>OW240915.1:38417825-38535587 GCA_933207985.1 Pelobates cultripes
GCATTCAATTGAATAACCGAGTCTGCAATCAACACTACTAAATGGCAATGCCTTAGATTACAGGGTTAAACTTAAAAGGTCCACTGCACCCAGACCAGTTAATTGAGATTAAATGGTTTGGGTGCATTTAGTGGTCTTTTAAATAGTAGTGTTGACTATCCCATTAACCAAACTGTGTTAATTGAAATAATCCACAATAATAACTTTGAAAACATGCAAATTTATGTTAAGGTTTTCCAGATCATTGATTTCAAAGGATAATGAAGGAAGGGAAGATATGCCAACAATCCAATGCCATTAAACACACTGCCTAATTATATTATCTAATTGCAAGAAGTATGCCTGCTTGTTCAGTTTATGCCAAAAGCCAGTATGAGCATATCACTGCTTCATGCCAGATGCAAATATTGGTGCTTCCAGGTGCTGTGGGTCAGGTAACGTGTGTGGGAAGATAGCATAAATAAAATCAGCACATTACTCTGCATGTCTCATAGTGATGAAAGAATTTCACCCACAGTAAACAAGCTGCTGTATGATGAATGAGTCATTATTTATCACTCCTATAGAATATTTTTACAAAACATATATATATTGATGTATGTGTAGCAAATATGTTAGTGATAAAATAGAAATGGGGAAAAAACCACTGATAAACCAATATACAACACACACACACAATTCACTTTTTTAAAAAAAGAAACCTGAGGATTAACCCCTTAAGGACTGGACTGTTTTTGCGATGTTGTACATTTGCGACCAGGCATATTTTTACACTTTTGTGGTGTTTGTGTTTGGCTGTAATTTTCCGCTTTCTCATTTACTGTTCCCATACAAATTATATATTGTTTTTTCAGGACAAAAGGGGCTTTCTTTACATACCATTATTTATATAATCTCATGTATTTTAATTTAAAAAAAATAAAAAATATGATGAAAAATTGAAAAAAATACATGTTTTTTGACTTTTACTTGAAAAATCTTTTACTCATCTACAAAAGCGAATGAAAAAAACTGCTAAATAGATTCAAAATTTTGTCCTGAGTTTAAAAATACCTAGTGTTTACGTGCTTTTTTGCTTTTTTTTGCATGTTATAGGGCTATAGGTACAAGTAGGATATTGCGGTTTCAAAACATACATTTTTAAATTTATCAATAGTGACATTGTAACACTATTATCTGTCATAAATCTCTGAATAACACCCCACATGTACATATTTTTTTTAAAGTAGACAACCTAGGGTATTCAATATGGGGTATGTCCAGTCTTTTTTAGTAGCCACTTAGTCGAAAACACTGGCCAAAGTAAGCATTCATATTTGCTTGTGTGTGAAAAAAGTAAAAAAAACTAAATTGAACGATTTAATTTGGCTACAGTGTTTGTGACCAAGTGGTTAATTAAAAAGACTGGACATACCCCATTTGCAATACCTTGGGTTGTCTTTGCAAAATGGTATGCCATCATGGGGTAATTCTCATTCCTGGGCTACCATACGCTCTCAAAGGCAACGTAACCAACCTGGCCTTTTCAATGTAAAAATATTTGACCCATATATTTGACCCTGTAAATTTCAAAAACGCTATAAAACCTATACATGGGGGGTACTGTTATACTCGGGAGACTTTTCTGAACACAAATATTAGTGTTTCAAAACAGGAAAACCTATCACAATAATTATATCATCAGTGAAAGTGCTGTTTGTGTGTGAAAAATCCCCCAAAAAGTAACTTTCACTGACAATATTATCGCTGTGATATATTTTACTGTTTTGAATCACTAATATTTGTGTTCAGCGAAGTCTCCCGAGTAAAACAGTACCCCCCATGTACAGGTTTTAGGGTGTCGTAGAACGTTACAGGGTAAAATACAGTGCTAGCAAATTAAATTCTCTGGAATTTCGGCCTGGGTTGGCAGGCAGGTCCTCAAATTGCAATCAATAAAATTACTGAATTATGTAAAAATATTACATAAATACGCACGTAGAATTTAAATATATATGCATATTTATATATTTGAAGTCTACGTGTATATTTATATAATTATTTATGTAATTTTGTATATGGACGTATGTATATTTCTTATTATTTTTATTTATTTTTATATACATAGATATATATACAAATTCATTCTAAGTGTATTTTGATATAAATATATATATATTAATTTTAAAATACAGTTAGAATAAAATTTCATATAGCTATATAATTTTTAAAAAATTTTTTATTATTTAAAAATTTTTTATTTAATTTAAATTACTTATTATTTATATTTTATAATAATATATATATACAATATATATATAGTTATTATATATATTATATATATACGTGTGTAATTTAATTATAAGTGTATTTTTATATTAATATAAGTACATATTAATATAAAAATACACTTAGTATGGCATTATATATATGATATATAGACATATATTATATAGATATAATATATGTCTATATATCATATATACACATATATAATTATTATTATTTTTTTTATTAACACTAACTTTATTTTTTTTTTTGATTTTACACTAGCAGGGAGACTGCCTGTCAGCACAGGCAGTCCCCCTGCAGGCAGACACATGGACACCTATTGTGACCATGTGATCGCTGTGTTGAGCGATCACATGGCCACAGGGGGTCCTATTTCAGTGCGGGGAGACTGTCTGGGCTGCAGGCAGTCTCCCCACAACCGGAGCAACGCTGATCGCCGCCGGGGGAACGACGGCGATCAGGTAAGTAGCTCTGACCGTTAGGACGGTTCAGGACCGTCATCGGTCGGCAACGCAAAAATGCCGTTGACGGTCCTGAACCGTCCTCGGTCGGGAAGGGGATAATATATATACTTGCATTATATTATTTCTCACTGTAATTCTGAATGGAACAAGCTAAAGGCGTTTGGTGTTAATTATTACTTACAGGTCCAAAATCATAAATAAAATATATATATATATATATAATTTTTATTTTCCTTTTCCAAAATGTATTAATTAATGGGAAACTTCCCAGGTAAATTATTTTCATTAAACAACCCTTGAAGTTCTTTTTTGCCTTTGTAGGTCATTGAGGTCATTGTATCTACGTGACTTGTTTCTTATATACAGAATAAAAAAAAAAAAAAAACTAAAAAGCCCTGTAGTGGTTATAGTGCCATCCGTGCCCCGTTGCGCTCCCATGGTAAGTAGTCAAACAATTTTAATATGGTTTGACAACTTACCTAGGTCCCACCAGGCACAAAATCAGCACCCTCTGGTTTGTTATACATGCAGTATTGCACTCTTCTGCCAATATAGTTGATTAAAGTAATAGTCTGTAAAATATAGTTGATTTCTTTCATATAATAACACAGTTTGCAAAAAGACTTATTTTATTAAGAATTATTGTTTGATTTTATATATGAAAAATACAGGTATTCTATTTATTGTTTTACAATATAACATTTTCTTTTTTAGGCAGTCCCATTTAAATCTATGGACTTTGCTCGTGTGATCAAATTATTCGAAGACCCTTTCTCTGTAAGTTTTCATAATAATTTTTGGTATTTGTTTGGGCTTTATTCACCAAACAGTGCACTAAACAGTGAGTTATTGTGAGTAGATAGCCAGCTTAGGCAATTTAGCTATCACTGCCAAACTTAAAAGGAACCTATAGTCGTGAAAATAACAATTGTTATTTCTGGACTATAGGTCCCCTTAGTGTGAAGTGATCACAGTCCATCCCCTCGTTTCCAGCTCCGCCTCTAGTGATGTCAACATCCTAGCTGATGTCACCTGCGATATCCTCCAATCCATTGCTTCTTATAGATAAGTGCTGCCAAAGCAGTAAATAGATCCCCCTAACCCTAATACTACCCCAACACAAACATTATTCTTTACCCTTATACTACCCTAACTCTTACACTAACCTTTAACTATTACTCTATCCTGACACTCGTGATAACAATAATTGTTAGCCCTGACTCTACCCTTGTACCAACCTTAACCTCAACCCTAACCATACATCCTAATCCTAATTTCAGCACGGAGAAGCTAACCCAAGCAAAAACTCAGATAATATGTAATATAAAAGACATATAACTGTGTAGCATGTATTAGGAAAATAATGCCATCTCTGGCATCTGGAGATATGCATAAACCACTCAAGAGTCAGTCTTGTGGTTTATTATGATGTCTCCACAGCTCCTCAGAAGCATTAATTTTTCATAATACGTGTTTCATCATGATTTACTGTGCTTTTAATCTGACTCTTTAGCCCCCCATATATGCTATAATTCTCCCACATATGCTATCATATCCCAAAAACTATTAACCAGCTGCTTAACCCCCTCAAATTGCTGCAATATTTATTAACCCATATAATATTCTTATACTCTTTATATGTCCAGTGCTGCACACAGAGGCTTACTTTTACTTACCTTGTCAGGCTTTTTATTTTAAACTATAGTGTGAATTATCGGGAAGTCAGAGGGAATAGAATAGATGAATTGGGGGAAAATGTATGTTTTCAATTTAGCTATTTGGCCTGAAATGTCATATTCCCTTGAATTCCTAACAATGCACACTGTATTGAATACATTTGTATATCTTTTCGTCTCTTCATATGTTAGTATGTTGTTATTATGTATTTAAAAATGTGCGTTACATATCTATCTATAATATATCATACATTAAAATAAAACAGTGGTGAATCAACTCCAGTATTCTTTCAACCTGCATACATTGTTGCATATAAAAGAATGGCAAGTATTTGCAGATATTTTAAAATGTTTAATATTTAATTCTTTTGGAAAAGAGGGGTCCTATTCCAATTTGCATGTCTACAAACGAGAAAGAAAATCGTCTTTCTTTCTTCACCCAGTAAGGAATTGTAAGCACAATACTAGAACTTGTTTATTATAGTATATTCTTATCTGAAGGCCCAGGGAGTAAGCAAGACTTGTGTAACCAAAGAACACTTGCTTACATCCAACAGGCGTAATTGAATCACTGCATGCACTAATGAGCTTTAAAACTTTAGATAAAAATATCTTTCCCTTAATTCATCTGAAAGCAATTGGCTACCAAGATTAGAAACAGAGATAACATTTCTCATTTCTTACAGGGACAAACCAAGCATCATAAATACTACAGATAGTTGTTCTGTTTAAGGTGCAAGGAGACTTTAAGTTCAGACTCTCCTTTTTTGCTAAACAGTTTACAAGAAATGTGAAGTAAACAAATAAAGTTTATCCCCTCTGCTGCTACAAAGATTTGAACAGCATTAGTAGGCTGTAAGTGCTAGACTTAGACACCCTCAATGTTCCAGCCTATCATTGATCATTGCCATACAGATTTTTACTGATTTCTGCATACTATGTATAAAAGGTAAAAGAGGGGTCGGGCCTTTGATTTTGTCAAACCACTCAAAATCAATTTGACAAATATCAGAGAAGCTCTGCCCAGAATCTTTACATCATAAACACCACAATACACTAAATTGGTTAAGATGTCATATTGTTTCTTTGCAGCAAGTTGTCCTTGGTTGGTTACTAATGAATTTGTGATATTTCAAACCTTCTCAGAGGTATGAAGTATCTGTCAACGATTTGTTTTTGCTTGGTCTGTTCTTTCTACTGCAAATAGAATACATGTTGTTTTTTTATTATATAACTTTATAATACCTTACAGGGTTTTTTTACTCCTGTACCTAGAACTGATCATGTAATTTCTGTTTCGACAGCGAGATTTAACAGAACGCCATGTGCGGGTTTTGAAAAAAATAGCCAAACATTATTGCAATGGTATCGTATCCTTTTTGTGATGTTATGTAAAATCGAAATGATAAGAAAGTTTTAACATCCTATCTATCTATCTATCTATCTATCTATCTATCTGTCTGTCTGTCTATTTGTTTGTGTATGTGTTCCTGGTATTGTGTCAAAATATATTGTATGCAGCTAATTATTTATATTTTCTTAACTTGCAACCATTAATGCAGCCTTTAAAAGATTTGACACAAATAATACAAATTCTGAATATTTGTGCTCAAAGGATTGAAAACCATAAAGATTTCATAGACCCTATGTGTGAAATTATAAAGCTTTGCGGGTAAGTATACCTCTATATTACAATTATGGAAAAACAGTTTGAAGGAGAAACGACAATAGGTTCTGTTTTGGATATTAATGATTTTGTCATTTATGTTTTGAATTTGTTATTATTAACAACAACTTTTTAGAACTTATTTTTCCTGGAAAAACTAACTAAAACAATTAATGTTTTAAATAAAAAAAAAAAGTAGAAAAATGTAATTTGTCTGTTTGCTTTATTTTGACTTTGTTAATATTCAATTTGTTTAAGGTTAGTTAAATGGAGGATACATAATGGTGAAGCATGTACTATGGAAAATATAATGCCATTGAGACCTAGATGATGTCATTTTCACATGATACACACTTGTGCATAATCTACATGTTAAATAAATGTATGCATAAGTATTTATTGTTAATGCTACTTTTACTGCTAGGGCTAGGGATACGGCTACTGTTAATGCTAAAAGCCCTAACCATAACAGTGAAACAAAGCCTAACCCTAATGCTAACCATAACCAAAATCCTAAACAAATCATTTAATTTAAAGTATACATGACAGTCCACTGCCCAAATGCAAAATAAATATTAAAAATCACTGTTTAGTAAACATACCCAAAATAAAAACATGAATGCATTTGATTATGCATATTTTGGAGGTAAATCTAAAGACATATTTTAAAACGTGCAGTTCTCTTGTCTGCTCCCTTTGCAAGCCCTCCCCTTATATCCATGCCCAGACTTTCTGTGGCTGTCTAATCACAGGCTTCCCAGTGCAGCTCAATGAGCGACATTGGCTTCCCAATGCAGCTCTTAGCAAGGCAGGTGATCGGAGCAATTGCTGCTACCTGAGTTTATCTCCACTGAGCTACCCACACCAGGAAGTAACAGGAACGCTTGTCTGCTTGAAAGTCAAGTGGGTGTAACCTTGATATTGCACTTCACGCAAAAAGCTTTTCAGCAAACTAGTGCCTTAGGGATCTGAAGTGTCCCTTTAAGTACATGTTATGGGACAAATAATGCTATTTTTGTGGGGGAGGTTTTATGTCTCCAGAACCCTTCTATGGTGTTATTCTCCCCTATAAATGGTTAAAGCGGCACTGTCATGTCAAACTTACCTTTCCCCAATCGATTTCTCTTTTCTCCCTCTGTCAGGATCTGTTCTTCGTTTCTCCCTGTCTGCTCTAGTTTTTTTTTAAAACATAAGGCAAAGTAGGGACTACTTTTGTCTTATGGAGTTTCCTACGGCTGACCAACTATGACCAGCGAAGGAGCAAAGTGTGCTTCATTTCCGGTGGTCAGAGCAATTTCCCCACAATTCTCACCTTTCCTCCGTGTTCCTGTGAAGCCTCCTTTCACATTTCCTGAACGTCCTATCATTTAGAATGAATGAAACTCCGATCCTATTCGTGCCGCGGCTCAGTCTGCACCGTGCCCTTCATGGATGAAGATGGATTACTTTTTTAGCATCCGTTTTTTGCGCTCGGGTTTTTTATTTTATTTTCAAAGTTTGACGGGTATTATGGATTTTTATTTGGCCTTTTTGGGACTGAAAAAAGAAGATTTTAGAAAAAAGAAGACATCAAATGGTAAGTTTTATTTATTTTTTACAGGTACTTAGTTCTCTTGTTCCCCCTCACTATTTTTAGGGTGAGGGGAGTAAGTAGGGGTTTATTCATTTGTTTTTGGGTGGGAGGGTGACTAGGGCCTTGGGGACCCCTAGTCTCCTGGGGGGTTAATATTTTCATTTAAGGCCCCCACCTGCCGCTCAGGGGTGGGGGCCGGGGAGGAGGACAATAGGTCCACCCCTTATTGTAATTTAGGGCCCCCACCCGCCGCTTAGGGGTGAGGGTCAGGGGGGGAGAAGAATAGGTTCCCCCCGCCACATTTACATTTAGGGCCCCCACCTGCCACTCAGGGGTAGGGGCCAGGGGGAGGACAATAGGTATCCCCCTTATTGTTATTTAGAGCCCCATCTGCTGCTCATGGGTGGGGGCTGGGGGACGATAACGATAGGTCCCCCGTTCAGTTTAATAGCCCCCACTCGCATGGCTCAGGAGGGGGGATACTAGGGTTTGTTTTTTTTGTTTGTTTTTTTACAGTGAGTAGCCACAGGCTAAAACTCTTTATAAATAATTGAAATACAGAAAAGAGTCAGCAATAGTTACAGAAAGAAAGAAGAATTTAAATGAAAAACTGGCCCTCTGGTCCTGTTCTCTGATATAATATGAAAATGTTTAAAACTGCTTGGATCGTTATAAACAGAGAGTCTTCATGGTACTGAGAACCTGCCCACATTTCAGCTTCACTGGCAATGCGGGATATAGCAATATCAGTTTTAACCATTGAGCTTTGAGCGGAGCACTAACCCTCCCATAGTGTTCTAAGGCAGTCACCACCGTCAACTGACAATAATAATGTTGATGTGTTAATTTTGCATTATAAGTGGGGCTGAGGAATGGGCTGTCTCTGTAGAGATTCAGTTTGTGTCAAATTATTCCTAGTGGTTATGTTGCCTAGAGTGTCCCTTAAAGTAATATTGTGTTACAATCTCCAATGTGACAAAATATGCTGAAAAATATCTACTATTTGCAGGTTGATGAATTAAAGTGATTCTGTCACTTTTAAGCTTTTTTTTTTTATAAAGATATAATCTTTATGAAACATTCTTTTTGACTGTTTGAAATGTATTTGACATTTCAACACAATAAATAAATATACATAAGACAAAAAGGGACTACTTGTGTAACGGAAAATCTAGGTAAAAAGTTGAAGTTTCTGCTCAAGCTTCCCTTCAGTTGCAGTGTCTAATGGGCGCAAACAGCAGCATTGCAAAATCAGGAAATCTATGGAAGATCCCACATATGCGTGACAGCTGCTGTCAGAAAAAGTCTGCAGGAGCAGAATACATATGTAATTTAAAAAAATAAAGCTCGGGCACTCAGTAATTTTATGTGCAATGTGTGTTTTATTCAGCCAATCCAAATTGTAGGAAACGTTTCGACACAATGTGCATATTTATCACGCCATCGACACAGGTACCAAAAATCTTGCAGCTTTAATAGAGCCCCTTCTGTTTAATTGGTTTCAGAAAAAATATGTGTCAGCACAAAGGTGGAAGCATTTTAGTATCTTTCCATGATTTAATCCTCCCCCCCATCCTGACCACAACCATACAATCAGACATGTGACAACTGGAAATCTTTGCTGAAATTTAAATGGCTTCAAAATTGAGAGTACCACTTTAACATATTACAGTAGAAATGGCTACAGGTAGAGGATTCAAGATCTCATCTTAAAAATGAGTGCAGTGAGATTTGTTGAGTTAGTTGCAGGCCACAACATATCCTGCAAGAGAAATCTTGTTTAAGGTTTTTTTATTTTCCTATCATAAACTCACCCTTTTAATTCCATTGAGCAGTAAAATGTTTGCTCAAATTAAAATATATCTGTACATTTTTGTCAATGCAAGTTTTGTCTTTTGGTTATGTCACTGTTATGGTAAGTGATAATTAGACTAACTGTAACCCTAATTCTAAACCTAGAGATAAAAGTTAACACACCATAACATTAACACAAAAATAAAATTGTTATTAAAATTAATGTTTTTATTGTAACTGTTTTAAAAATGGGACTTTTACAGGCTGCCTTTTCTGAAAGAGAAATCATCAGATGAACTAAATTATGCAAACGCAGTCATGCAATCAATATCTCAGTTGGGTATGTTCCTTATATTGACAATGGCTTTCCTCCATATTCCAAAAACTGCCATCTTAGAACATCGTCAGAATGATAGGTGAAATGTTTATGGCTCCTGATTGGTCCAAGCGTCCGTGGGCTTGCTATTACAGGTCCTCTGGTAGGAAACAGAGTGGGGTGTCTAACTGGATAGAGAAGATGTGGCTTTTGTTTGGTGTGTGTGACCTTGTGTACTACTTACTAAAATAAATATCTATTACAATATTTTATAGAGCCTCTTTCATTTTACACAATTTTATAGTAGGTACTGTATTTTATAATATGTGCTGTCATTTTGCAAGACTAGTGCTCTTGCTGATCTTAAAAATACAGTGAGTTAATAAGAGATCCAAAAACACATTTAGTTATCCTTGAATAACATAATCTATTTGAGATAAATAAAATCATTGTGCGTGGCATAACTACTTTATTAGAAGACATGGAGGCACAGAGAAAAAAAATAATGTACAACTGAAAAAGTACATAGAAAGGGTTTAAAATAGACATCGTAGCCATTCGCTTTCTTCACAGTACAAGCAGTCATGTGACCACATTTTCTTTTAAAGTACCATTTTGTTAAAGTAAAACTAATACCACAGGGTTTGAGAGATGATCATATTTGTAATGTATTAACACTTGCTTGTTCATCAGGATCAAAGAGCATTGTTGCTGTCAGTATTTTAGATCGAATAATAAAAGCTAATAAAACGCATGCAATACTTTGTGAATTACCATGGTATTTTGCCCAGTACACCGAGGTCTCCCATTGGGATCTGCAACCAGACCATTTGAAGCAAGGTTTTTTTTTTTTTTTTTTTTTAATTTATTCTAGTCTGGAAAGCAACACACAAAGTAACGGTTTAAAATAACTGTGATTCTGGTAATTCAAAATGAAATCATATTTTAGGTCAAAATAGCCAGTGAATATTAACCAGAAATGCTACATACTCTGTCTAGCCTTTTTGAATGTAATCACCCTCAGGGTGCAGCCTCTTAAAGAGACAATATAGGCACCCAAACCACTTCAACCCAGGCAACCAAGGCAATTGTAATTATTGTAGTTTTAGAGGTGGTTTACTCCAACTCTACTGGCTGTATACTAGGTTAGGTGACTTTTGGGCCAAACTATGCATGAGGACATCCAGCGTCACTCAAAACCTAGGAAAGCATTGCGCATTCGCATTAGTCAGAGGGACATCGGCACTGGAATCAGGAAAGTGATGAAGGGGTTTTTAACCCCTTCAGCACGACAGGGGGAGGGGCCATGAGAGCGGTGGACACTGTAGGGAGCTATAGTTCCTAGCACTATAGTTTCCCTTTAATGCTCACTGATTACATACTGTACCATTGGAAGATGTGTCCCGTAGAATAGTGATTTCCAACCTTTTTTGTTTGAACTGTTTTATAACCTCACAATATTTTGCAGACACCTACATGCTAATAGAATCTCTTACCTTCAGTTCCCTAATCCCAAGCTTTTGGCCTCAGGTTTTGCTCTTTTCTTTTGTAGGCTGTCTGATGCGGGTCCCGAGCTCTCTAGTAAGGATACAGATATGCAATTCCATTGCCAATTTTTATAATCCAGAGTCAGTTAAACAACAGATTGAAGGTAAAAAAAAAAATCTACTTTAAATTAGTTGTGATATAGTAACTTTTACTAAGTGTGTATGTTTTTCAGTTACTAGTTTTTACATATTTACATTTCTTCCTTTTCTATCTGATTTTGCTTTTCTAACTTCACGTTTTATAAGCAGGCTACTGAATTTTCTTATTCTAGCAACTCATCACTACTTTCTCTAAATCCCTCACATTTCCTTTACTGTCCTGCAATAACCTCTTAACATTTTCTCGAAGCGATTATAAAGAAATTTCCTCAGCAACATCTTCTAAACCTGATCATCTGACTCAGACGATGAGACCTAAAATCACTGTGTTCTCCTTAAAACACTACTTTAGTTTGGATTTACATGCATTTTTAGGTGCATTGTGTATTTTCCAGTCTGTCTCTAGATTGTGTCTCTCTCTTCTTTTTTTTCTTTTTTCAGTAGTTGGGGTTGAGAACCTTAACATGTCTTGTACTTTTGAATTATTAATACAGAGCCCCCTACTCATGAATACTATTATGACACCATCTTAAAACTGCTGTTTATGTGAAGCATCTGTCTGATTTGGTATACATTAAAACCATTCACCCCCCCCCCCCGGGATTTCCTCTGTACACATTTGTATATTTTATTACCCAGCGTAACACATCACTCTCCTGGGGGAGAGTTCCTGGGACCTATTGCAATATCTCTGCCCCAATAAGTCTTCATATATCTTGAGTCATTTCATCAGAGCATTTAACATCGAACCTAAACTGACATTTGGCTTTCCTCCATATGGAATGCTGACATTACTCAGCATTACTTGCTTCTTAATAATTTCATTTATTTATTTAATTCGTTATGGAAAATAGTAATTATGAATGAACCTATTAAACAGTAATAATGGCTAGATGTTTTAGGCAGTGGGTGCACAATGCGTTTATAAGATGTAAAGGGAGGATTTAATGAGGTCAAACAGAGGGGCCGGTGAGATAAACATTGATTGGGGTTCAGCAAATAGATTGAACTATACAGAGTCAAGAAATGTATTTGTGAAGAAATTAATCTTTAGGGGTTTGTTGTGAGAGTGGTGGCTGATTGTAGTAATGATTTTTTCCCGCTAATTAGGGCATAATAAGATACAGAGCTAGTGTAACAGGGAACGAGCATCTGAAAGCTGGTGGATGTAAGAGTGGTTGGGTTAAGGCCTCAGTGGAGAAGGGCAGTGGTATAGCAGCAGGTTAGAAGGAATGAGGATGTAGAAGAATTTGTAAGTAAACATTTTGAGTTTCTAGAATTAGAAACTAGTACAGGTTTGCATTATATTTGGAGTTAATAGAGCTCTGGGGACGGCAGAATATGTAATGCAGAGATACAGTCATTCTCAGGTTAATTCTGAAAAATTGAATTATTTTCCTTTCTTGTGTGAATATTGTTGGATACAGGTTTTCAACCAACCAATGTAAATTTCAAGATCCAGATGGCTGAAGCAGGCGGCTTGGCTGAGACTCTGGTATTGTCTCTAACATTGGTTGAGAATCATCTGCAGGAGAAGATTTCTATGCTTAAAGTATTGCAGCTTCTGTCTTCTACTTCTGGTATGATATATATTGAATTAACTGTGTTTATACTATATGTTTACTGAGGGCTAATGACACACTGGGATCCTTTGCATATTGCAAAATTGCTCTGGTTTGTCACAAACATAAGACTTGCAGATTATATGCTTGTCTCAATTCTCATTGATTATAATTTTTAGTGTAGGTTCTGCACTGATGATAGATCAGCTTTCAGCGCAAATTATTTAGCAAATTATACTTATTGATCAGGTTTAAGAGCATCTTCCTTGCTAATTACTACACACATTGATTACAGCTTGTGTGTAGTAAAAATAATTGTCTAGGTACTCCAACTGTGTAGTTATTTTACATACTCAGAATTTAGCATGCTGATTATTTACCACAAAATTCACAGGGATAGTTTATTATAGTTTTGAATGTAAATTATGATCACTGCACTTGCTGCTCACCATTCAGTGGACAGATTATTCACTTGTCACTGTAATAAGTGGTAACAGTTTTGCATGGTTTCCAAAGAAACACATTGTATAGCAGAGTTATACCACTGAAGTATGTTTTGCCACTGATGGGGCTATATTGTTATTTACTATCATTTTAAATCCATTTAAAAAAAAATATTCAGTTTGATAATTCATCCTTTCCCTCCCCCAAAAAAAGCTAGTTCCCATGCTCGTCACAAGAAAAGCATATTTTAAGCATTCTTAATATTAACGTCTGGTAGATATTAGCAGCTAAAAATACTGAGACGTTTCCTCTTGGTCCACCCCTGCGTTTAATGTTTTGTCGCTGTTTACATCTTCATATACCACCATATAGCCATAATTATAAAGTTCAGTCAATGCACGTGGACTTCGTGTTTTCATGAAACTTGCTTGCCAATTTCACAAGCATTGAAAACTACAAGTACCATGCTTAAAGATTGGATTGGGTTTTATGCCCAGATTCAGAAATTATTTTTCTTTTATAATTTTCAGAAATTATAGTTTTTCACAAAAATAACCATAAACAGGGAATATGGTTTATTTTATCTATAATTTTTCGCCTCACCTCTTCTAAATGACAATTTATATTTCATTTTATATAAAAGTGTTGCTTGCATGTGGAGTTTCTTACTTGAACGGTTGTGCCTGCTAGATGTATAAACGTCCACTGTACTCAAGTGGTGTTTACTCATAAAAATGATCTATATGTTTAAGCGCCCCACTTTTTATTTGATTTTAGGCTTCATGTTTGGTGCATAATTTTAGGGCTCTTCTTGTATTAAATAATTTAAATAATTTCATTGTGGAGGGGTAAAAATGCTTATTACTGGTTTGTGGATTATGGGAAATGATTAACGATAATTACAAAGTTAAACACTGAATTTCCAACTGTGGAAATATCTGTTAACTCTCTACTGGGAATTTTTGTAAGTGTATCCTTTAGGGCAATGGTGCAGTTTCATTTGAACTGGGAAGAGAGATCATGCCAATGAGGTTTCAATTGAGGAATAAGCATTGTTCCCAAGAAACAGATATTTCTTGTTTCACATCCCTTAAAGGGACACTCCACTGCCCAAATAAAATGTAAAAATCACTGTTTGGTACATATAACCCCAATGCGAACATACTTGCAGTTAATTACGCTTTTTTTTTTTTCATTGAAGGTATATTTATAAGCAACTTGCAAAAGCTGCAGATCTCTTATCAACTACCTTTTGTAAGCCCTGCTCTTCTTCCCAGCCCATACTTTCTTCAGTTATTCAATCACTTATATCCCAGTGGAGATCAGTGAGAAATCTTTGCAAGACCGGTGCTCTGGGCAATTGCTGCCTCTTGAGTTTACCTCCACTGAGCTAAACAAACCCAGAAATAACAGTACTGGTTGTTTGACTGGCAGCCAGGAGGTATAATAGGGTTAATTTATAAAATTACCAATTTCTATTGAAATCTGCGCTTTCTGTAGAGTAAAAAAAGAGGACACACTCTTCACACATAAAGCTTTTCAGCAAGCTAAAGTTCCTTGCTGACTAAAAAAAATATATGATGGAATGAAATAAATATCTATCTATCTATCTCACATCATATACAGATAAAACAAGGAAAAAACGCACTCCAGTAGAATTTCGACGTTTCAGCTCCCAACTGAGAGAATTTTAGTTTTTTGGGGGGTTTTTTGTTGTCCTGCTGAAAGCTTTAAGTTGGGAGCTGAAACGTCAACATTTTATTGTATTGGAGTTTATTGGAGTTTTATATTTTGTAATGCTAAGTCCTTGGAGTGCTGTTTTTTCAATTTTACAAACCTGCACCGGGCTTTATTGGTTATAACCAGAAGTGCAAGTTTTTGGAATATATATAAATATTCTGTAACATATTTTCATGTTAAAGCAGTTACTCTTTACTTTTATTAGTATATTATATTTCTGAACTAACTATAATACATTTATTTTTGAAATAAGAAAAAAAAAAAACTATTCATTGTGGTAATTATTTTTCTGTTGAATAAATTACTTGACAAAACAAAGTACTGTAGTAAAAAAAGTTCACTTCAATTTTCAAACTGGCCTTTCAGTGCTGCAGGTTTCTCTTCAACACGTCCATTTTCTTGACACTAGAGTCTCTGCATGATATCATTCTTTAATGGACTGTACTCTAACCTGCTATTAGTGAAGACATCAGTCATTGTTCTCCACACTTCATTGATCATTTTACAGGGGGATCATTACTTATAATGTTGAAAAAACATTGGCAATCACTCATAACATATGATGATCATAATTTTTTTATAATAATGACTGACAGGGAGCTAAGGTGGAGGCGCCCGGTTGTAAGATAAAGTGGTATGGATTTCGGCATTTAAACCACTCAAATACGTATTTGTTAGATATAAGGAAACATAAACGTAATAGTAATATAATAACAATGTATATATTATATATATATATATATTCTAATCTACAAAATGGTTTATCATACATACCATTTTGTAATATCTTTCTAATAACCTACAAATAAAAGAAATATTGAAAATAAATATATATTTTTATTGTTTTTCTGTCTTCTACTTTTTTTCTTAAACTCCAGAGAATTGTAAGCTTATGACAAAAGCCCAAGCTGGCAGCAGAATTTGCTCCCGACTAAATGACCCAGATCCGTCTGGACAGCTTCTTTTCCGTTCTTCTGAAATTTTGTGGAACCTGTTGGAAAATGGACCCAAGGAAGAACTCATTAGTCAGCTTAGCACCATAGAGTGCATCTAGTAAGTGCTATCTACCTAAATCGATATGAAAGGGACATTATTAGCACTCCAGCTTTGAATTGCATTGACAGGCCATTGAAGTGGAACTGTCTCAACTAAAGCAATGGATTGCTAAATAATAGTAATCAGTGTCCTTATACTTATATGTATATAATTCTCTATACTTTTTTTAACAGCTTAGCAGTGTTAAATAAAAAGTAAAAACCTACTTAAATTGTTGATAGTAGTCTCCTCCTAACATGTTATTTTTTTCAGTCCATTAAAAGATTCCTTTGTGCGACTTCTGACAAACAGTAACAGACATTATGACCGCCAACTTAGAAATGATCTACTAGTAATTGCTACACTGATTGCAGAAAACAATGTGACGCCAATGATTGTAAGTATAATATATATATATATATATATATGTGGTGCATGCTTAAATAACCTTAATGTGAATTTTTCATTCACAAATTTGTGCATAACAATGTCTCATATGGGTTAATTATACAATTTGTATACCTGTATACATTTTCTCCCTGGTCTGCACTGTGGTTTAAACCTGCATCCTTAAAAGGAAAATGCCAATTCTCTACAATTTACACCATTGAATAAAACATTGAAATCTACCTATAACTCGTGTTAATAGCCTTTATTCATGTGATTCTCCGTTTAATTTAAAATGCATATTAAAGATTTTGCAATAATGTTGCACTCTGGTTCAGTCTAAGTATAGCTATGGCACACAGTGTAAATGAGGAGACAATAAACATTGCTTCGATTTCCCCTCTTTCCCTAACAAAGTTAAATGACAGAAATAAAAGAAAAAAACAATTATAAACATGATTGACAGGAAACTGAGAAGGAGATGTCCAGTTCCAGGATAGATGTGAAGATTTCTACATTTATTTTGTAGACCTAGCAGAAAGATTTTTGCTAAATATAGGGAATCAGAAAAAGAAAATCTGGGGAAGTAATAGTTTCAATGGTTAATACAATGCATAGGTGAAATGTTATTGTCTATGTCCTTTTTAATTACTTCTGTACGTTAATTTTTTTTTTTCCTAAAATGGAGGATTTTTTTTTTGTACAGTATCATAGTTGTACAATCTTCTGTGTGAGTTTATGAATATAAAGAGTTATAATAGCTCTATATCTGACATTAAACTGGCCATATAAGTTTATTTGCATAGCAAAGTCCTGTATCATCATTTCAGAAATATATAATACTTTGACTGCTGATTCCATCTGTCTGTGTGGTTCTTCTGTCCATTCGTCCATCCATCATATGCATTATTAGCTGTGAAACAAATTGGACATCAGACTTTAAAGTGGAATGTTACACTAACCTTTGCTCTGATGCAGCGTGTAAAAATAGTATACTGACAAAAGCAACTGTTAATGACAAACACATATTAATGAATACTCAGCAGCAGAAAACAGAACAAACAATCTTCAGTTTGTCTTTTTTTAAATTAATTTTGTTTTTTATTATCTGAATATTTCATTGTCTTTTATTTTGTGTGTGTGTTTCAGGAAAGTGGATTTGCCAAGCAACTTATCTTGTTTGCTACATTTTCAGAAGGTGAGTCTGGAATGCTTTTTACAGGCATAACATGGAAACTCCTAAATCAGGACAGTGGATAATCGACAAAGAGCCTTGTCTTCGTTAAAGAAACACCCGATTATTAGAAGTAATAACATGTATTTATAACACTGGAGTGTTCAGGTGTTGGTTTAGCGTTATAGTCACACATCAAAATGTCTAAAGTAGAAATTACCCACCTTTTTTTCCCACTGGTGAGATGGTCTCCTCTCAGCAGCTCTAGGTGGTAATCAACTCCATTGATACTGCACTCCATGCTTCTGCATATGTCCACCCTCTGTCAAAACTGTCCATCTTCGGTGGTCATACCCAACTGTTCTATCAGAAATTAACAGAACCCCTCAGCAACAAGCCATTGCACCCATAGCTACTGATTTGTTCCATAATATGTGTCAGCACCTGACAGAGGGTGGACAAAAGATCTTTGACACCTAATTTCTTAAATGAGCCAAATCTCTAATCCTCATTTTTTGGAAATGTTCCTTCATTCATACACTTCAAGATTTGAATAACAGAGTGGAGATCACTTATAACATGTTGGAGATGCACCTTAGTGCCCTCAATAGGGATCGTCATATTTGACAACATAGTATGCTTAGTTCTCTCACTTCTAGGATCTCCTCTGTGTTCAAATTCCCCCTTCCCAAACGCCTAACCCAGGCAATTCACTTCAGCATTGACTATTCAGACCTATTTTAGCTTTCTCTGCAAAGCATATTGATTATCTATCTAGCAAGCTCCTACACTTCCTTTCCTAAGGTAAAAAGAATTTAAGAAGTAAACTTGTGGCATATTTAGAAATATGCAAAATATATCCTTAATTTGCCACATACTCATGCCCTTAAATTTCTTTAATGTAACATTACACCTGGAACTGCTTGATATTTCTCAATGTTTTTGTTATAATGTTATAACGTTCTGCTTTCCTCAGTAAGAATACATATTTAAAGTAATACCTGTATGTGTTTTTATTACGTGTTTTCAGTGAAAAGTCACAATCCTTTGGTTAAAAATCTAAAACTTTTACACAACCATGAAGATTTTGAAATGAAGAAATTGCTGTTCAATATGCTTGTGGTCTTAGCCAAAGAATTTTCAGCAATTCAGGTATAATGCTGTTACTATTTATTGTCAAATTCTACAAACAATGTGCAACAAGATATAACAATACAGTGTTTGACTTGTTTGACCTGTTACTGTTTATTGCCAAGTTCTAACAACAATGTGTGACATGATAAAACAAAACAGCCTGCTGTCTTTTAGACAGAAAGTCCATATTGACCCATGATTTTGTGTACTACAGAATTAAAAGGGGCGAAGGATGCGCACAGGGAATAATGCTATAGTTTAATCAAATTGATTGCAAGTCTTAAGAAAGACTTTAAAAAAAAAAAAAACAGTTTGCAGTGTCTATGCTTTGACAGAGCTAACAGTCTGCTATAGCTGTAACTTAAGTTATCCATCACGCAAATGAAAAGCCTGGGAAGCATGATTGGCTTGCAGCCTGCTTTGAAGACTTGCAGCTCCATGCCATTCCACCATTTCAAACAAACAAATATGGACACTTTAATCTTAGATAAGGGTGTAGCTAGAAGCATGGCTGTTCTGAGAAATTGTAGGTGACTTTCTAATATTTTTTTTAAAATAAAATTTAATTTAGAACAAGAATGACGTATCTTATTTATAAAGAGTGTTTTCTAAGCTTTATTGTAGTTGAAAGGCACATTACCGTGAATTATATTGCTGTGGAGCTCTGATATTCGCTTAGAGACATTTACAATATGGAGCTTTCAGAATAGAGGATCATTAGGACAGAAAAGAGGGACAGAGGGATTTGGGCCTAAATAGGGGCCATCCTTCCTAAATAGGGATACTTGAAGCTGTGCACTAGATTAGAACTCACTGCATATTTCATTGATAAATGTCACATTTGTGCACATTTTTATTGTCTGCTAGAGAGAATAAATATATTAAGTGACCAGGTGTCTTGCTTTGCTCTTATGTATTTATATACATGCACTCTGTTGATTTACAAACATATTATAAAGCTTTTTTTGTTGTTAATGAAATCACACCAAACAATCACGTTTTTCATTCATTAGATATTTGTCTACAATCACACTTTAAGAACACACATTGCTAGTCTCCAGGATGCCATGTGATGTGTTAAATAGCATTGTGAAATGTATTTCTTGTCCTATGATTGGTTTTGTTGTATCTTCTTGAAGCTGCTCAGTGATGGGAAGGTCGTCTTAGCCCTTTTTAACTATGTAAAAGCAAATGAAAAGCCTGGAAAACATGACTGGCCTGCAGCCCGCTTTGAAGACCTGCAGCTCCATGCCATCGCAACCTTGACAACGGTAGCTCCCTTACTGCTGGAAGACTACATGACCTGTCAAGGAAACACACGCATCCTTCTGTTCCTTGACTGGTGTGTCAGCCAAGGTGATGTCACCTTTATGATTATTCTGTAACATATTTTCATGTTAAAGCAGTTACTCTATGCTTTGATTAGTATAGTATATGTCTGAAGTAACTATAATACATTTATTTTTTTAAATAAGGAGTGGGGGGAACTATTCATTGTGGTCATTCTTTTTCTGCTGAATAAATTACTTGACAAAAAAGTACTGCAGTAAAAAAAGTTCCCTTCAATTTTCAAACTAGCCTTTCAGTGCTGCAGGTTAATGTTGAATAAAACATTGGCAATCACTCATAACAAATGATGATCATTATTTTTTTATCATAATGACTAAGGAGGTGCCCGGTTGCAAGATAAAGAGGTATGGATTTCAGCATTTAAACCTCTCCAATTCATATTTGTTAGATATAAGGATACATAAATATAATAATAATATCATAATGATTACAAATCATGTGAAGAGATAGCTCTTCTTTAAATCATTGTGACAGGTGTAGCTGATGCTACACTTCCTGATGATGATTGGCTGATGGGTGCGGATTGCTCCGATTTACAGCTCTTATGAGGCAGCCAATGAAAGTCTAGAGTTCAGTGACAAACATATTAGGATTACCAATAGAAGGTTAGAAAGGGGCAGCCAATAACATAATCACATCACTCAGTGATTGATCTGTTGCTGCTTAAAGTGACCATCGAGCTGTACTGAACAGAAATGGTAATCTTTGGAACTAGTGTAGGGTATATCTGGCATGCCATGTGGCTTGCTGAATGGCATGTTAGACAGTCCATAAAAGATCAAGTACCAAAGGTTAGCCATCAGTATCCAACTGATTCCAAGTATTCCAAAGTATTGATACACAAAGCGCAGCTTAGATACAGTTATAGTTACTAGTGCAGTCCAAATTTATTCAAAGAGCATGTCATTTATCAGTAATAAAGGGACAGGGTCCTGAAACGTCTGTACTTTGAATGCTGTTTGAATAAATTTGGGCTGCACTAGTGGGACACTAAAACTAAGCTGCACTTTGTGGATGAATACTTTGGATTGCTATATTTTGTTTGCTGTTGGGGCTACAGCAACTTATATACAATAGCTGCACAAGGTTAAACTATTTTGCTTTTTGTTATTGTGCTATACTGCACTCCTAGAACATATTTTTGCTTCCAAGTACTTATTTTTAAGCTCAATTGTCAAGATCCAGATTTAATAGAACCATATTTAAAATAAATACATTCTCTCAAAAAAAAAAAAAAGGAATGGTTTTTGATCATTTTAAAAACCCATCTATTCTAGTATACACTAGTCCTACATCTATATTTTTAATAGCACGAATCAGCTTACCTCTGCCTTTGGAATGTACATCAACATTTTGAACAATTAATGTTCATATTTTCCAAAGGTGAGCCACATTGTCTTTCTTCTCTGAAGTTTGCCCAAGGCCAGACCACAGAAAATTCAGATGATAATTGTGATGTTACAATGTCCCATTGTACAGCACTACGGAATTTGCTGGCGCTATATAAATAATAAAATAGTAATAATAATGTTACAGTAAAATAAATTAATCGAAATATGCTAAAACAATAACATGATTTATAGCTAAAACGAATTACTGGTTTCCAAAATAACGTTTTGAGTCAGTGTAACCTTAATGTAAATGTAACTTTAAAACACTGATCCATATTGATTAAATAAGTTTTATATTTAAAAAAATAAAATAAAAAAACACACATTGTCTTATCAGATGTCATCAGCATGTTTTACTTGTAGATGTGGCACAATGGGGTTTTCAGCTAACTGCATTTCATAATATTACTATTATTTCTTTCAGATGCTTTCTCCGGCCAGGGCAACTGTTTCCATGGTATTGGTGGCCGTGGAAACAAGCATGCTCACATGCGCTACAGCTTAAGGCTGCTAAGGTCTATTGTGGCCCAGGGGGATGAGACTGTGAATCAAGACCTTTGTGATCAGGGAGCAATTAGCCAACTCTTGGGTAAATCAAAACATATTTTTTTGCATATTCTATAATATGTTGTTCGAAGTATTGTTATGTTATGGTAAAATTGTTATTAGTTTGAGGTATGTATCTACCTTATGCACTGCATTGGCGCAGCCGCGCAGGCACAACCATAGTAAAAATAGTTGTAAAAGAATTATTAAAAACATGCAGGTCCTTGTATGATACAGTTTGATGATATCACTGGCATTCCACTGACAGCACGATGATGGGAAACTTGTAAGGAACTTGTCACTAACTGTAACAGGCAATCTCCCCTTATATCACTTAGGATGAGTCCCACAGCTGTGTGAGCAGTAGTGACGTATTAGTATAGTAGTGTGTGCAGCTGGAAATTTGCGTTCTTGGCTCACTCTGTGCTCATACTCTCTTTATTACCCACTAAGGATTATAGGTAATATTTCCCACATCTCAGGATAAGTAACCAGCGAGGGCAAATAACTCAAAGGTAACCAAACATTTGAAATGCATAAGGACTATACTTGCTATATACCCATTGTACAACTTCAAAAAGTGTAGATGGTTCCCAAATTTTTAGCTTCTTACCTTAGTAAATTTCCTACTGTTTGTGTGATTTCCTTAAAGTATGCAATTTGTTTTTATTTTGAGTTTTATTTTCATTTAGATTGTGCTAGATTTAAATTAAATGAACGTTTTTTTTTTTTCCAGTACGAGTGATATTGGTTTTTGATGATTTAAGAAAGTGTTTTATCTATAATCAAATCTGGATATTTTTTTTTTTTAATGATAAGGAATATTGAGAAAATTATTGACTGATGTGGATGGGAAAGAAGACAGTGTTCTTCTGGAAATTCAAGCGGACATACTGTTTATATTATCCACTGCATGTGAAAATGATCTTCATAAAAAGGTTTGCATCAAACAGCCCACTGCAGCAAAGACCTGCAAATTGTTTAAAATTATTCCGTATTGAATATAACAATTTATTGTATCTTTTAAAATATTTTTTTTCTGAACAGAAAATAGGGTAGACAATATATGCAAAGTATATTCAATATCATAGTGAGTAACTTTCACATTAAATATAATTAACATAATTATAATAATCATATCTGTTTTATGGGCCAATTTTGCCATCTATAATACAGATTAAGGAACAGTGCACACATAAAAATAATTTTTAAAATTTTATAAGGCTTCTTAAAATTAACAATCTCAGCAAACAAATGTAGGTATTCAGTTCCACCTTATGGCCATATTGTGTTATGCCCACCAATACTTCACAGTACCCCAATACCGGTGGGTCCTACACTAATTCCAACGTGGGAGACAAATTAAATAGTGCTAGTGCTAAATACACTGAAGCGCATTTAAATAATCTTTTCTAA
Source organism: Pelobates cultripes (assembly GCA_933207985.1). Lineage (NCBI taxonomy): Eukaryota > Metazoa > Chordata > Amphibia > Anura > Pelobatidae > Pelobates > Pelobates cultripes. The sequence goes on from OW240915.1 coordinate 38,441,411, forward strand.
GAGCATTGTATATGTGTATATATATATATATATATATATATATATATATATATATATATTTTATATATATCAAAATTAATGTGATAAACGCAATTCAAAAAATGCAGTGTCAATACTAAACAATGAAAGTGATAAAGTGCTTTGATGTATATACTCACAATGCATATAATATATCTGTTCTATAAAAATTATAATTAAAGTCTCACTAACAATAACCTCTTCAAATTCTGTCATCTATGTCACCAGTTAATTCACCAAATGACATATGAGTAATCTACTATTTTTTTTATTTAGACAACCGCATTAATATTGTTTAGTTGTCCTGATTAACATTTAATTGATAAACATGAAAATTTGATTAAATAAACCTGCATTTGTATTAATGGATTGCCTATGTGCTGCGCTTTAATTAACTGAAATTAAAAAAAATTATAGGCAACATTTGCATGTGCATAAAATGAAACCACAGAAGACAGAAAAAAATATGGATCTGTGGGTTATATGGATAAAGATCTGTCAAATTGGATATTAATATTCATATACTTCTATTTCATGTATTGTAGTTCTGGTGTTTGTTGAAAACACTCCCATTGTCATTATTTCCCCATTTTGGAATTTTAGGAGTTATTTGGCACAGATGGGGTAGACCTGTTACTCCAGTTGCTCAAGATGGATTCCTCTAAATTCTATAGCGGTCTAGGTCACAACAAACTGATCTTTTGCACATTGGACTGTATTTGGTAAGCATCTAAAATATGTGATGATTATTAGTATATGAAATCAAATTATATGGATGCTCATGTATATGAAGACACACCTACTGTCAGTTCTGCAGACTTACTTACCAGGGAAGTTGATTCCTTTCGGTCCTTTTTAATAGGAACAAAAAACAACGGTGCCACAACCCCAGAATTATACATACATGTGCTATTTTACCACCAGGAAATGAAGTAAACCTGACGTTTCAACCAAAAACAGGCTGGGAAAAAAAGCCATACGTCTTATGTTTATTGCTACACAATTTAATTCCTGATTAGCAGGATGTAGGCAAAGAACTGAAATCACGCACACTGCCCTGGTTAAGAAAACCTGCTTGCCTGTTTCAAAGTATTTATCATAATGTTTTTTGTTGTTTTCTATATCTCAATTTGTAGCTCACGTTTACCTTGCAATTTTTCACCCATAAACCTCTCAGCCCAAATATTTCCAACTTCCTTCCTCCCTCCCTTCTTCCCTCCCTCTCTATCTCTCTATTTCTCTCCCTCTCTCTACTTAATATTCAGTTTAGTATTATTTGTCTAAATTACTTGTTATTTTTTTATTTTGAGGTGCTGTATTATAGGATGTTTCTCATCAGAGGACTATTTCCTTGAAAAAGAAGGCATGTTTATAATTCTGGATTTATTAGCTGTAAGTATAAAAGCATATTTTAAATGCCCATTTGTTCATATAGTTTTTGGTTTTTATGTTAATGTTATGTTATGGTTTTTGTTTAAAGTAAACCAATATGATACAATTACACCTGGACAGTAACTTACATTTCGTTGGAAATGTTTTCACCCAGCCCTATTAACCACTTAATGAACCAGCAGGATATAATTCAAAATATAAATCTCTGACTTTAGTGGATGTATATAATAAAATAAAACATTAATAATGCAGTACTTTTACAAACAATACATATTGTTCTAATTGGTGGTAACACAATTACATTGAGTAGATTTAAAAAATTATATTCTTACAAATCCATAGTTTGAATCATAGGTGTGCACAGCACATTTTGTTAGGGTGTGCACTAGGCATGTCTAAGGTTGAGTGTTTTTTTTTTTTTTGCTTTAAGGAAATGGATAGAGAGATACTAGAACTACAGTTTATCCAAAGAAAAAGATATGCACGCACACCAAATTTCTCACCCAACGCTTCCACATCTCTTACCCTTTTACTTATCTATATCCCTCCCCTCCACCTACCCACATATTTTCCCAATATCCCCCCTCTCTCTCCCCACATCTCTTCCCCCCCACATCTCTTCCCTTTCCCCATCCCCACGTTTCTTACTCTTCCACATCCCCACATCTCTTCCCCTTCCATATCTGCACGTCTCTTCCCCTTTCGCAGCCCAACATCTCTTCCCCTTTTATTATACTTATGTGCATATCTTCCCTCCCCACATCTCTTCACCCTCCCTCCTTTACCGCCCCAAATCTCTTTCCCCTCTACCTCCCCAAATCTCTTTCCCGTCCACCTCCCCACATCTCTTCCCCCTCCACCTTTCCACATCTCTTCCCCCTCCAACCCCCACATATCTCTTCCCTGTCCTCCTCCCTTTCCACATACCCACATATATTCTCCTTCCACATACCCACATATATTCCCATTCTGCATCCCCTCATCTCTTCCCCTTTTACATATCTGTATCTCTCCCCTTCCACTTCCTCACATATCTTCCTTCTCCACAAAGCCACATCTCTTCCCTTCCAATCCACACATCTCTTCCCATTCACATCCCCACCTCTCTTCCCCTTCCAATCCCCACATCTCTTCACCCTCCTCCTACCGACATCTCCTCCTCTCTTCCACATGCCCACATATCCTCTAATTCCACATACACACATATCAATCCCAGGGTCAGTGCATGGTTTTTGCCGCCCTAGTCAAAGAAAAAATTGCCGCCCCCCCTTGTTACACCACAATGCCCCACCGATATGATCTGCCATATGAACCAACGCCAGTGCTGCACACAGTGTGTGTTTACATTAAAAAGCCTGCAGGGACAGGCTATAGACACCAGAACCACTACATTAAGCTGCAGTGGTTCTGGGGACTATAGTGTCCCTTTAATGTGAGGTAAATTAGAGATTAGTGTCACAAATAATATACTAGATTGCATACTTACAACCAGATGAGGATGATGATGGGCTCTGGTGGCAGTCTGGCTCCACTGGTCTGGTGTAGAACAGGATCTCTGGAGGCTGTTTGTAACTGTGTTCACAAAAATCAATGTCCTGTGTGAACGGGAAGCAGCTCCATTTTTTGGGGCTCCTTACACAGCTCAAGGTCTGGGCCCCAGGACCTGACGGTCAGTATGCCCATAAGGCCCACCCATAAGTCCACCTACATGTTCCGCCAATGAGTTCGCTCACAGGGAGTGGAGTGTGTAGGGGATGTGTTATGTGTTATTGTAGAGGATCATGTAGTGTATAGGAATACCAGTTTGTGTAGGTGATGCAGTGTATGTGTGTCTGTGTGTGTGTAGTGGATGCAGTGTAAGTTTGTGTGTAAGGGGATGTATTGTGTTTTTCTGGTTGTGTGTAAGGGATGCATTGTGTGAATCTGTGTTTGTATGTGTAAAGGATGCAAGGTGTGTTTCTGTTTATGTAAGGGATGCAGTGTGTGTGTCTGTAAGGGGTGCATTGAATGTGTAAGAGATGCATTGTGTTTCTGTGTGTGTGTGTGTGTGTGTGTGTAAGGGATGCATTGTGTGTTTCTGTGTATGTGTACAAGGGATGCATTGTCTTTGTGTGTAAGGTTTGCAGTGTGTGTGTGTGTGTGTGTAGAGATGCATTGTGTGTTTCTGTGTATGTATCGGGAAGCAGTGTGTGTGTGTGTGTGTAGTGTGAAAGAGAGAGTTATTGGGGTAGGATAAGGGCTGATTAGTGGTCTCTCCACTCCTCCTCCCCTTTCCATTAGTGGTCTCTCCTCCCCCCCCCCAGTGGTCTCTCCTCTCCCCCCCTTGTCTCTCCTCCCTCACACTCTTAGTGGTCTCTCCTCTCCTTCCTCCCCCTTAGTGGTCTATCCTCTGCCCCCCTTCCCATAGTGGCCTCTCCTTTCCCCCACCCTTAGTGGCCTCTTCCCTTAGTGGCCTATTCTCACCCCACCCCCTACCTCCTTTAGTGGGCTCTAATCTCCCTCCACCCCATCCCCTAGTGGTCTCTCCTCCAACCCCACTCCTTCCCTTAGTGTTCACTCCTCACCCCCAACCTTAGTGGTCTCTCCTCACTCCCTCCCCTCCCTAGTGGTCTCTTTCTCTTCTCCACCCTCCTCCCTTAGTGGTCTCTCCTAAACACTCACCCTTAGTGGTCTCTCCTCACTCCCCCCTACCTCCCTTAGTGGTCTCTCCTCCACCACCTCTACCTCTCATAGTGGTCTCTTCTCTACCCCCTCCCGTAGTGGTTTCTTCTCCATCTCCTCCCATAGTGGTCTCCCCTCAACCCCCCTCCCCCACCAAGTGGTCTCTTCTACACCCCCCTCCCTCCCTTAATGGACTCTCTCCATCCCCTACCTCTATTGTAGCGTGGCCAAGCTCTGGTCCAGTCCACGGTACAGGAGCTTCTGTTTCTTGTGCCCAGCTGGACTGACAGGAAGTGCTCACTGAGTGAGCACTTCCTGTCAGTCCGGCCAGGTACAGAAAACGGATGCTCCTGTACTGCGGACCAGAGAGGAGCTCAGCCACGCTACAGTGAGGGACTGGGAGGAGGGTGCGCTGTGCGCTTCCTTCCTGCCGATCTCTCATGGACGCGCCGGCCCGGGCAGTGCTGCAGCCACCAGAGGCTCTCTATAGGATGCGCCGACCCTGTCAATCCCCTTAAGACCTCTATGTCCCCCCTTCACAACTCCATATCTGTATTCCCTCTCTTGGAGAACTAAACGAGGTTCCAGCAGAAACCATGATAGGGCAATGAATAAGGGCTAAAACAACCTTAAATCGGCTTACCTGTGTTATGATAGGTCCACGTCATCACTGTGATTCTAAACAGATTAGGATCGCAGTGATGACGTGGTCACTTTTAAGAGTGGCCGTGATGCCACGTCCACATCTCTATATAGACATCTTGCCGCGCGGCTGCGTAGTTCGGTCAGACCGCGCGGGAGGAGGAGGTCGGCTAGGATCGAGGGAAATGAGTCTCAGTGTGCCGCGCGGTCCCGTGGAGCGGTCGGACTGCACGGCAGGAGGCGGTCTGCGCGGCTCAGCAGAGGTAAGTAATGCCACATACTGATAGCAGTTGATTGTATAGAACAAGTTCGTTATATAATGTCACCTTTGGAGGCCAAAGAAAGGAAGAACATTTTGATTCCTCCCCACATAACACAATTGTTTAATGTCACAACAGGGATCATGGTGTCTATATTTTCTACATTGTTTCTTTATAGTTGGGGGTTTTTTTTAGTCAGTGTAAGAGTTTTATTCTCTTATTTCAGGGGTTCCATCTTTAACATGCTGGACTTTAGGGTACTTTCCCCTTCTGGTGTGCTGACTTGTCAAATAGGACAGTCGGTTGCATCTGTCAACCTGTTTCCCTATAGTGGACCCCTAGTCCTGTCTAGCCATCCAGTCAGATCTTCATTAATGTTTTTTTAAAAGCTTTTAAAATATGAATATTTTAGTTTATTTTATTTTCCTCCGGTAATGGCACTTTGGCTCCATCTTGTGGCTGATTGCAAGTCCTCTCAAGAATTATCTGACATAGAGCCATCATTTTACTTGTATAAAAACTCCATGCAGTCTCTGACATTTATCCGCTCTATACTGCCACATAAAAATACAGAGCACCTAGAGACGTTTGACAGGTTTGATCCATTCTGTGAAAACAGTTGGCACGAGACTGCAACACATGTGGGAAGGAATGGGATGACAGACACACGTTTGATTTAGGGATGATGTCTATTAGAAATGCTTACTTTTACTTAGGATTACATTTTAAAAAATGTTCATAGTATAACTAAATCTCATCATTATCTGGCAATCCTAAAGCTGAGACTCATTTACCAATTGTCACCCCTGATATATCGGGCTGTAGTTAAACAGCAGCTGTTTACTGCACAGACCCACTCTCTGAGAATGAAGAATTGGGCATGAGCTGCAACTAAGTGTTTCTCACATTGATATATTTGTGTGACAGACAGAGCATAGCTAGCTGGCTCCAGACACCCAGATACACGAGTATATTTGCAGTAGGCTAACATTGAAATAGGCAGTGGGTACTGTGATGTGATATCACATTCTTTCACCTGCTGACTGTCTAAAATGCAACCGCATGCTGTGGGGAAAGTTTTGCCACATTGGAGTCGGAAGCATTTTTAGTCCGAAAGACACAGACCACAAAATGCAGCATTAAGACAAAAAAAACTAATGTTGCAAAAAAAAAAAAAGCACAAAACTAAAAAATCCCCATAGTGGAGAAAGAACTACACACCAGGCCTCCACAGTACTGTCACACTGCCGTGAGCTGTAGCAAGAAATTGGTTACCTTACATGTATAATCAAAAATATAAATGTTCCAGACTTATGAAGTTAAACACTTATACTACAATTAACTATATTCCTCTTGATATAATCAACTCATGAGAAATACCAGCGTTATTAGTTTTATGTGTGATGTTTAACACGCAATAATTATGAAATTAAAGTACTCACTCATTTATTTTTTTATTATTAATACTGTAAATGTCTATCAGCTATTTGACACAAAGTTTATTTTGTTGTCTCGTATTCTTCCCAATAGTTAAATGTGAAAAACATGATCAACATAGTGCTTGGAATCTTGGTGGAATTTTGTGACAATCCTAAAACTATTCCACATATTGCAACATGGCGAGGGAAGGAGAATGAGACAGCCGCTAAGCTTCTTCTGCAGCTGTGGAAGCAAGAAGAGGAAGAACTGGGCGTAAGACGAGATGAATATGGACGTATTGTTGGTAAACTTTTATTCTAAAAACGATTTTTTAAAAATTACTTATTACATAATTCCCACTTCCCTTTTTTTAAGATTCTTTATTTTCATTTTCATGTTTCATATGAATATATGAACGTTTGTACAGAAAGAGGAAAAGAACAAGGTAGTTATTTGGGTAACAACAATTGGGTCCGACATTGGGTTGTTTGCATTCGAGTCTGGCTCTTTGGGCTGGGGTGTCGTTGTCTGTTTCGTCTATCGTGGACCGCTGTTTGTTGGGGGTCTTACAGTCAACCCCTCTGTTTGTGTTATTTGTATTCGTGCTTCAATGAGGAGGTTGTGGTTGGGATGCAGAACGTTATGTTGTGTAGTGGTCCGGTTTGTTAGCTCTGTCGGAGGAGAGTATATAGCTGGTATGTCTGTTTTGCCAGGGTTGCTGTAGGTGGTTGTTTTTAGGTGAGGGTTGGCTTCTGTGTAGGTCGCTGCTGTAGGATGGTTTGTTATGTAGCGTTGGATCAGCAGTGCCTGGCTCACGGTTCAGGTCATTGGTCAGGGGGATGGTAGGGTAGGGGAGGTGGGTTTGTAGGGGGCGGGGGAGGGGAGAAGGGGAGTGTTCAGGGGGGCAGTTGATGGGATGCTGCCCTCTTGGTTACCCCCCGGGACTCCGAGTAGGTGGATTGGGTTAAGGGTTGGATAGATGAGCGACATGTTTGTCTCTTGTTGTGGGTTGATGTTGGCGGTGTGGGTTGTGTGGTAGCTATGGATCACCATGGGAGTGCGTTGTGTCCTTCCAGCCATGGGTCCCATACTTTGTGAAATGAGTTTGGGATGTCATGAACTTGCGCTGTCAGCTTGTCCATGGCTATGTTGTCAGTTATTTTAGTGTTTATTTGGAGTTGAGTGGGTATGTGTGGTGTGGACCAGGTTTCAGCTATTGCTCTGCGTGTGGCCAGTGCTATTCTAGTAATGAGTTTGTTTTCATTGCGGGTGAAGGTGTCAATGGGTTTAGAGAGTAGGAGAGCCCATGGGTCCGGGGGTACTGGTTTGTTAAGTATTCTAGTTAAGAGTGTTGTGATTGTTTTCCACAGAGGAGTGAGTTTGGGGCATGTCCACCAGCAGTGGAGGAAAGTGCCGGTTTCGCCACACAGTTTCCAGCAGAGGTTATTGGATATTCGGTTCATTGCCTTTAGGCGGAGGGGGGGGTTAGGTACCACCTGAAGAGCATTTTATATGCTTGCTCTTTGTGGGTGACGCAGATTGAGATGGATTTGATGGAAGCCCATATGTCTGCCCAGTCGGTGGGATCTTCAAGAGGCCCCAGGTAATCTTCCCATGCTGCTATGTATGGGAGGGCCACCTGAGTGTGGTGTGTGGTTAATGATATGTATAGGTTTGATATTTGGCTCTTTCTGGCTGGTGAGCAGAGGGTGTCCCTCTCGAACCCAGTCAGGGTCGAGGTGGCTGCCATGCGTACCGTGTCCGTTGCTGCGAAGCTTCGGAGTTGGAGGTATCGGAAGTAGTCGTAGGTGGTTAGGGATTCGGGGTTGGGGATTTCCGAGTATTGTAGGAGCTTGCCGTTGGGATAGAGATGTCCTAGTCTGACTATGTCTCTGTCTTCGAAGTGGGCATAGTGTCGTGGTGTGAGGCCTGGTGGGAATATTTTGTTGCGGAGAATCGTTGTGAGGGGCGATAGGCCCGTGGAGAGGTCGAACTTATCGCTGAGGCGATCCTAGAGATCTAGGGAGTGGGTGATCGTTGGTGATGTGGGTGGTGGTAGTGGTCTGTATGGTTTTGGGATCCACATGTATTGGGAGGGATGGTCCCTGCCGAAGATGAGGTGTTCCAGGTCTACCCATCGTTTGTGAGCGGGGGGGGAGGTGCCAGTGTTGTATTTGTGTTAGGTGGGCTCCATGTAGGTAGTGTGTGAGGTTAGGGAGGCCTAGCCCTCCGGAGGGCTTGGGTACGTATAGTGTGGATCTGCGGACTCTGGGTCTCTTTCCATTCCAAATGTATCGGTCTATGGCTGTTTCCAAGTGTTTGAGGTCATATTTTTTGCAGGGGATGGGTAGCGCTTGGAAGGCATAGAAGAATTTGGGTAGGAGATTCATTTTGACCGACGCTATTCTTCCGAGCCAGGAGATGGTCATCGGTTTCCAGCGTTCTAGGTCCAGGTATGCTTTATGCAGGAGGGGGGGTAGTTGGCTGTGTAGAGAGTGGTGGTGTCGTTGGTAATTTGGATGCCTAGGTATGTGATCGCCGTTGGGCAGATATGGAAGGGGAAGTTACTTCTCAAGGTGGAGGTATTGGTGTTGTTGAGGTTTAGCGGCATGAGGTCTGATTTTGTGGCATTTAGTTGGTATCCCGAAATTGTTGAGTAATTTTGTAGGGTTGACATGAGGGCAATTAAGGTTGGGATGGGGTTAGTTAGGGTCAGGAGGATGTCATCTGCATATGCAGCGACGGTGAATGTTTCGTCCCTTATCCTGAGTCCTTCTATTTGTGGGTTGTTCCGTATGGTCTCTAGGAGGGGTTCGAGGGAAATGGCGAATAAGAGGGGGGAGAGGGGGCATCCTTGACGGGTGCCATTTAGTATCGGGAAGGAGGGGGGGGTGATGTTGGGGATTAGTAGTTGTGCAGTCGGCGTATGATACATGGCTTTCAGAAATTGAGTGAATTCTGGTGGGAATCCAAATTTGTGGAGTACTGCGTAAAGATAGGGCCAGAGGAGGCGATCAAACGCCTTTTCGGCATCCGGGGAAAGTATTATCGCTGGGAGGCGTTTTTGGTTGGCGTACCAAATTAGGTCAATGGTTCTCCGTGTGTTGTCTTGTGCTTGTCTTTGCGGTATAAAGCCTACCTGGTCCGGGTTAATGAGTTTCGGTAGGAAGGGGTTAAGTCTAGTTGTCATTACTTTGGTCAGTATTTTTAGGTCGATGTTTAGGAGGGAAATGGGGCGGTAGTGGCCTGGTTCGTCGTGGGATTTTCCTGGCTTGGGTAAGAGGGTGATGTTGGCTTGTGTCATATCGGCGGGTAGTGGGTCTCCTTTTAGCATTGCATTAAAGACGTTGCTTAGTCTGGGAGTAAGTATGTCGCCGAAGGATTTATAATAGATGGCCGTTAACCCGTCGGGGCCTGGGCTTTTATTAGGTTTCAGGGTCTTTATTGCTGCCCGTATTTCCTCTGGGGAGATGTCAGCTGCGAACATTGATCTGGCTTCTTCGGTGAGGGAGGGGAGGGAGAGCTTCCTAAGGAAGTTATCCGTTTGGGATTGGATTAAGTCAGTTGGGGGGTCTGGGGTATGGTTGTATAGAGATGTGAAGTAGTGTCGGAAGGCTTCACCTATCGTGTGTGTGGGGTGTCACTCGTGCCGTCTGAGGTGCGAATTTTGGAGATTCGTTTTATTTCAGTCAGGTTTTTGAGGCGTTTTGCTAACATAGAGTCTGCTTTGTTGCTTTTCTCGTAGTATTTTTGTTTGGTCCATGTTAGTGCTTTAGTTGTGGCTGTGAGAGAAAGGCTTTTGAGTAAGGACCTGGCTGTTGTGAGTTGTTCAAGGTGTAAGGGGGCCGGGTTGCGTTTGTGTAGGGTTTCCAGTCTGCCTATTTCGGTTATGGTTTCCATTAATAGTTTGTTGTGTTGCTTTTTGCATGCTGTCGCTATAGCTATCAATTTGCCTCTTATAACCGGTTTATGGGCCGCCCACAAAGTGATTGGGGAGGATACAGATGGGTCGTTCAGGGTGAAGTGCTCTTCGATGTCTTTTGTGATGGATATGGTCACTAGTTTGTCTTGGAGAAGTTGTGAGTTGAGTTTCCATGTCCATGGGCGTGTCATGTTGGGGATGGAGAGGGTTAGGGAGATGTCGGCATGGTCCAACCAGATGATGTGACCTATGGATGTGTGTGTGATTCGCGAGGTAACGTTTGGGGAGACCAGAAAGTAGTCGATGCGGGAGTAGGTGTTGTGGGGGTGGGAGTAGTATGTGTAGTCGAGGGTGGAAGGGTGTTGGGCTCTCCAGATATCTAGTAGGGTGTGTGTGTTTAGGAAGTTGGAGAAGAGGGTGTCGTTTGGAGAGGGTCGCGGTTCGCTTTGGGGCCTGGCGGTGCGATCTAAGTTGGTTGGTGAGTGGCATTGCAATCGCCTCCTATGATGGTGAATGTGGCGCTGTGTGCTGTTAGGTGGGCGGAAAACGTTTGCCAGAACAGTGAGTCAGGGGTTGTAGGTGCGTATAGGGAGGAGATGGAGTAGGTTGTGGGGCCTATTCTGCCTGTGAGCGTTATGTATCTCCCATGTTTGTCCGGGAAGGCTGCACATCGGTCAGTGGGCATGATGATTTGAGTATGATGGCCGCCCCTCCCACTTCCCTTTAAGGTGGAATTCTAATTAATCACACATTCGCCACTAATCAAAGAAGAGCTGTTTAGACTTACACTGGTAACTGACACGGTCAAATCTAGGACAATAGAAATATTTATTTGTTCTGTTTGATGCTGATTGTGGTTTGTTGCATTAGATCCTGTCTCTCTGGATTTCTACTGACAGAATTATGCATGGATTTATTTCCAATACAGCATCAGTTAAATGGAAAAATGATAAATACTGATTGAATCTAACCAAGTATCACCTTTATAAAACCATCTAGATGCGAAGAAACCTTTAGTTGGACAGTTCCAGGAAGCTCAGGAGGTGACACCAGTGCCTGCTAACTCCTTCAGTATTGCAATCATTGAAGTGGCTGAGAACATTAGAGCAAAACTTTATTCCATATTTTCTAAAATTGGTGAGTTCTTCATCGTAAATGTTTCACTTAAAGTGCCAATAATGAAAACAGATCTAGAGGCACAGCATCGTTAATATAATTTCATTTATAGATATACAATCACCTTAGAGCAAGAATGTCAAACTTGCAGCCAATGGGCTGCATGCGGCCCACAATGAATATCTTTGCGGCCCGCCTGCCCTGGGACCGCTTTGTGCTGTGGCTGCAATCAGCCGCAATGTAGTACTGCAGTGTATTAATTTGTGGTGGGGGGGCGGTATTAAATTGGGGGAGGTGGTGGGCAGTGTTAAATTGAGGGGAGGGCAGGGTATTAATTTGGGGGAGGGGGCATTGTATTAGATTGGTGGGAAGGAGGGAAGTGTGTTAAATTGGGGCGAGGGCAGTGTATTAATTTGGAGGAGGGAAGAGGGCAGTATATTAGAGTGCTGAAAGGGGGGACAGTGTGTTAAATTGGGAGAGGGAGGTCAGTGTATTAAATTATAGTGGTGGGAGTGGGGGTAGTGTATTCAATTAGAGTGGAGGTGGCAGTGTATTAGATTGGATGGAGGTGGCAGTGTATTAGATTGGGTGGAGGTGGCAGTGTATTGGAGTGGAAGGAGGGGGGCAGTGTATTAGATTAGGTAGAGGGGCAAGGTATAAGAGTGGAAGGAGGAGGCAGTGCATTGGATTTGGGTGCAATGTATTGGATTTATGGGCAGGATATTAGAATGGGGGGATGGGGAACTGTATTAAATTGGGTCTGCATGGAGGCGCTGAGTGCTCCCCATGGAGATGCTGATTGGTCACACAGCTTTTTTTTTATTTTATAAGTGCAGAGTATAACAGACAGGCATACAGTGACATTTCACATGAGTGTACACAAGAATGTATACAAGAATAGGCATAGTGAGGTTGAGAGATGTCAAAATGCTGCACTTTTTTATAATAACAAAAAACTAAATGATAAAGCAAAGACTTGTCAGGGAAGAGAGAATAGAATAAATCAATAAACAGGCTGCTCTAACTGACAATGTGTTTGTATGTTAATACCACTGGGTAGACAACAGTGAGAGAGAGATCAGGAGGCAAATAAAATTAAAGCATGAGGCACACATTTTAAGAAGAACTCTTAAGCAATAGAAGTTGAAGCAGAGCATGTGTGAGGTGTCACTGTGGTAGATCACCCTATGCCACAAGCAGGGCAAACTCTGCATTGCAGAGACTCGTCAGGACTGCTATGTGACCCCTCCACCAGACTACTGTGCTGAATCTGCTTGCTAACATACTACTTTAGGTGGGGTATGTCTTCCTTCTGGGTTACCCCACAACTAGAGCCCCGGGCTTTGGTGAGGGCTTGTGCCTTGTGTCCATTGATCTGCCTTCTCCGAGAGGCTGAATCTTGAGCCCGCAGGGTCTCTGTGACTCTGTTTCTCCAAGGGGTATATGAACGGCTGCCTGGATGTCCCTCCTTGCGGGCCCCCAGCCCAGAAGAAGAGTGGGGAGCTGGGTTAGCTGGTGAGATCGTTGGAGCGGCAAGAGGGGTGAGTGCCTGACAGGCTTCGGACCCCGAAGGAGGGCCATGGTCTGCTACAGTTGCTTGCTGTAGTGGGTCTGTTGGCTTAGCAGGGTTGCGAGAAGTGAGATAGAACTTTGCCTCGAATTACTCCCTCCATTCCTGTCTTCCAGAGGCTGCGTTAACTTGGTGAGATGTATGCATGGCGGCCATCTTGACTCCACCACGTGGTCTTCAACAGAACTTTGTTTAAGACCTGTGGAAATGTTAGCTTCCCCAGTGGGGACCAAAATAACCCCCACCAGACGTGGTGAGAATGTAGGGAGATGTGGTGCGATCCGGGTGTTTGTCAGCGTAGTTTGCCTGGTTGTCGATCTACATTCAGCATCGGGCACCAGTGGGCAAGGTTTCAGGCTGTGTGTACCGATTTTAAGCCCAAGTCAGCAGGAGCTAATGAGCGGGTGTCAGGCCCCGTCCCAGCCACGCAGCTTTTTGCCACACATGCACAATAGCCTCCCAATGCTTTCCTGTGGGAAAGGATTAGATTGGCTGAGATCATCAAGTCTGATGATCTCAGCCAAAGTGAAGGACTTCAAATTCAACATTGATCTCAGCCAAAGTGAAGGACTTCAAATTCAACAAAATAACATCATTTGTTTTTTACAGCTGTGCAAAAGTATGCATTCACCATTTCAGTCAATTACCAAACTTTTCTTCAAATGTCAAGGTAGTTGGACTGAAACATTGGTTATATGCAAATGCAAATCTCCTTAAAATAAATTTTGTTTACTTTGAAGTCCTACAAGCCTAAGGACGGTCTGTGTCAGTTACGCAACTTTTTTTTACTGTACTTTTCTAAATAAACCTACGTTTCTATGAAAGCTGAAGTTTTTGGGTTTTTTTGCGGCCCACGTAAACTTAAACCTTGTTTATTTGGCCCATGTTAGCCTTTGAGTTTGACATGCTTGCCTTAGAGTCAAACGTTGGGTAAAAATCAATTTTAGTGCATAAAAACTTTAAAACTATAATTGATAAATACATTTAAAAATGCCCCGCAGAGCATAATCATGGCCAAACACACATTGAGTGGGAGACATGGTCATGGCTCAATAATTAGATATTTAGACAGTATTTTTTATATAATATCCAATAGTAATATAGCTGATATTGAACCCTTAGTGATTACAGACTAAATGCCAGGAACAAAATTATGAACAGTAAACTAATAGGGCTTAACAGTGACATTGCACCCAGCATTTTAAAACATTTGGAAACTATGAAAACCATCCATTGTAGTTTAGAAAAACATCTTCGTGTCATGAGTGAATGACGTTGATGTTTAATAACTGGTGTGCTGAGAATATCCAAAATTCTATTTCATTGGTGGGATTGTGTTTGGTAGAATATCATGGTTCCTGTTGGAATGCATCTCTGACTATGCTAGTTACTATTATGCTAGAGGACGTATGTTAACTTCAAACCTTCCTGAATCTGTTTGGTGTCTGGAAGCTCAGCTTTCCAAACAGAAGCTTAAAGTTCTGCGATTAAATTAAACAATTTACTGACTCCAGTATGCTCCTCTTCAGGATCTATATTAGCTTTAAATTTAGCAGATTAAATTGTTAGCTGTTGAATGAAGATCACTTTTTCCAATCATTACTTTTAACTTGAAGTAGCTTTTTTTATAATAATCCTATAATTTAGAAATATGACTTCTTTTTTTGTTTTTAGGTTTTGACAACTTGCCGGGTTTATCAACACTAGATTATGTCACACTTAGTGTGATTAGTAGATATCTTGATTTTAAAGTAAGTACAACACCAACTTTGTATTATATTGAGGGAATACTGTGTAAATACGTTCTTAGACTACATCGCTCAATCCCTGACAGCCTTCTAAACCCCCACTATGTGCCATTTACGTTAGCCTAGTATGCTTGCAGATGCTGTGCTGTGAGCGCACACTCACATTCATAAATTATTTTTTTTATTTATTTATAAAATATTTTACCAGGAAGGATACATTGATATTTCTCTCATTTTTAAGTATGTCCTGGGCCCACAAACATTGCATTGTTACAGGGTACAATATAATATTAAAAATGCAAAGTCGTATTAAAATACACATATATAAATTTAACACATAACAGGTAAGAAATATAACCAACCATGATTACAGCGCATTATGTTGACAGGGATTTCTTAAAGGATTTTAGTGAGGAGGAAGATTTAATTGTGTCTGTGAGGCTATTCCATAGTTGTGGTGCTCTGTATGAAAATGAGGATCGAGCTACTTTATTTTCGTAATGCGTTATACCAAATAAAGTGGATTTTAGTGAGGAGGAAGATTTAATTGTGTCTGTGAGGCTATTCCATAGTTGTGGTGCTCTGTATGAAAATGAGGATCGAGCTACTTTATTTTCGTAATGCGTTATACCAAATAAAGTGCTAGTACCGGATCGGAGATTATATGAGACATGTCCTCTTCTTTTCGTAAATTACTTAGTCTATCTAACGAGTATTATTCTTCCACACTATTTATATGTTTTTAAGGACACTATTAATTGCCATTTTTTGGCCTGATTACTTGATCATAAAGCTTTTTCATAAAGATCATTAAGGGATCACAAAGCTTTTTAAACTCCCCTCTTACTTTTTTTTTGTTGAAGGTTGGAGAAGTTTGGCGTGAAATCAGAGAAGAGCTGAAAGCTGAGAATATTAAACCAGTAACCTCTGATCAGGAAGTCTTGGACGTTATTGCAAAAGCTACAGAAAACATTAGTAAAACTGTTGCCTCTCACCAGACAGAAATAATTGAAAACCAGCAACAAACTGAACTTCAAGAAGAACAGCAAACATATGCAGAGGTAGCACTAAGTCCATCTATGATTTATATATAGAGAGAGGGAAATAATGCTCAAATGCAGCAAGATTTGCCATTCAGTGGAAATAATTTTGTGTTTTGCAGTTGAACACTAACCACAAACAAGGTTTATTCACTAATGTGTGAGCTGTTGGGAATTCAACACAGCTTTTTTTAAAGGACCACTATAGGCACCCAGACCGGTCTGGGTGCCAGGTCCCTCTAGGATTAACCCTTTTCTGCTGTAAACATAGCAGTTTCAGAGAAACTGCTATGTTTATATTAGGGTTAATCCAGCCTCTAGTGGCTGTCTCACTGACAGCCGCTAGAGGGCTTCTGCTTTTCACTGTGAAAATCACAGTGAGAAGACGCCAGCGTCCATAGGAAAGCATTGTGAATGTGGCTGAATGTGCGCGCACCCTCAGGGCACTATAGTGCCAGGAAAACGAGTATGTTTTCCTGGCACTATAGTGGTTCTTTAATTTGGCTATTTTTGCCTAAAATTCTGAATTGAATTCAATGTTATTGAATTACTTTGTGTAATAGCCAGTAAAAACACCTCCTCCTATAAAAGGCTAGTAGAACTATTTAATGTGTTGTGCCATGGTCCACCGCAGGTTAAAATAACACAATATATGATAAGTAAATCTGCCTTTCCTCTGTCTTCACTAACCTGCTGTACACATTTCAAAGTGGCAAGACACCATTTACTAAACCATTCTAAGATGCAGCAGACAGCATCAAAGCTGCTTTGAAAGGACTCTTTCCTCAAAACATCTTCATCTCAATGAAACTAACAAACTAACACTACCTACTCTACTTTAGCAATGGGCAGCCAATCACAGCCTGTTTTGAGGAAGAGAATCTTGCCCCTCTGATACCCACTCCTGCACAAAAAGTTTAGTTGTTTTCTCACCCCCTTGAAATCTGTGCAACATTCTGTACAAAAGAATGCAGAGGAATACAAATCTGTGGTCTTTACGATAGTTACATCACCAGTTACACAAGGTCTATGAAAATCGCTGCAAAATTGTGTGCGTGTGTGTTTAAAAATGTTAATTATTCCCTCTACATTCAGCAGAAACAAAAAAGAGATAATTTCTTTTTAACTCATCAAGTGTCATTGTCAATATTATACATTATTTCTTCTTATGCAGATGAAATCAAACAACAAGCAGATTGAATTAGTCATGAAATCTTGGGATAATTTCCTTTCTCGGACATCAAATTATGAGTCTTTAAAGGTAAAATTTTGTGTTGTACAAATTCATGTTATGTACCAATATTAGTGGTCAAGCATCTTTATAAAAATTCTTGTGGAGGTTTCAGAATCCTACTATAATTATTATTAGTGTCTTACATTGTTCTCCTGAGAATAGTCAGTATCTATAGCATAATCTATTACTGTTGTTTACTTTGGTGCAAGGTTTTCTGGATTATTTTCTATGTATTTTTTATTCATTTCTATTGTAGATCCCCAAAGAATATGATTTTTTAATTAATCCTATCTTCTAAATACAGTTTCAGCTTCCCATATAAGATGTTATCCATAGTATCCTGTCCTATTTCTTGGTGCAAATATAGGTGTCATAGGCTTTACCTATGAATGTGACAATATTTAACAGATAGAAATTTATTTCTGCCAATTTGGCCCTTGCTAGTTCTCCAAATGCTTTAGTGAATTATACCACATCTATATTTTGGTCTTTATTTATTTGTATTGCTTTATTTATTATTTTAGAAAGCAAAGCGCCTGCAGGAAAAATCTATAGAATCTTCGAGGCCTAAAGCGAGACCAAAAAATGCCATTATCCATTCAACTCAAATTCCCCATCTTAATACCACAGTAAGTAATAATAAAGGGCATTTACCTTCTGTTTGGAAAACATTGTAAACAGTGAATTAACTTTAGAGTATTTACAAAGTGTTATATAATAATCGTCTATGGATCAAAGCAAAGTAAATGTTCTTGCTACTGCCCGAAATATGGCTTAATAGTGGCTTTTACGCAATGTGTTATTATGTCGTTGAAAGGAGAATTGTGTATACTGTGGTCATTAAGCCAAGCAATCTGCAGGATTTGTTTGATGCAAGCTCAAAGCGTCTTTTGTACATAAATTGTTTGTGTGTGTTTATATTTAGTGGATCATCACATCATATTTATACCTGCAGTTAGGTTACTTTTCAAAAATGACACATCGATTTTGAAATGTATACATTTAAGGTTTTGCAATCCACAAGTCTATTTTTTTTATTTTTTATTATTCATAACTATTATGTTTACTGGAGAATTGATTTAAGCACAAAATGATGTGCGGTGTGTGACATCTTCTAGCACACAGCTAAATACACTGTAAAGCAACTTAAGAAAAGACAATTGTAAATCAAAGTCAGATTTTGATTAGTGATCAGTGTTTTTAAAGTAGAGATGGGATTTTTGACATGAATTCAAATGCTAGTTTTGAAAATGCACTGAGGCTCTATTAGATAATTATCTATTGCATGTGACTTTCTCTATGACTGGGTTCACTGATGAACCCTTGATGTCAGTGGAATGTACAGTGTAAGTGATTTGGAATGTTTTTTTATGGGAAACACTGGTCAGTATGTAGACTCCATAGACAGTGAAGAAAATCTTGATTTCCCTTGCTGATCCTATAAATAAAATAACTGAAAATCTGCTGACTCGTGAATTGAGATCTTGGGTTCAGACATACTAGCAATAGATTATCACGATGAAACCTGATTATATGTTTGTGAACTGAGTAATACTTGTTGGTTCATTGAAAATTAGTGTGCTTGGCTGCATCCACGTTCCCTATTCATTTTAAAAAAATACTAGTACTGTAGAAGGAGACTGTACATTTTTTAAATGTAGACATATCAATACAGATTTTAGTGAATACATTTTCTCAGATTCATACCAAAGTATATATAATTTCCTATTTTCAAACTGAATATATTTATTCCAGTATCAATCAGGGTGAAAAATAGGATTTCAAAGTGAACTTGCCAAATCAATATGACTTCTCTTCTGTCAATACATGCCTCTTAACCTGTTCTTCTAAGTTATAATCTCTATTTACTTTTTAGGTTGCCTCCGGCCGTCTGGTGACTGTAGAAAGTACACCTTCTCATCTCATTGGAGGGCCACTAGCAGACACAGATATCGCTGTAAAAAGAGTTTCCATACGTGGCGGAGCTCTGCAGAAGACCATGAGTGTTAAAATGTTCAACCAACACAGCATAGACTAGGTGTCTCTCAAATAAACTATTTTCCATTTCATTTTATTTACAAGTAACCTATTTATAGATGCACTTCATGTACAGTGGATATAAATTTAGAAGGCAGATGAGAACCACACAGACAATCTAGCCTGGCCATTTTTCAATAAATTTTTAACAATCCAAGAGTTTTGTTTGCAAGATGACCTGATATCTGCCTCTCTTATTCTCTTGCATAATCTTAACATTTTGTGTCTGAAAATCCTGTCATATACTTCTGATGGATAACATTTGGCATTCCGGGCTGTTAAAGTTGGCTTACCATGGTTCTAAGCCAGCCAGTAGGTGGGTTTAGAATCACAGGAAGTGTGTCCTACCACCTCAACTGTGCCAGGGTTGTAAGCCATTAGCTTCATGTCAATAATCATTTCTGTTTACATCTTCCAAGCTGTTGTACTCATCTCTGCTTGAAAGAACTAGATTTAACCAAATATATATGGTTATATGAGGGTGTGGGCATGTGTGTAGTTATGTATCTGAATTACTGCATAAACAGCTTTACGAATACAAATACAATGGGTTGTATAAAATAATTTACTTTTTAGAACACTTTAAAAAGTATATATGTGGTTTATTGACTTCCTTATAGATATTACTATGATACTTTGTTATGTATTACTGAGTTGTAACACCATTAATATTCTAACAATTTACTGGCAAATACGTGATATTTATGAAATAAAATAATTTTATTCATTATTCTTCATACTGATCGGCAAGCTCTAGATTATTTGATAGTGCATCTGTTGTCATGAGTATTAAACTCAACTACAAATAATTTATTTTACTGTAGCTTGGTTAGATGAAAATAATGTCTGCTGTGTTTCATTTTAAACCGATTCATGTAAAGAAATATTTACTTGACAGAACCTTTTTTATGTATTATAAATATGTAACAAAACATTGTCACCAGAACTGTCGATAGAGGTGCGATAAGCATGGTACATGTTGATTTGGAGGACCCAGTCCCCTAGTGGAAGATGATGATTCAAGATTGCTCCCAATTCAAACACACCCTTCTACAGGGTTATTTACTTAAGTGAGAATTTCTAATTCAAGGCCAGAGTAGCCAAACTGAAAGCATTGCTGATTTAGATAGATGAGTTCAGCTATTTTGACCTTAAATTTGAAATTCATCTTGAATCTCATTTTAGTGAATAATCCAGTTAGTATCCACATTGGCTGTCTTTTATGTTAACAGCTGACCTTCAGAAGAATGAAAAAAAAAAAAAAAAACATTCTCGATATGTACAACATCCATATTATAAAAACAACTCCTCATTATTCAGCCACTCATTAATGATTAAAATAATTCACTCTAATACCAAATCATTACCCGGGATCCTGAACATTCTTCACACTATTATCTGTTTTAAAGCACATACAAAAAAAGAAGGCAATATTACAAAATACAATATATACACAAGTTTAATGTGTTTCACTCAACCTTATTAAGTGAACAACCAGTCTTTCCTGAAATTAACTATCAATGGTTGATGTAGTTTATACAAATGATTTGGACTTGTTAATTGTCTTCTGCCAACTCCATGTGATCTTGAGAGGACACAATCCACGTATATATCCCAGAAGTTCTGTGCTAGGCCATCAAAGAGCGTATTGTGCTTGGGGTTAGTGGATTCTTTCAAATATATCATGAAATCCCAAAGACCTATGATTGTATCTGAAACTCTGAGCTTTTTCATTTCCACCAGCTTGCGTGATGAGGCATCCCAGCACTCGTGGTCAATCTCACCCAGGTTCCCAGCATGTGGATGGCCGTGAACTTCTTTGTGGTAAATTGACCGTGCACTGACAGAGCCTATCATTAGGATGCACATGAGATTAATGTACCTTTTGCTACCTGTAGGTTCCATGCCCTGGATAAAGTACCTGCAAATAAGAGATTTAACAATTTCGCAGTGAATAGTCATGGTTAGAAAATAGTGTGTTGAATGTGTGGTGAAATGATTTTAAATATTTCGTCTGATTGCTAATTAATTTTGGAGGATGTTTATGATATTAAATGTATACTACTATTCAAATTAGATAACACAATATAAATGTTTAACCAAATAGATTACTATAATTAAATCTGTTGCTAGGATAGGTTGCTGAAGTGCTTTATGCGTGAAGCTTGTCCTCTTTTTTTCAATTTTATTTTTCAAAAAGTGCAGATTTCAATAGATAAATGACAAATTAATCTTGTTACACCCCTTGCTGGCTCAGACAACATGTCCTGTTACTTCCTGGTTTGTTTAGCTCAGTTCAACTAAGCTCAAGAGGCATCATTTGCCCAGAGCACCTGCCTTGCAAAATCTTCTCATTGAACTGCATTCAGAAGTCTGTGATTGGACAGCCACAGAAATCTGGGTTAGAAGAGGAGGGCTTGCAAAGAAAGCAGACGAGAGATCTGCAGCTTTCGTCAAGTGTTTGTAGACATAACCCTAATGAAACAAGTTAATTAGATGCATGCATGTTTTTATTATTGGTAAATGCACTAAACATTGATTTGTATTTGGGCAGTGGAATGGTCCTTTATTATAAGTAGCTTCACAGTTCAGGAACCATTTTCAGCATTTCAAAAATGTTGTGGCGCACATTTAGACAGTGATGGCTTTCGCAGCTATCAGTTTTATTAAGGGAATTATAAAAAATGTCCCTAGTGTGCCTTTTCAGAAGGCAGCTGTATTGTCAAACTACAGTTTTATTCAAATATGAAAAGTACAATCATCTGTTTTTTTAAATGCGTTTAAAAAGTACTTTTTGTGCTAGAATTACAGGTACTTAGCTCAAGCATAACACAATTTCTCTTTAGCACTTTTCTTCTCTCCCGTCCCTTAGGGAAATTAGGCTTAAGCATTTTGAGCATGTCAAAAGATTCAGCTGCTTTGTAGCATGTTGACCCCATCCCTAGCATGCAACACTTTATTTTTATGTTTATATGAAAAGCATCATTAAAGAAGTACATGATAGATCATGATAATATTCAGATATCTAGATAATGAAATAAAACATATAAAAAAGAATGAGCTGGAAATATGAGTTTCATATACGTGATCTACGTCTGTCAGAGGCTTTGAACTATTCATTTTACATATTCAATAAAAGGACTATAATATGAGTGCTGTGCCCTGTTTCCTGTTTCAACCTATGCTTTAGTGATCCAAAATTGATTTTGTAACTACTTGTTTCTTGACGTATTTTCCTCTGAATAGGCTAGCATTTCTGGTACACAATATAATGCAGCGTATGAGTGCTTAGTTCTCTTAGCTATATGTGGGGAATTGCCAAGCTAAACATGTGGTGCTATTTTCTTAAAATATATACTATACAAACAAAAGATGAGCTCCTTGCATCGATTTACCATATCGTAAACTTTTATGTCACTTTCAGGATTATTAAAGTCAGAATTCAATATGAATTTCACATGTAAGGTCAAAATAGCCAAAAATGGAAAACTTCTCTAAGTCAACTATGCTTTTAAGTTCTGGCCTTAAATTTGAAATTCACTTTGAATTCTCACTTTAGTTAAAAAAAAAAATAATAAAAAAAATTATGATCTTGCAACACCAGCACTTGTTCTGTAGCAGTATATACAACGTTTACAAAGCCGATATAACTTAAAGATTGAAAGAGCCATGTCTATCTATTTTGAGAGATTACAAAAGGCTCATAATGCATGTAACTATAAAAACTTAAAGCTATAAATCAGCCATATATAGACTCACTGCTCACCCACTTTGTAGAAATAATACAATTAAAAAAAAAAAAAAAACTTATAAAATGTACAGTATACAAAAAGACAGAAGAAAATTCTTCTAAAAGCAGGCATAAAAAAAATAAGTTAAATGTACTTACAGATTGAGGATAAATGAAGTTTCACCTGTAAGACAAAAATATTTTATGAGATTAAAAACATGTAAAACTCATTAGTTTATGATTCAATGATAGACAGACAAAGACAATGAGGTAGGCAGAGAGTTTTCAGCAGTTTCTGATACACAGACCTATCGGAGCTTCTGATCAGTGAATGAGAAATACAGACTTGGTACCCTAGTGAATATTTATATTATAGCCCCACCTACGTCCCTGCACGACAACAAAGGGGATAGAATTTATGTCTGAGTCAATAGTGTTTGTATTGTAGAATGTCTTGTGCTGAGATCATTACTGTGAGCAAAGAGGATTGCAAATAGGCAGCAAGACAAAATGTCATATTATTCGTACTGCAGTCATGATCATTTATTATAATGCATGACGTAGGATATATATTTTGCACAAGAGCTAGGCACTATAGGGAAAAAATCCTAATTGGTCAATTAGACAAATAATAATAAGCAAGGTACAGCATGTGGAAATGTCAGAGTATGGATTTTTTAACATTAATTTTCAAACAAAATATATTAAAGGTAAAAATTACTTTAAAATTGTATTTACGGGACGCTCTAAACACCATAATCACTACCGCATATTATAATGGTTATGGCACAAGAAATGTTTGAGCAAATTTCTCAATTTAAAAAAATTTATTTATAGGTTTTTAAATATTTCAGGTGAAACAAAAAGGGATTGCAATATCAAATAGAAATAATGATGCAGTCATATTATCTGATAACGGTGCAGTAACTACAGAGACAAGATGGCTACAATTGGTGACATCAAACATTATTCAACAGAAGTGTGGCATAAAGTGACACAATAACTTTGTGACTGGAATAAAGTATGTTAAATGTGATGCATGTTATGGAGACTGTTTTTGCCAAGTCTGGGATATCCTTAATATTTCCCAATCAACAACACCAGTGGAGATATGTTGCCATCGAAGTTATATGGACCAATGTACAATAAACGACTATGACCAGATGGCATAATATGTGTAGCCTGTATTTGGGGCTACCTGACTAATCAATGGAGCATTCTGTGACCGGAACCCTCCAAGGTTAAGGGAAGTTATCATGGGACTGCTCCAATCTTGTTTTAAATAGCTTTTGAGCAGCCTGATAATAACTGGCATCTCATAACAACCAAAGCTAATATTAAAGAATGCTGTAGTGGTAATAGTGCTAGGTGTGGTCTGGGTCTAGTGCTGTCCCAGTGGAAAATATTAAAGCATTTTAGCATGGTTTAAAAATTTACTTGGGTCTTGCTGGACGCCTATGACCACATACTCTGTTTCTAGGATTCTGCTTTAGGAGAATCTGGTTAGATCTCCGGTGCTAAGCAAAGTCATGTAGACCACACTCATTTTTAGAGCATCAGCTGAGTGGTCCTGTATCAGGCCACACTTAGCTCTATGGAGAAATCTGGCTTCTCCTACAGGATTTTTGGTTCCTGGTGTCTCATATCCAGAGTCACCAGTTAACTGCTCCCCAGCCAGCGCAGCGCAAGTGCATAATTAGACAAGCTTGTGCTGAGCATACTAGTTCCGAACCGAGAGATTCACACCTCGCTGACACGTCTCTTCTATGGGTAGTCATATGCTTTTTGGGGAGTCACACAACTTTAAGGCCTGCCCACCCACTGTCCCTTTTGCATTGGGAGGTACTGTGGTGTGAAACGAGCAGTTGCATTAAAAAATAGTCGCCCAGTGAAAATCTTGCCGCCCCTAAAACATGCCTACCTAGGTCTAGAGCTCATTACAAATGTTGTCAGTAAATGTTAACGACAAGCTGCTTGTCACTAAAATGGCTGTTAAAAACATTAGCGTTTAACACCGGTTCCCAACTATAAAATCTCACCTTTAGATTCAGGGAATTACCATCTGATGTTATTTTTAATAAATCCATATTGCATACACTGTTATTTTCTCCTGCGTCTATCATAACCATAGCAATTACAAAACAAGCGCGCATTCGCAGGGTGAGCCATTTTTACTGTCCATGTGTGGGTGCTAATGCAATGCTCTAAAAAGCATGCATTTACATCTAAGTTGCTAATATGTGAATGGACAATGTCTATAGTAGTTGCTTTTAGTCATTGTGTGGCTTACCTTGAGCACGTGCACTTCACCTGTGCACGTGCTCATTGCATGATATGAAAAATCACTGTTATTGCATCACCTGCATATCTCGAATTGGACTCTGAGGGGTCAGTCGTGAGCATAGAAACTTGAAAAATCACAACTTTCCCAGCATTCCCAGCGTGATATGCAAATGAGCACAGAGAGGAATCACATTTTATTTTTCATACAGCATTACCCGTAACAATGATCCTTTTGGATAATAGCCCATGCTTTAATTTAAAAAAATGCTGTGTTTAATAGTCTCCATTTCTAAGGGAATTTGGAGAAATGCAGAATAAAGTCTGAAACACACTGTATGTCAAGCTGGGGGTCTCTGGGATAGTTGGGGGAATATGATTTCTCTAGTTTCTATGCCCAAAAGGGACTTCTCAAAGTCTGTAGTTGTTGTTGCTCTGAAACACATGTTATACATTATTACACCTGTATGTTAGAGCTCCTAGGAATGAGGGACTGACCCTTTAAATTGTGTTACTGTTGGAGGGAAAGTCCTATACAAGGTGCCATTCTGTTCTATCCCAGCATAGGGGACACTACTCTTTCCGTACAGAGAGTAATTCCCTTTGGGGCCATAGGGGGCACAGCCTTCCCAAACTCTCATTTTCTAGCCCTGCATTCTTCCCCCGGAACTCTGTGTGTGAGCATTCTGTTCCGGAACTCCTGTGTCCGCGTTGTTTGCTCAGCCGGGCAGCTTTAGCTGCTGCACAAAGTCATGCTGTCACATGCACTGCATGCCTGCCTAGTGAATACAGAGGGTTCTTAGTGCAGGCTGTATTAGAATAGCCCACTAACCGGGGTCTTAGTGCAGGCTGTATTAGAATAGCCCATTAACCGGGCACTTAGTGCAGGCTGTATTAGAATAGCCCATTAACCAGGTTCTTAGTGCAGGCTGTATGAGAATAGCCCACTAACCGGGGTCTTAGTGCAGGCTGTATGGGAATAGCCCACTAACCGGGCTCTTAGTGCAGGCTGTATGAGAATAGCCCACTAACCGGGCACTTAGTGCAGGCTGTATTAGAATAGCCCAATAACCAGGTTCTTAGTGCAGGCTGTATTAGAATAGCCCAATAACCAGGTTCTTAGTGCAGGCTGTATTAGAATAGCCCATTAATCAGGTTCTTAGTGCAGGCTGTATTAGAATAGCCCATTAATCAGGTTCCCAGAGTTCAAGGAGTCCATGGTCTGATTGACACAATGGTTTGGTGCTCCAGGATCCTGCTCAGGAAGGTTCATATCTTTACCATCACTGATTCCTTGTAAAGCCAGTCTGAAGCTGTTGGTTCTTATAATATTAATCTGTGGTTGAGCAGGTGTTTCTGTCTCTATTTACAATCAGTAATATTTAGTATTCCTGTGTAAATCCCATTATTAAAGGCAAGCAACATCTGTGAGCATGACACATTTTCACCTGGCAAACTTTTATTAAATGTCCAGCACCCCTAAAGTCTTAAAACATTTATTCCAATACTGTCATGCTTTGCTGATAACTTTCTGAAATTTGTCACTTCTCAGGGAGTAATACTGTTGCATAATAACCGTGACTTATGAAAATGATGTACTGCACTGTTTCTAGCAAAGCACAATTTATGGCGTGTATTGCATCGGAGGTGTATGACAAATATTTTTTTTAAATTTTAGCTAGTAATGTGTCAATACCTTGTGTTTTTCAGTGATTGCATTATTTTGTACCAAGTTTCTATTCGAAGACATTTTAATATCAAAGATGAGATAGATGTTATTGATGTATTTGCTCCTTTTCTTTTAGTATGGCAACTTCATAGACAATTTAAGAGTCCATGTGAAAGGTGGAACTGGTGGAATGGGCCTTCCGCGCTTGGGTGGCGAAGGAGGAAAAGGTGGGGATGTATGGTTGGTGGCAAGCAAGGAGGTTTCTTTAAAGAAAATCAAGGACAAATTCCCACATAAACGATTTGTGGGCGGTGTGGGCAACAACAGTAGGTGAGTGGCAAACACATAGGGTGTAGGTAACATTTATGATTTGGTGGCGCTTTGGCAGATTGAAGAATTTATAGAGCTTGTTGTTCTTGTTTAATTATACAGCCAAAGATACATTTTGTAACACGGCACAACTATTGCCCATTGTACCAAATGAAGATTATTTATAGCTTTATCAATTATAGGTTTAGGGAGACTTAGATGTGAATTTTACTATTTGTATAACTTGCATTACATATGTAGCTTATAAATATATATACACACATAGGGGTGTGCACCCTAAAGCACAAACACACACGTCACGTTCGGACGTATGTATGTACGTATGTACACTGCTGTGTGTGTGTGTGTGAGAGAGTGCTGGTAGTGTGCTGTGTGTGAGGGTTCTGCTAGTGTGTGAGGGTATTGTTAGTGTGCTATGTGTGAATTTGTTTGGGATGATTGTGTGTGGGGAGGGGACTGATTAGGAAAGGTAAGAAGTATCCCCCTCCCTTCCTACCTTTTGCCTGGGAGGGGGGATCATTGCTGCCATCCCTGATCCCTGGTGGTCTTAGTGGTGAGAGTGAACTCTAGCATGCAGGGCTAGAGTTCACTCTCGTGAGATCTGAGCGTTGCCGGCGCATGGAGGCACACAGCAGGGCCGGCGCTCGGATAGCGCCAGCTCTGCATGGACCGACAGGAAATCCTGTGATCTCCCCTGCCGACCTCGATCTAGGCACGGGCCGCAGGGATTAGGGTGTGCCCCGGCACACCCTGTGCACACGCCTATACACACACACATTCAGAGTTCATTCGTTTTGTGTAATTTTTCCAATTCTTAATGTTTTATTATTAGTTAGAATGTTATATAGCTTCCACTTTTTACCACCTTTCTTTACACTTGTATGTGTAATTTAGCTTTCTCGACCATAGAAAAATATAGTTACATGGCTTTGGAAGCTTGCTTATTTTCAGAGGTTGCGTACAGAAAGTGAAGCCTGGATTGTAAAGTCATTGTTTCATTTAAACAGCTGTAACTTGAAAAAGGAATACAGCAATAAAGAAAACATAAAATACAAACTATTTAAAAGTATTTTTAATATACAGAAAAAAGTAAGGTTGTTTTTTAATTTAGTGCTTAAGCACTGTCAATGCCTGAGCTGTGTGCATACCTTTGATAAGGAAGACTTTTTTTGGCATGATGGAGCGTGGCTACTAAGGCAGGCTTTTAATGCAGCATGCTGCACAAAACATTTATTTTATGCAAAAACTAAAAAAATTTGAGCATGCACAAAAATATAGCATATTAATGAGACCAAAACCTATCAAATGCAATAAAGTAATATTGGTGCCTGTATTGTCTCTTTAAGTATGTGTGTTGAACACTCAGGAATTCTGTCCTTATACTTGCAGCGTCCGTGAACTGAGAGGTGAGCCAGGCGCAGTGTGTGAGGTTGAAGTTCCTGCTGGTATAACTATTACAAATGACAATGGAGCCAAGATTGGTAAGCAATATTTTTATTTGTAATACTTTGCGTTGGTGACATTCATTATTTATAGATAAGATCAGGGGAAGTTATTTTTGTTTTGTATATGTGTAATGCACAATCAAAATATCTCATGTATTGCAAGAGTCTGACTATCACAACATACTCCCTGTGAGCACAAAAGTCTGTGTAAAAATGGAAAATAGATGTAGCGCTATATTTAGTAAAAATGGAGATAAAAAGGTGATACCTTACAGAGTCTTTACCAATAAAATAAATCTTCCCAATTTGAGTTTCTAAAAAACATAAAGAAAAAACGGAACGGACATAGTGTATACCGTATAATACAATATAATAATAGAATTAAAAAGGAGTAAAATCCCACTCACACTTTTTAGAGCTATAAAATAATAGCTCAATTTCAGCGCTCTTGGGGTTCAGTAAAGGCGACCCTCACCCTTCTTGAGTTTCAGTGCTTCTGATGTTCTATTAAAATGAGACAGAACAAATATGGTGCAGTACCGTTGGTCTTTAAAGGAGGATAATAAACCAAGATGGGGTACTTACAAACTTAGAGCCATCCAAATCGGCTCTGATCTGTGCATTTATGTGGTTAAGGTCCACACACCTTCTTTAGAAAAAATGTAGCAGGGATGATGCCAATAATGTGTAAAAGTACAATATTTATTATAATAGTAACATTATAAAATATATATATATATAAGTATAAAAAATATATATAAAATAAAATTGGCATATAAAAAATCCAAAGTCTCACAGTCTTTATTCCAGGACGCGTTTCGCCTATATCGGCTTCCTCAGCTGGATAATAGTGATGTAAGCAATATTTTTATTTGTAATACTTTGCGTTGGTGACATTCATTATTTATAGATAAGATCAGGGGAAGTTATTTTTGTTTTGTATATGTGTAATGCACAATCAAAATATCTCATGTATTGCAAGAGTCTGACTATCACAACATACTCCCTGTGAGCACAAAAGTCTGTGTAATTACCCATTTGCCATGAATTCTAAATATTGATGGCAAAAGGGTAATTATATATGTGGTTCCATATGTCTTTTTATTTTGGTGTTTTTTTTTCTCTACTGTACTAAAAGATCCCCTTTCAAGTAAAAACTGGGGTGGGGGGAGGAATAATGTGATTTCTTTGCCCCTTACTGGTGTATATTTAATTGTATGCATTTCACTTGATTTTATGTTTACAAAACAGTGTTGGGCAAGGTCAGGAAGCAAACCTGTGTTCAAGCAGTGATATCTTTTTAGGCCCGGTATATTTAATGATATAGTATATGATGCAAGCTCAGTCAATTTACTAGTTTTGCATAGTTGCCAGATGGGAATCACAATTGCAACACGAGCACCTATTAAAACATTAACTTAATGACGGCATTTAGCTTCTTACTGCCTTGCAGTCTGTGTTTGCTGCACACTGTTTGAAAATCACTGCCATATATAATCACCCTTTTTTTTTTTTTTTTATATAATTCTTTATTTTTGGTGTGCAGGTGGTCACAATAGATTGACTGACAGACGCCACAACAGCGTATTTCAAGTTGCATACAAGTTAGCCAGTGGCATGATAATTTGCACAATTTTTATATTTAACATGCTTAACTAGACAGTTATTTTGTCCGAGTAGGGTTAGGTGAAATAAAATAAAACAGAAACGCAAATACAGATATTGGATGCTTAACATTGCTAGTTCACCAATGCTATAGTAGTTGTACTATGGGCACATTTTAAATCAGGGCTGTATCTGGTTATGTAATACTGTATAGATTCACTGAAAACCTAAATATAACTCACTAATCTTTTGAACGAAAATGCTAGGTCAACACTTATAATAAATGATAGCAGCAGTAGATAACATCATCATAGGAAGTGTCAGTGGGTGAGCGAAACAGTGAGGTGTAGTAAACATGCTATGGTGACTGACTTAGTTGTCGGCTCCACCAAATGTGACAGCAAGTGTGAGTATGCGTGGCGACATATACTTAAGCTGTTGCTACGCTTTTCAGTTCACGACTCTAGAGAACTATAGCATGGTCAGGTGAGGTCTGTTAGTTATATCAAAGTGTGTAAGCCACCAAAGCTGCAGCTACAAGTAGGTCGTAATCAGTGTGTTATATGTGTGCATCAGTAGCTTGATGTGTGTGTTGCCTTTCCTTTAGTGAACATGCAGGCTTGATGTGGTCTATTATAGTAAGGTTGAAAGCACAGCAGGGCAATACATGAAAATACAGTAAATGTATATAGTAGAGGGTGCTTGTCTGCATAAAGGGTCTTTCTCATGGGGCCCCTTGTGATAGGCGTGGGAGTCCGGTTGGCGTTTGCCTGTGAGTATAACTGGTGCCTCACATGTGGTTAGTCCAGGTGTCCGTCAGCCAATGCTTTTCAGGGGCATGTTAGAGTCCCACGCGGCGCAGCCGGTCAGCCTGCCCAATTTCGTGAGTCCCAGCGATGAAGTGCCTGGCTGGTATGTCAGCCGTTGGAGAGCTTCCAGCTTGTCGTTTTGTGTTGCCGTCTGACTGTGGGTCCTCCAGCCTGATTCATGGTTGCATCTCTGCTTGGAACGGTACAGGCGGGCCCTCTGCCCAGAAGAGTGGTGGGAGGCTGGCAAGGCTGTGGGCTGTATAGCGGTGGTACCTGGAGGGGTGAGTACCCATTGTGCTTGTGTTCCATCAGTTACTGCGGGTGTTCCGCTGGTTCGTGGCTTGGGTTTGAGTGGTGCTTTGCGAGCTGCTCTCAGCCGGTGTGCTGGGTATTTCCCGCCTCGAGGCCATTTTGGGCTCTTCATCCGTGCCAGGATTGCAGGTGTCCATCGTCTGTTTAGTCGCTTGTTTGGTGGCGCCGGTGAAGGTGAGTGCTTGTTTGGATGCTGTTGAGCCTGGAACTGCAGCCTCTCTTCCAGTTTACTCCAGAATATTGTGAAGGCTCTGTCCAGTCTGACCTCTATGTCCGCCCATATTGCTGTAGTGTCTGGGTTCCTCGTGGCGTCCGCCATGTTGGCTGTGTTGGCAGACGTGCTCTTAGTTATAGCCCCGCTGTTCCTCGTGTGGTGTCGGTCAGAGTAGTTCCCCAGGGTTAGACCGGGATTACCCCCATTGGTCCAGGGGGGGGGTTGCAGGGTACCTGCTCTACATGATGTGCCGCTTAGGGCTGGGAGGTCGGCCATCTCTCCCGCCTGGTGGTCAGCGTGCCGCATGGCTCCACGTGTGCCGCTCGTTGACTTCGGTGCAGCTTCTGTCCTCGGTAGTTTCTTGTTGCTCCGTGCTAAGGTAGGTGAGGCTTTAGCTGGGTTTTGTCTCCGGATAATTTTGGCTAAAAGGCTCTTTTTTGGCAATGATAGTGAGGAGCTCATGCAAGATGCGTCTTTGCTGCTTGACGGTCAGGCCCCGCCCCCATTATCACACATTTTTATTGTAAAATATATGTCTGAAATCTACTTACTAAGCTAGTTGACTGCCTTATCAGCAATCAAAGTTGTGACTTTCCAAAACCTAATGCACAAGCGTGGTAGTTTAATGATGGAGTGCTGGCTTTTACCTCCTGCTTTGTATTAAAAAGTTAATGTGACATTGTTGTAGTGTTGGGAACATTTTGAATTGCTGATGCTGCTCTGTGTTCAGTCCTGGGCCAGTTGCTGGAACTTGGCTTTTCAGATGCCAGTTTGTTTCAGTAAGAATGTCTTTTTTTTAGGAGAGCTTGATAAAGCTGGAGACCGGTTACTAGTTGCCAAAGGTGGCTACGGGGGCTCGTTCAGGACCAATTTCACACCCTCCACAGGGCAGAAAAAAATAATCCGTCTGGACTTGAAACTCATAGCAGACATTGGACTAGTAGGGTAAGTAGATGTCCCTCTGTTAAATTACTCCAGCTATGTAAAGGTTTCAGAATAGCACCTGTTTTGAATTTTAAAGGTATACTCTAGGCATTATAATCACTACCGTTTGTTGCAGTTATGGTGCTAGCAGAATACTGCTGCTCCCCTTTTTGTGTCAGCCTTTTTTTGGGTGGTTTGACAAATACTGTGAGGTCCTCAAACGTCTACATCCTGATCCCCCTTGAAGAAGGCTAGACGCCAAAACATTGGGGTTGCTGTATCTCCTGCTCTGGTTTAGTTTGTCTATATTGTTATGGGTTTGTGGGATTTCTAACTAAGCACTTATCTCTATACCTGATATGCTTTCTATGCGTTTGTGATTTAATGTTTACATGCCTATGCTGCTGACTGCACTTTTCTTGTACCATTTTTATTGAATCACTGGATGAATAAATCTTTTTATATGCAGACTTAATCTGGTGTGCTTTGGGTTATTATTTATTGAGTGCAGCCCTCACCAGTCACTGCACTGTGCCAATCAGCGTCTCCTGATAGAGATACATTGGATCAGTGCGTCTCTATGGGGTGATTTGGCAACTTCATGCTGAGCGTTTGCCTTTGCAGTGCATACTGGAATTCTTCTATGAGCAATGTGTAAATTGTGGTCTGCCTACAAACATACCACAGATTATTCTAACTGTGTAATTTATAACACTGTCTCACAGACACCCAGTCACTGTATGTTATATACTGACATCAGAACTATAAACTACATTCCTTATATTAAATACATATATGTTAAGGCTTTAAGCTGTACTGCAGCTCGTACCTCAAGACTGCAGGCGTCTTCAGTGAACCACACCCTCTTTATATACAGCCTAACCTGACCATCGGTTCCAGGACACTAACCAACTTTGCCTTAGGTAGTTTGTACAAGCGTGTGTGTGTGTCACATGCAGTTTTGGAATAACAGTATAAAGCTGAAATTTTATAGTCAATAATGTGTCATATTTGTATGACAGATACTCTTTACATTTGTGCTTTTAGTTTATAGTCCTTTTTAAAATTTAGTTATAAAGAAGTCCGATAATTGTTCTGAAAACCAAATTCTTTAAAGAACTGTTTTCTATTGTCTCCCACAGTAATGTTGATTATTCTAGATTAGAATATGAAATAATAAACACTGTCCATTGGTTTTGTTTGTAATAATCACTATTTTATCTTTCATCCATAATTGTTTTCCTTGTATCAGTCTCCTTTTTGTGACCTGTCCTTTGATGTGGAACCATTACTAAAGAATCATTTTTCTTCTGCCTAATTTGCAAATAAATCCTCAATTAATCAAAGTTCAGTTTAAATACTCATCCTATCGTCATTATGTTAATGAATG
This sequence comes from Pelobates cultripes, assembly GCA_933207985.1. Taxonomy (NCBI): domain Eukaryota; kingdom Metazoa; phylum Chordata; class Amphibia; order Anura; family Pelobatidae; genus Pelobates; species Pelobates cultripes. Next base: position 38,475,178 of record OW240915.1, read on the forward strand.
CTGTGTATTCTCAGCCTATTTCCTGTCTATAGTTCCTTTTAAAAAAAACAACAACAAAAAAAGGTAAAATATCCTATTTAATGGCTGTGCATAAGGTAAGCCACCAGCTGCTGAGATAACAAGACACTTATTACTTTTTCTTCTTCTTAAAGCAGCACTGTAATCTCCAAGTTCTTTGTTTAATTAAAAATAAAGGGACATGTCTTCTTGCATGGGAGCACGTGATGTTGAGTAGTGTAGCAGAAATTGACAGATGTTCTTCCTTGTGTGCCATTGCACGTTTCATTAAAACTTGATTTTAAACGGAGTATAGCACATGGTTATATGGAAGCCCCTACAAGACCGTAAGAAAGATTTGTATTTTAAAGGAGGTCTATTGCTCTTTAATAGCGTTTCCAATGGAAAACATATCAAATATATTACAGTAAAATGTCCAGTTCTGGATTTTAATCCACAATAAAACTGTCATGGCTTTTAGGCTAGCTAAGGATTTGTATTTTATGCATATACATATAAAAGAAGTGTGTTAACAGGCTGCACTCCCAAGCACCACTGCTTAAAAATGTAGCTTTTGTTAATACATTTATAGCATACACAGCCCAGTTGTTGTTACTGCGAATAATCTATTGCATTGTTGCAGGTTTCCAAATGCTGGTAAATCCTCCTTACTGAGCAAAATTTCACATGCCAAGCCTGAGATTGCTGATTATGCATGTAAGTTTTAATTTGTCCTATGTGTTTAGTTTGATCCTTCATTTGTGTTACTGTCTAGATCAGGGGTGCTAAACCCAAGATCCGTGTGCCATATTTGGCCTGCTTGACAAAAGAGGACATAAAGCGGCTCCTCATAGACCTAAGGAAGGCCAAGGTAGTCCGTACCGAAATAGGAGTGGTCTACCAAAAGGTTCAGATATTAGAAGTGCGAGAGGCCTCCAAAAACAAGAAATGTCAAGCCACAAATGACAAACTGGAAGGACTTACCTCTCTGGTACAACAGTTGAGCTGGGTGGTGACAGGCTGGAGTTGCACCGTAGGCATAGGAACATGTGCCTCAGACGCATCCCTGAAATTGTCGACAACGCAAAGCTCTTGCAATATGTCCACGACCTAATAACTTCCATGGGTATTAGGAGCAGCTCTGGATTATCATAATACCATACAATAATTGCCGATTGTCATCTGGAGCACTGCTTTCAATTAGCTACCACAAAAATTGCTTCCAGAATATGTAATTCAGATCTGTGCAGTAAAATTAAAATTGCGCAGAGTGCCAGCTACGGAAAGGTTTAGACCTGAACAGGTTATAGAGCTACGCTTTTTGCTAGTTATTGCAGTCTGAAGCAGCTATATTCTGGGAGAGAGGCACAGGATGTTCCTTGCTCCATACCAATGGGAATAAGATGTGTGGCAGTTTGGTGGGGGAATACATAAATAGATATCCACCTTTTCATTCTTTCTCTGTTTCAGTCACAACAGTGAAACCTGAACTTGGCAAAATTATTTACTCGGATTACAAACAGGTGAGAGCAACGTTGTTTTAGCCGTTAGTGGGCAATGCAGGTACATTCACTGTCTTATTAGAAGAGGTAGTGGTTAGCCACAGTAAGCAGCATCGAATGTCTGTATTTAAAGGCAGAGAACCAACCCGGAATGATTCTTTTCCAGTATTTATAGGGATGACCTTGTCTTTTATTTTGTCCTTCTTTAAAATCTAGGCACCTGGGGTTCTCTCACCTGGGTTTTCTTGGATGCTGTAGTTACATTATCTGGGAAATACTTTACTCCCAAAATAATATGGCCTTGCTTTTCTCGGCAGACAGAAGATTGGTTAACTATGCAGCTGAGATCAGATAGCGCTAAGGTTAGCTGTAATATAATGATATTATGTGTAACTCTGTGTAATGTCTTTATTACTCTATATAGATTTCTATAGCTGATCTCCCAGGTTTAATTGAAGGTGCACATATCAACAAAGGAATGGGGCACAAATTTCTCAAACACGTAGAGCGGACCAAACAGCTTCTTTTTGTGGTATGTGGAATACTACTCGTCTTACTTGCTTTTAAAGGGACACTCTTGGCACCATAAACACTGAAGTTTACTGTACCCATATTGCCTTTTGTCTTTGGCACCGTCCCCTGGTTTAATGGCAAACATTTAAGAAGCGTTTGATATAACCCTGGGCTCTTCGCAGCTCCTGAAGACACCCTCCTAGGTTGTATTTATAATTCTCAATTATCATAACTCCATTTATCAAAGTTCATTTTTTTTTTAATCTCTTCTCTGCTTGATGGGCAGAGAGTGCTATGCAACCCTGCCCCTAGCACTCCCTGCCAAGCACCACTATATAAGTTCTGCTCAGTTCTAGAACCATGGACTTGTTTCATATTTCTGCTGTTGCTGATCATTGCCATATAGTGTTGTAGCAGGCAATTTATTTTCTTTATATCCCCAAACACTCTCAAATTTGATTTAGACTATTCATTTAAAAAGTACAGTAACAGTAGGACTCAAATCTTCAACTTGACCTCTCACCGTCAGTGCGTGGAAATCCAAGTCTAGTGATCGTTACATTAGAAGAGGTTTTACGATGGCTATAAATGCCTCCCATATTCTTTCAGTGTCCATTTCTCTGCAATGTTTTTTTTTAATTGTGCATCTGTTTATGGGATTAAACTCCTTGCACTGTTAGCTTTCTCTTTAAATGCCGGATAGCATGATGAATCTACTAAGCAAGCTAGTTGAATAAAAGTCTCTCTGTAAAAGACATATTGAGTTCAGGGTTATCCTTTAAATGTAATCGCATTGCTGCATGTTAGACAATCAAACGTGTTGTGTTATTTCACCCTGTATTTGATGCCTATTTTTGTAGAAGATAAATGTAACTAAAACATGGATTTACAAATGGCAATAATTACTAGTCTGCACAGTTTAATTTATTCACTATAACTATTCATGTATTTTGTAGGTTGATGTGCAAGGTTTCCAGCTGTCATACAAAACACCATATCGAACAGCGTTTGAAACCATCCAGTTGCTGACATTGGTGAGATTTGACTTTACAACTACCTGCAGTGTAACAAAAAAAACAGTTATTGTTCTAGATTGGAACTTGTCTGCACATTAGTCTATCTCTAAGAAAAGAATTATATTTTTAAAGGGTTTTGCATGCTCCTTATAAATCCTGAATAAAGGCCCCGTCTGTGGCAGAGGAACTGAGCAGACCAAGTAACTGCAAAATAAATCAAATCTGTATATAATGAATTGGTAGTAAAGTTAGTAGGTTTGATGGTGGTGGTATCTACAGCAGAATTAAAAAGAATTTTCAAACCTGTGTCAACAGGCCCTGTATTTGATTTTAGAAGTGAATGTAACTAATATACCAGCTCTACTAAACCATTGGTACTTAAAGGGACTCTACAGTCACCAAAACAACTTTAACTTAATGGAGCAGTTTCGGTGTATAGAGCATGCCCTTGAAATCTCCCTGCTCAATTGCTTCTTGGACTAATTCTTCCTCATTAGCCCAAGCAGCACACAAGGGATTGTTCAGCATTAAAGGCATTTAATGCTGAAAAGAAGGACTACAGACACTATAACCACTGCAATGAGGCAAAGCAGTTATGGTGCCTACAGTGCTCCTTCAAGTATTTCTGTATATACATTTTTTTCCACTGGTTGTAGTTGCCTTCAGTAGGCTGTTTACTATAATGACAGTGCTTTACTCAGTGCGGTAGAGACCCCTAGGCCAACGGGAAGAGTCTAAGGTATTTTGCAACAATTACCTTTATGTTCATTATTGCTCTTGAAGAATGGATCACTGAAATAAGGCCATAAATATAACTTCCCTGACAAAACAAAAGCAAGCATCACAGGGCAATGTAAGTGTTTTTAAATCTACGCTGCACTCCTCACCTTAGTTACAGTAAGTACCTCAGTCGAGGTTATTTTGGTGAGAAAATTAAAAACTTTATAAATTACAGTTCTGCCTGAATTTTTATTTTGATTCCCACTGTCTCAGTAGCTAAAAAGAGAATACTATCAGTTTTATAATAGGCTGTCATTAACTTTGTATATATGATTGTTGAATATAGTAAATGTTGTTTTTTTTTGTTTTTTTTTATAACATAATTTTAGGAGCTGCAATTATATAAGAAAGAGCTTCTAACCAAACCTGCCTTACTTGCTGTCAATAAGATGGACATTCCAGATGCTGAGGGCCATTATCAAGAACTGCTACAACAACTTGCAAATCCGAGCGGTATGTCTAATAGGATATTACGTTGATGTGTTTGCTCTTCCTCTGTAGAGTCCTGCCAGTGCTTAAATAAATATCTTTGGACCGGCCTAGTCTTGTATGGATTAATTAGAATATACTACAACTGCTTGTTCTGTGTAGAGACTCTGCTTTGATGACCTGCATAAAGATTAGGAGCATCTTGTATAGACAGAAAAAATTGTAGAGTGTTCTAAATAGTAAAGTGGGATAAAAGTATACTAACCACAGAGATCAATGGAATGTCCCCCACTGAATCCAACTCACACCAGTGTAAGTAGGCAAACAGTTTTTCAATGGTTTGTGGTCTGCCTGGCACCACGCCACTGTTAAAGTTCCTAAGCAGGGTTTCCCATTAGCTCTCCGGAGCTGAGCCCGGCACTAGTGACCACACCACAAACCCGCATTAGTAGTGTAGGCAAGGAGCAGAGCCCAGGTAAGAAGTATGACAGTTCAAAACGGTTTGACTCCTTTCCCTGTGGGGGATAGGGGTACCAGGGCACTCCTAGTACAATACCTATCACAGCAAAATGTTTCTTGTAGTATTTTTTAAGGATTGTTTTTATGGTCTGGAATTTGTTATCCTTTATCCTGTATTTATTATTGTGTGAAGATTTTGTATAAATGCAGCAATAATTATCAATTATTCTTTTTATTTTGTTTTCTTTCTAGAACATCTGCATTCATTGCCTGATGACCTCATTCCAGAACGTCCAGTTGAATTCAAATATGTTCTTCCTATCTCTGCTGAAACTGGTCAAGGTATAGATGACCTTATGCATTTTATTCGGAAGTCAATTGACGAGCAAGCTGAACTGGAAATTCGGGAGTCTGCGAAAGAGAAACTTCAGAGCCTTCAAACCATGCCATCTCGACCTAGGAAAAACAAACCAGCATTGCGTCCATGATGTGCAGTATTGTGATATATACCGTGTATACAAGTGTAAGTTATTGTACAGAGTAACTAAATTACATTAAAATAGAACTTTTAATACAATAAGTGACGTCACATGAGTGATGGTGTGTGTGTTTTTTTCTGAATAGCGTTCCATATTGTTTAGCGACACTGATATCAACTTTGCATTCCAGCAAGTGTTGCTCTGTTATTTTAGATTTGTGTTTTGATGAGTTGAAGGATTCCTATTGTAGTCTTTTGCCCTTGAGTACCAGCTAACGTTAATTTCTAAACTACAATTTAAAGCCAATGTCGCATCGGCAACCCTCTTGTTGACAATGGCAAATCCTGCACTTCCCGATTGCAATGCTTACTTCATCATAAAATACGAGGGAGTGATCTTTTTCACTGTAACATTTCCAGCTGACTTGATGCACATATGGTTCCAGTGTAACAAACTACTTGAATGCAGCAGTAGTAGTTATGATGTCCCTTTAAAGTTTGTCTGCAGGGACGGGTTTTGAGGTAAACCTGTCGGGTTAGAAATACTAGGAGAGATGAGCTGATAAGGCGATATTGTTACCAGCAAGCACCATTGGGGGGAAATAAAATGACATCTCCCCCCTGCCCCGCACAATGATTGATATCTTTATAATAAATATGGAAAGTGCAGTTGGCTGAGCTAATAAAGAACAAAAGCAAAATTATTTTGTGGTGGTTTTTATGTACTATACTAATTACATGGCTATACCAAAGCCATGTAACCGTAATGTTCTAAATGCTGACTAGTGTTTTCAAACCTTTTACTTTATGGCGTGGTCTAGCAGTGCTCCTCGTTCCTCTCCCTCCATTGACTCACGCAGGCATTAGTTTGTGGGGTTTTTTTTTTGTTTGTTTTTATAAATAATTTTGTGTGATTATTTTGCTCAAATGACCAGCAGTGGCAGATGGAAGGCAGGGGAAGAGTCAAGAGCATTGCTAGACATCTTTATTAGTGATGTCCCGAACGGTTCGCCGCGGATGGCGAACATATGACCCTGTACCTCACAGTCAGCAGACACATTCCAGCCAATCAGCAGCAGACCCTCCCTCCCAGACCCTCCCACCTCCTGGACAGCTCACCAAGAATGCAGCTTCACAATGAATGTAAAATGGATGCTGTCCAGGAGGTGGGAGGGTCTGGGAGGGAGGGTCTGCTGCTGATTGGCTGGAATGTGTCTGCTGACTGTGAGGTACAGGGTCATATGTTCGCCGTCCGCGGCGAACCGTTCGGGACATCACTAATCTTTATGACACAATTGGTGACATTTTAAACATAATAGTTTCCATTTTAGCATTGAAAGTTGTACATCTAAATCTAAATAAACCGCCATCTCCTTTAGATTTCCTATTATGAGGTTACATGGAACAAGGTTATGTGTAGAAATTTGGTCAAAATGTCACCAGACCCACTCTTGATGGGGAAATAGAGACTCTGAAAAATCCATCATAATTCATTACATGGCTTCTGGTCTGCACTCTGTGAGTGTGTTCCTGTGCTTCTTGCAGTCCATTACCAACAAACTTGTTACATTTTTTTAAAATGGCTGTCTGAAGGATGTGACATGCAGCTCTTTCCATACTACAGAATTTCACTTTTAGGAACTGCATATTAGTGGCAGACAGTACATTTAACATCTCTCTTAGATTAATAGGAGATGAGAAACCCCTAAATCCAGGTTAACATGCTAGATGGTAATAATATTGCCACCACGATGGTCATAAACTCACCAGACATCACACTCTAGTGAATAAACCCAGTGTTCGTTAATGTCACGTTCATGCTCTCACACCCTTTTGGAGAAAGTAAAAGGAACACATCAACGTTAAAAGCAAATATATATTTTAATGCTTGGAGTATTCCTTTAACCCATTGCATCCTGGGTGCCCCATCCCGAATAAATAAAGTTAACTTTTTTTGTCCAACGGCAAGTTTTCTTCCCTGCTGCTCCACTACGGTTAGTGGCAACAGTGTCTCCTTCCTGTTTGCATGAAATTAGCGCATGCATGGCCATTGCTGTGAATCCAATCAATCAAAGCAATTGCTGAATAAAGTGGATCCCATAGGTAAGCATTGGCTAATGATTTCCTATAAAAGCTCTTCATGGACTCACCTCGGCAGCCTGGGATGTTCCCAAATTGTCACAAGGAGGGCCTGCAGTTAAACCTCTAAAGCACTTCAGGAATCTGACGTGCTTTAGGGGTTTGAAGTGTCCTTTAATATAGAATACACTGTGCTATTCAAAGTGCCAACAAAATCTATAAATGTAAAATATTCTAAACCTGGAGTGCCCTAACGCTAGATCCCCAGATGTAAAACTACAACTCCCATGATGCTTTTATAATGACAACTCATCATGGAAGTTGTAGTTTTATAATATCTGGTTATCTTCTTTTTGGGCATCCCTGTTCTAAACACTCTTAATTTTTTACCTATTTATATACTTTACAGTTGCGCCATCTTCATTACGGTATAGACAACAAATACGGCGGACACAAGTGTCTACACTGACAGCAACTCTTTGGCACCTCACAAGTGTTAACATGCACACACGTGTCTTTGTGAGCTTGCTTGCCCATTCCAGGATGCCACCTTAGGAGGATAGCTTTTAATGTGTACATCTACTGGTGGTTCTCCAATATAATTTATAGACATCAATAACTTTCTGAAGGTGGTCTTGTCATCCACGTTGCTTGTGAATGACCAGTCCCCCCCTTTAAATAAGACTAGTAGAAAATTTGAAAAAAACAAGACATTTTAATGTGAAATTAGACAATATAGGGAGATACAATGAATTTAGATTTTCCAAATGGGATGATTTATTAATTCAGATGTAATTTTTATGACATAGTTTACCCACAAATTTAACAGCACTGCTGTATATGTGTCTTGGGATTAAATACTGGAAGTAAAGTCTAATTATATATAAAATGTAAAAAGATTTCTACACGCATGTATTCTCTTTTGGTTCTGTGATGTGGCCGCACTTAACTGATTTCCGTTTCCACCCATAACAAAATATAATACCGTTGTTTGGCCTTACATCATAGTTGTTTAAACTCTACATTTGACAATAATGCATAAAAGTCAGTATTTCAGTAAAATCTATTAGTTTGTTTTAATCAGCTACAGAATAATTGCAAGTTTTTGAAATAACCACTATTAGGCATACGCAAACACTTGCACGCTAAAAAGCTACGGCACAATCGAGACAAGTTAAGCATTACAAAAAATGTGTTACATTCCACTTTGTCTGCCTTTACAGAGCGTTAACAGTTTTAGTGCTGGGGAAAGCACAAACCCTTTCACGATACCCCAACACCAACTGGTTTTAAATGCTGAACTTCTTCAGCAATGCAGAAATACCCCCCTATACACAAAATGTTGCCCGATTTATGTTCATTTTTTTCTGTAATTTCCAATAGGTACATGTGAAAGGCACAGCATGTATCTTGGAGGAACTATAGATTTAGAAAATATTTCAGTGAGCCTGCACCATGTCTTCACATTTCGAAACCCTTCAAATTGAAGATACAATATATTTTGCATTGACAGTGATCTGTTAGTACTGGTTTAAGTCTTTAGATTCTTCGTTGCAAAAAAGAACGGTCTACTCACAAAAAAATAATTATGAATTCAACATTAAACTCCTCATAGTGCAAAAACTTTTTTGCACACAATGGCAAGAAATCGTTTAAACGTTTGCAGTGTTATTGTGCATATGAACTTTGATTGCGGCAGTTTTATTTTCTGCAAACATAGATAAAACTTAATTAGTTTTATATATATAATCTATATATTCTTCGAAAACTAACTCATTTTTCTTTAATAACTATGTACGCTGCATATATAATGCTCCTGATTGTTTCGTTGTGTTTTTAGGAGTTTTTTTCTTCTAAATTTTAAGGTTACATGTAAAACAGGTGTGCTCACTGATCTTTAGGCGCTCGACAAAATAAAATACTATCTACTGTATTAAATGCTTTCCTTTTTTTTTTTTTTTTTTTTACAATTGATAATGTACATATGTACAGAAATATGCATTTTTTTTTTTATGTTCAGAACTTGATAGCTAATGTCTCATTAATGTGGCTTTTTTTTTTTTTCAATTATAAAGTAAAATGGCTATATGATATGGTACCATGCTAAATTCATTATATTTTATCTGCGGTAAGTGGAAAAGACAGTATGAACATGCACTGAACAGAATTAACCATAGTGGGGACGTGCATCAAAATAAGTCTTGACTACCACACTTTCCGTCGTACAATGGATGACTAGCTGTAGTAAATTTAGACTTTTGTACTATAGAACCTTAGAATTTGTAATTGGTGTCTGAAAATATATTCGTCATGCAGAATGAAATACTCCTCCTACTTCGTCCGTATAAGTCTCGTTACTGTTAACGCACAGTTCTTTGTTTTTTTAAATTGCTGTTGGGAATATAAATAATTGCAGTCGGTAAGAGGTGTTCCGGTAGATCAGAAATGATTTTCTCTGTAAACATCCTTGATTCCATGGTATTTATTCTAGCTGAAGAACAAGCACACATGTAGTTGAGGATTGAGTGTAGACACCATTTTGGCTTTCCAGAGCCTGATTTTACTCTTTTTCCCAAGGCTCCGAGTTCTGGAATGTTCAGATAGATGTCTCCCATAACTGCTTTAATCAGAAAAAGAAACCATGTTAAAATCTTGAAACATACTTAACACAATATTAGGCTAATAATATCTCCTTATGTGTTGAATATATAAATTTGTATAGTGTTAAGTAATGTATTTGCTTTAGCAGATGTTGAATATCCACGTCCTTTGCACACACACAAAGTTCCTCCTATCCTCCCTATGTTTCAATGGCCCTGCTTGGGGATACTTCTGCAAATGGGGCAACCTTCCTCTAGGACACTGACATGATGACTTCACAGAGAGCGCAAGAACTGTCACTGTGGTTGAGACACACATGCTGGGTGAATATTTGTGTAGGAGGGTTTTCCTGCTGTCCCCTCTCCTCAAATCAAGCCTGGAGGCCGTAAGTCACAAGCCGACTCATACATAAGGAAAGGACCATTTATTTATTCTTTTTTTATATATATATTTTTTAATACATCTGAATTTTTGCTAGCATGTCTACTAACAATGCAATGACAATGCATATATTTTTTTCAGTTTTAATTTAACCTAAACTTGTGTGTACCAAGACAGGTATATTTTAACTAAGAAGCAGATAGGAAGTCTAGGTTATGTGAGCTGCTGTTGAGGAAAAATGTTTAGGCACAATTCGCATCATAGATATCTTTGGATACCTATTTACCAGAACACTGCTATCTCTTGGAAAGTCTGGGTTGTAGTCATTGTTTGCTTACAATTCAGCCATCTGTGATAAGAATTCTAATGCAATAAAACTTACAAAGCCACAGATAGTATGGATAACCAACACGGAAGTATAGAACAGTAAACGGGCCAAGACATATTACCGGTCATTAGAGTGGCAACGCAAAAAAAATAGTCAAAGGACAAAGCAAGGTCAAGGGAGTACAGAGAAACAACAAGACGAGTAAACAAGCCAAAGGTTAGGATTAGAGAATTCAGAATAGCCAGAAGTCGGTAACTAGATAAGCTGAGAACAATCACAAATGTACTCTCGGACCAAAACAGGCCACAGACCTACCTCCTAGTGGTCTGAGATTATGTAAGCCTGGTGTCTGATGTCACCAGAATGGTGCCATATCATCATAAGTGTGCAATGGTGGAATGACGCCATGTCTGCGATATTTTGAATATATAGCTAGAACGATCATAGTGTTCCATGTCAGTTATGACGCAGGAATAACGCGTGCCATCAAGATTCTAGTGTTGGATCAAGGTTATGCAGTAATGTCACAGTGCGTCTTTATTATTTAAAAAGTGGTGCCAGTCAAGTCAATGTGATGAGCGGAGTTAACTGTGACAAAGTGAACACTAGCTAGAGGTAGGTATCCTGACACCTACTCCCACATAGATTTTTGAGTCACAGATTTAAAAAAAAAAAATGTTCTAATGTGTCCTGCACAACCTACACCTCAACAGGTGAGCAGAGTACTTCTGAGACTAACCTGGTCCAACAAAAGGATAATTCAATCCAGAAGTTACATGCTAACATTATTATAAGCCTGAAATACAAACAAGTTCATCAATATGTTCCTTCATCAGAAAGGAAGAAAATCATAGAAAAAACAAACAAACTAATGACCTACAGTAATACCAAGTATAACAAAAAAAGCTCCATACCCTTGCACTTTGTTTGCTGACTTTCTTCTCTTCATCAGGAAGTGGTGGCATGGGGTACGGGTACTTCCTGCTTGAGGCAATGGATCCAGTTGATGACGATGGAGATTTAGCAGGAGACAGAGTTCTGATGGGAAAAAGAGAGAGATAATTAAAAGAATTAGAAAGATTAATTTAAAAAGTATATTAGACAATTTATAGTGTAGTTTTAAAATTTTATATGAAAAATAATTTTCTTATCTTACCTGTATACAACTCAATAAACAGCACGGGCCATGAAGTGATGGCTAATCTTGGCACTTTATATACCGTTGGTCAATATTTTCCTTAAGGCTGGCTGAACATTATGGTACATGTAGTCAGAAATATTTACAGTGCCAAGGTTAGCAATTACTGTTTTTATCAACTGCTGCCTGCTTCGATTATTAATTAGAAAAAAAAGGAAAAGTTTTCTAGGTCAGAATACAACGTATAATAAAATGATCCTCTTGAACTGTGATAGCTCATTGGTGAGAAAATGAAATATCTGACTACGTGAGTTGGCAGAATATCGATCTTATTTTTTTTTTATAGAATATATTTTTGTGTCTCTTACATATAATAGTATGGGGATTCCTGCGAGATTAGAATGCAACTTATTGCCATGTAAATAAAAAGTTATTTTGTAATAAGGAATACAACCCGAAATTGATGACATTTGTTTTAAATTCTATCTCTTGTAGGAGTGCCGCTCTATTTTACGGTTTTCAGACCTACAATGATTGACACAATTAAAATAGTTACTGAGAGCTGGGCCCGTGGCCATTCAAGCAAATACTAATCAGATAGCAATAAAATATAACACTGCAATAAGTGACCCATTTGACTGGACAACTCAGAACAAACATGTCTTCAGAGATAAATACACTGGTATTCTGTACTTATTAATGCTACATTGTTGTCCGGTACAAATGTCATACCCGATTGATCAGTAATATAATAGATTAGTCTTTAGATAGGTTTCATTTATATTGCACCTCGTAAAGGATCAAGTCGTGGCCACTCTTCAAAGTCATTGAGTGAGACCTGCATTGCTCATGTTATAAAATGGTCGGGTGATCTTAGCAAAGTTCCAGAACTGATACCTAGAATATGGAAAAAATGCCATAAACTGCGTAAATTGTTGTTTAAAGAGATGTATTGTTTGCTATCATACAGAAAACCATAGAGAAAATGCAATGACTGAAATCTAGCATTTTTAAGATAATGCCAAGTTTGTCTTTTTTTTTTTTTTTTTTAAACACGGGACTCCAGAATTAATTCAAAAGAGATGCATTTTTTATGTCCTTGACCATTGCCTTTTAATCAGTTTTATTCATATTGATCACTCTGATCATAGCGTGGAACTATTTAAAGGCATGTTTGACGACAAGACAAAATTAAACTTAGTGGCTTTGGCTTCAGTTTCATGTATGAAAAAAATAAATGTATTAAAAAAATAGATCTGTTCTCCACTTAGTCCTATTAATGAATCTAACCGACCAATGCTTTCTGGCAGGAGCATTATGAGAATTGCATTTCAGACACAGGCGATAGATTTGCAGTAGAACAAGAGTGACTTAAGAGCTTTTAAGAATTGGTTAAAGGGATACCCTTTAAAAAAATAAATAAATATAGAATTTATTTTTTTCGCATATGAATTAGACCTCAAAGTGTTGCATGGTTTTTATTTTAGCCATATCACGTTTTTACAACAAAAAACAAACATATAGATATAGAATGATGCATAACCCATAGACACTGGAATTTTTTGCAAATCATTTACTATAGCATACAAATTTGTTTATGAGTTCTGCCTTTTCTGTTCTCAGATGGAATAATGCCAACCAATTATATTAAAGTATATAACATTACAGAGGATACGGCTGCCTTGTGTTATGACCGTGTATCACCAGATCCCTCTGTAGTGACACAAACTGATATGTCGACGGCCAGCGTTTTTTTTTACTTTTGCAGTTTCCTTGGTGCCTTTTTAAAAATATACCACCCTACAGTGCTGTAGACTGGCCAAATGTGTTACAATTCTAAAATTCAGAACCAAAAGAAACAATATAGTGTATATTAATATGTGTTGTCCCTTTAAAAAGTTCAACAAAATTCAAATTAAAAGCAGCAACCACCGAGTTGTGTGAACACAAATGGTGGTATATGTGATTGTGATTCTCATGTTTTAATGGTGTATATATTATTGGTGTACAGATTGTTTGCATTATCTAGTTTTTTACTATTATTTACGTATTATAAGAGATCAATGAAGAATATTTGTTTAGTATCTATATTTAAAACGCTTCACTGATTTTTAGGGTATTGGCCAAATTTGTTACTAACGATTTTAACTAGGGATATCATAGTAAACTGAATACATTTGTCCCTAAAAATCCTACTTGACTCCAACATGATTTTTTTTTTTTTTTTTTTAATGGAAGAGCAAGCTGTTATGCCAGTACCATCTATTATATCCTCGAATTTTCCTTTTACAAAAAATATAAATGTTTCCATACCTTTAAAAAAATATTTGTAAGCATCTGATTAAACCAGTGCATAGAATTCCAATTTTTTTATTTATTTTTTTTTTTTCTATAAATAACCTCTCTTTTCTGCCAAAGGTAAAATTTCAATTTTTTTTTCCAAATGTCATTTGTCAGCGACTTTAATAAATGCTTCACCAGTGGACCCTGTATATATTTGTACGGTGTTATCATACCCCCTGATATGCCCTTTTTCGAAAGAAAATAAGTTTTCTAGTATTTATTCATAACTAATCTTCTATTCCCCTTATTAATTTTGTTAACACCTCTGCACTTCTAGTTCCATCTTTAAAACAGGTGCCCAAAACGGTATCACATATTCAAGATAGGATCTTTTCGTTGGTTTATAAAGGAGAAAATGATATTTTAATCACTTGAATTAATACCATTCTTTTAGTGCTCTTTGCATTATCTGACCACAACTGAACATACCTGGGTTCCCTATAATTAGCCTCTTTTTACCGTTTTCTCTAATTCAATACCATTTAATATATAAGTTGCATGCATGTTCCTTATCCTAAAATGCATAACATTTTTCTACACCAAAACTCATGTTTTCTTTTTTTTTTGTGGGGGGTGGGAGGGTAACATTAAGGTACTTAATACTAAAATTTGGGTTGTCCTTGACCAGTTTTTTTAGCCTAGCCATTAAATTGCCCTTTTGTGGGCATGTTTATATTTTATATATGATGCCACAAACTCTTATGATTAAGATGCAATAAATGTTTTATTATGTACTTGATAACATAATTTACATGATAACATTTGTTTAAAGAATTTTCGATTTATCATCTGAAGAGATCCTGCCAACCAATTAGTTGTAAGAATGTCGTTACACCATAATAATAGCTTGTTTTTGTAAATGTTTTGGTGAACACCATATGGTAAGTGTTTCTATAATGCTTATTTAGTTCAATGTTTGTGAAAAGAAGACATTATTAGTCAATGCATATCTAGTTGCTACACAATAACATACTATCTTCCTACTTTCCTCTACGTGTACCCCAATTTTAGTCAACCTGAACCTCTCTGTAACCATCACTTGTTCTCTCTATGGTAGTTGGGGAAGTCAAATACACAGAGATCTTCCTTAAGAAGTGAATATGCCTGACCGTCCCACCGCTAGTTAACAGAAGCATAATTGCCATGTAGACAAGGATGTTCTCTCTTTAAATACCTATAGTTAGCATGTTCTTCCATATATAGCTTTTAAAACATTAGTCGACCTACAATTTGGTGTCTTGGAGAAGTTGAAAACAGTTCTTAAAAATTACACTTTTTTAAATAAAATATAAGCTAGAATATGTATGTTTACCATATGATACAAATGGAACATATTTTCCAATGGTCCACAGAGCATTTAAGTATCACTGCTTTTATAGTCAACATACCATAACATTGAATTGCAGCACCAAAGTTTTAGAAATGCTCAAACTGCCCTATCCATAATGCACATCATATGAAAATACCGTAAGTTGCTTCCGTAGAAAAAGTCCAAGTGGTTTTGAATTTGATGCCCACCTAAACTATTAAACAACCATCATAACCTATAGATTGCCTTATATGCTACGAGAAGCGGACACCATCATAGTACTGGCATGCCCCTAACAGATGCCCATAAAACTTCAATGAATAAATCACTGTAACTTTAACAATCAGCAAGTTATCATTAATTGGTATGTATACATTGTTATACATTAAAGGGACACTATAGTCATCAAAACAACTTTAGCTTAATGAAGCAGTTTTTGTGTATAGATCATGCCTCTCAGGTTTCACAGCTCAATTCACTGCCATTTAGGAGGTAAATAACGTTTGTTTCTGTACATGCAGCCCTGTCCACACCTCCACTGGCTGTGACTGACACATCCTGCATGAAAATAAAATGGTTTCATTTTCAATAAGATGTAACTAATTTTAAAAGTTTTTATCTCCTTATCTGTAAATTTAACTTTAATTGCATACAGGAGGCTCCTGAAGGGTCTAGCAAGCTATTAACAAAACAGGAGATAAGAAGTTCTAAATTAAACAGAATTTGCAATAAAGGAAATGTAAACATTAGAGGACTCTTTACAGGAAGTGTTTAGGTAAACTGTCTAAATCACATGCTGTAAAGGGTGATTTACCAGCTAAATAGCAGAGAATTGAGCAGTGAGACTGCATGGGCATGATCTATACACCAAAACTGCTTCATAAAGTTTAAGTTATTTTGATGACTACAGTGTCCCTTTAATATCAAATGTACTAGGCAGACTATACATAGATCTACACATAGTCATCTTACTTGTGGCAGATTACATCTTATACAATTGAGGTTGTTCTTGAATAAGCTACTCCCAGTGTTCCGTTCTATTAATATTATATATTTTCTACACAGTATATAGATAACTATAATGAAACCACACTGCTACAAAAAAAATAAAAATAAAGGATCTGCATGCTTGACCATATGACCATAAATTGAGTAACAAAAGGAGTTGTTGATCACAGTTTATTTGTACAAAAACTAGTGTTATAAGTTCATTCAGATAATAGGAGCAGAGCTATGTTGACCATAACATTTTAGACAGGATCAAAAGACATGCTGATTAACCCAGTTCATTCATGGAAACATATAACTTGTAACATTTCTGAATAGACAAACGTATCAACAATATATCATATCATATTCATTTCATTCCTACTGCGTGTGGTCATATCAAACGAACGTATGAGCGGTAGTGATAATGTTTAGAAAGGTGATAGGCTTACACATTTAAAGCGTTGTACAAGTTTAAGCAATTTGTTAGTTTGTTTTTCATCAATATCTGAAGTGCTTTACATATCCCTACTCTCTGCCAGGGGTATTGCTGGGGGGCTGACAGGGGCTGGAGCCCTGAGTAGGGTGAAGTGTTTTTATTTCCATGAGGCTAAATTTGGCAGCATTTCATTGTTAGCACAGAGAGATAACATCTCCAATTACATCATTTGTGACTGCGCCAATTTAATACAACATATTTGGAGTTAATTATACACCACAGTGTGAAGGTACTGCGTTTTAATGCAGTTGGTGAAGAGTTAATACAGTATGGTATGGGATTAATATGGCAGGTGTATTTGGCGTTTATGAATATAGGTTGAATTAAAGATTTTATGTCAAATGTGATTTATGGAACATATTAAGGTTTAGGATTGGCCTTAGGCTAGGGTATAGGGCTGCTTTTAGGGGGGGCATAAGGAAATATATAAGTAGGACAGGACATTTTTGCTTGGGCAGAAGCTTCTGGTTTTTTTTTGTCACCAAGCAACACCCCTGGTCCTTGCTCTGCTACAACTTTCTGTATCCCAGGTATGAGAGATGGGTGAAGACAGGAGTAAGATGGCACGTTGATTTCTCATGCCTGTTATATCACAGAGAAGGGTATGAATTATCCTGGCAATCAAATACTGAACTACAATGAACTAGATTCATTGTTTAAGGATATTCATAAATCATATCTAACCTGGAGCTGAATCCTTGTAGCTCCCGTTACATAGCCAAATCAGCTCTGCAATAAGCAGATTTACCGTTAAACAATGGTTCCTCCTTATGGAATGTAACATTCCTTCGAGCTACGGAGTGCAACATTCCCTTAAGCATTCATTGTAAGATGCAACATCGCAGGCTGGATGGAATGGAGGAGTCTAATAAAATGGTGACACAAGTCCAGAACATCATCAGTAAAAAGTACAAACGCTTTCGCAGGTGAAATAAAAGCATGCACGAATACACCCCATTCTAAGAGCATGACTAGAATACAGGAGCTAATAAGCACAGTGCTCTATAGCTCAACAGAAAGCCAAAATTACAAGCAGCCAAAGAACACGGGTCCTTGACACTGATGAAATACAAGGTGCATCGTCATATTCAATATCATATACATATAACATTCATATATGTATACATATACAACTTGTATTTAAATGTAAATATACATACGCACAGACACACATACGGATATATCATGTGTATGTGTTCATATACATTGAGAGGTATGTACAACTACACATAGCGACTAGCAAGCACCGTCATGACAGTCTATGGTGACATCATAACTCTCATATCATAGAATGGTTACGTTATACCTAAAGTACGGTCCTTCTGTGTTTTTATTCACATCTTCTACCCATTTAGCTACAATATGTTCTCTTTTGTACCAGGGGTTAAAATACCTGCAGAGAGCAATAGGAGGAACAGGACAAAAAACAAAAGAAAGGAGAAGAATATACAATCTGAGAAAATAACACCAGGTGAAGCAAACAGGTCCGTAAATAATAACGGAAGTTGGTATGGGAGATGGGAAAAAAAAACAACAAAAAAAAAACGTGAAAGGAATGGCAAATACCATGATCATTAAGCAGTGCACTATCAGGGAGGTTTGACAATGCAGTAAAATATAACTGGTGTAAGGTACAGGCTAAATGTGTGTTAGACACAGCAACTGGTGCATAATCATTTCCTGTAAGTTTCCAAACTATAATGTAAAAGAAAATACTATGTATCGAATAATCAAACTACCAGCTGCTCTGTGATTGGGTGATGTTAGGTACACCGATTACAGCTGAGCATGAGACAGCCAATAAAAGAGCAACTGACAGCCATCCCAACCAATCAGAGAAGGATAGCCAATAACCGACTGACCTTATGGTGAGAATATAAAGTTAAATAGGAAGTGTTGTGGGAGACACCTACTGCTCTGCTTCAGTTACCTCATGATCACTGGAAATTTTAGTTTTATTTTATTTTTTTCATTTTTGTTTTTTTACATTACCGACTACTTACATTATCTTTTGATATTTTTATTATAAACAGATTATTTATTCGAAAAAAGACCAAAGTTTTTCTGTAACATTGACAATATTATTGACTATTACTTACTTCCATAATTGTTTCTAACATCCCATTAGATTCCATAGTATACAAAAAACACTTCCTTCTTTTACAGTAACAACTTAATATTACAATATATTGAAAAGGTGTGTGCCTCTAACCCTCACCCATCTAATATGCTGGACCAATAACATATTGGACCAGAGGATAGTGAACCCCTTTCCCAATATTCTGCTGGAACCACCAATCACCAATGCCCTGGTCTCATACTATCATCAATGTTTTTTAAGATAAAATTAAAACAACACTTTCAGAACATGAAATATCTACTATAATTCCACCACCTAAATGATTAAATGCTTGGGTAGGAGGTATGAATGAGACAAGGGGAAGGAGAATAATCAAGCAACCTCATTGGCTGGAAATATTCAGCTATCTTATTGACTGGATTTTTCAAGCCAATCAAAAGGAACTATACTCCACGTTTTATGGAATTGTGGAGGCTTAGCCTTCATTTTGAAACTAGCTACTGGATTGAGAGGACTGGGTTTTTTTTTAATAGATATCCATTTGACAGGTCAAACGATGAGCATTTAAAAGGTATCGATTGACAGCACACCATGCATGGTCCAAGTACCCGCTGCTCTCTTCTGCCCAGAAACAGTTCCCTGGTGTCTCCAATGTGGGAAACAAGGGAACTAAAGTAGGACGGAGGGACAGAACCCCGGAATCAGGAATGTCCTGCTAAAATGACTGTTGGGAGGCCTGAATCATAGTTGAGCAAATAGGCACTATCAAAGCGAGAAGCTGCCCAGCCAGGCAGAGAGATATAGAGAGGTATAACATATTTACTCTCTATGTGGCTGTTATATTGTCCCCTACTATACTGCCTTGCTGTTGAACAGAAGCAGCAGTTAATTCTCTCTTCATAAAGTTTAGAAATCTGATGGTAATCCGTTTTGCCCACATCACAGGTAGAGCTTAGAAGACATGTGAACAGATTCGGATGGACAGATTTTTATATTTTAACTGATGAGTGTTTCTGACAGCACTACGTGTTGGTTGAAGGTATGGGCGTAGGAACCGGGTTAGGGGGGTACTAATATGCATGGAAGGGGATAGCGGGGTGCTAATATGCATGGAAGGGGTTAGGGGGGTACAAATATGCATGGAAGGGGTAGGGGGGTTAATATGCATGGAAGGGGTAGGTGGGATTCTTATGCGCATGGAAGGGGTAGGGGTGGTTCTAATATTCATGGAAGGGGTAGGTGGGGTTATAATATAAATGGAAGGGGTAGAGACAGGTAGTAAAATGGAATGCATTTCTGAAAGTGTCACTGAATGGCAGTTAGGAAATGTGGTCACCCTAAGTCAGGGGCAGTATTACACAATCTGTATATGTATAAAAAAATATATAAAAAGTAATCTGCAAAGTACAAAATATTTGTGTCATATGTCTTGCTAAAAATTAAGCTAGGTATGTGCATATTTTTAATTTTTTTAAAATAATTTTTAGAATAATGATAGAGACATTTTATTTCTTACATTTGTGATGATTCTTTTTTCCCTTTATATTCAAGGGGCACTATAGTCACCAGAACCACAACAGCTAAACGTAGTAGTTCTGGTGTCTATAGCATGTCTTTGCAGGCTTTTTAATGTAAGCACTGCCATTTCGTAAAAAGGCAGTATTTACATTACTGCTGAGGAATACCTCTAGTGGACACTCAGATGGCCCCTGAGGTGCTTCCTGGTCGAGACATGAATGCCGCCCTATGAAGTATCTGCGCATGTGCAGCAAAGCTGCGCATGCGCAGCAGGGAGCAATGACGCTTCTGAATAGAAGCGTTTTATTGCTCCCTGCTTGCACCCTCCTATTTCGTCATTTTGACGAAATAGGGGGTGCGGCATCAGGAGGATCCCGGCGTTGTATCCTGGTAACCCCTTCCCTGTAGTGACCCTTTAATGTTATTATTTTATCATTTATATACCGCCAGCAAATTCCGTAGCGCTGTACAATGGGATAAACAACTCCTAGTTTACGGAATAAGAATATACCCAGCGAGTAAAAATGGTATCCCCCCAGATTTTTTGGGGTTCCTACACCCATGGGTGAAGGTGTGACTCTCACACTGATACCTTCTGCAGCTACTGCCCAATATGCATTTTAACAATTGCAGTGCTGGGATTTGCAGCAAAAGCAGGAACTTTAAAACGGAATGTCTTTTCAATTTTATTTATATATTTGTTTTCCGTTTACTTTTAGGCACATTATTTAAAGCATATCAATTAAAATTAATATACATTTTTAAAAAATAGTTGCATGTCCAGCCAGTAATTCTTTCTTTAATGTAAATTTGAAAATTAAAGTAATATATAATATAAAGTAATAATGTCATGTACTTGATATCTTATTAAGAATGTAACGATGATGATGTACGAAATGTCAGTCGTCCTCTATACATAAAAATACATGCACACATTTATAGATGTTATTTTACTCATGCTTTTGAGAGACATAGATGTAACCAGACTGGCTTTTATAGAACAAAGTGTTTAACAAAATAGCAAAACTAGAATCCTATTGGCTACACCAGGGGTAGTCAACCTTTTAATACCTACCGCCCACTTTTGTATCTTTGTTGATGGTAAAATGTCATTACCACCCACCAGTGCTGCAGTAACTAATTTTATAGCGCAAGTGCGACTTTTTTTTTGTATCTATTTTTTCCTTTTTTCTATTCTACTCTTTTTCTATGTGTGTCTGTGAGGTGTTGTGTGTGTGTGTGTGTGTGTGTGAAGGGTGCTGTGTGTGTGTATTTGTGTGTAGTGTGTGTGTGAGAAGGGTGCTGTGTGTGTGTGTGTGTGTGTGTGAAGGGTGATTTGTGTGTGTGAGGTGTGCTGTGTGTGAGGGGGGAAATGTGTGCATGGGGGGAAATGTGTGTGTGAGGGGGCAGAGTGTGTGAGAGGTGCTGTGTGTGTGAAGGGTGCAGTGTGTGAGAGGAGCAGTGTGTGTAAGGGGGCACTAGGAGTGATGGAAGAAGTGTGGGGTAGTTTGTGTGTGAGGCGTGCAGTGTGTGAGGGGTACAATGTGTGTAAGGGGTTCAGTGTAAGTGAGGGGTGCAGTGGGTGTCAAAGGGACGGTGTGTGGGGGGGCAGTGTGTGTGTGTGTGAGGGGTGCAGTTTGTGTGAGGGGACAGTCTGTGTGTGTGTGTGTGTGTGTGTGTGACGGGGCAGCCTGTGTGAGGGGTGTAGTGTGTGTTTGTGTGTGAAGGGTGCATAGGATCTATGCTGTGTGTAGGTGAGTGAGATGTGAAAATCTATCTTAATGTCTTCCCCTACCTTCTTATTACCGTTTACCAGGGAAGGGGGGCAAAATGCTGCAAGCCCTGGTGGTCCAGTGGTGGTATCTTCACCATCTTCTCAGCGCCCCACTTATAGGTGTAGGTTTTGCACTTATACCGCCTTATAGATTTTGGGCATCTTCACTTTAGCCTGCAGCTCCTCCGGTGGCAGGATAACTCTCCTGTGGTCCTGCAAGCACAGCACTGTAAAGGGGCGCTGCCATGGTAATGCGCAGCAATGCTCCGACCAGCCTGCTTGCAGGAGGAACACAGAGCCTCCAAGGCCCTTCACTCCCTCTGCTGGAACTAAGTACCAGCAGACCGATGAGGGAGATCTTTGATTTCCTCACCAGCCCAAGAGGGCTTACAGCATGGCTGGCTATGCATGGGCCAACAGGGGAGATGAAAGGTTCTCCCCTGATGGCGTTGGTCCACAGCCATCCACCGCCCCCAACTGAAATCCCAAACCGTCCACCTCGTGTGACAAAGCCTATAAAAAGAAGTTTTGGTTTTTTTTACCGTTTCAGGAGTAACTTCTTACTAGTTTGTGGATACATTAGTAAGAATATTTTTACTGGGTCATTCAAGGTTCTATACAGATACAATAGAATATTAAAGAGATACCATAGTCTCCAAAACAACTTTACCTAGGTTTTTAGGTGTGTGTGTGCTTGTGTCATACACTGACATATAAATACATACACTGACACAAAAGGACACACAGATACACACACAATGTCACACAGATACACACACACATACTGGCATACATACAAAAACACACACACATACTGGCATACATACAAAAACACACACATACACACTGACATACAGACAGACACACACATACACACTGACATACAGACAGACATACACATACATACTGATATACATACACATACATACTGACATACATACACAGCTTATTTTTTGGCCACCCTCCTGTTCCTTAACTTTTTCGTGCGGGAGGGTGGCCTTGGCTGATGGGAGTCAGTTGGCTCTCCCCTCCTCACGGTCTCCACTCTGTCTCTCCTCCCTCCCATACGGAGTAAGGTGGGAGGAAGTGACCAGCTGTCACTTACTCCCAACACTAGTTGCGGCTGCCATTTTTAAAGGGACCCGGTCGTGCTATTACACGGCTGCAGCGCTGACCAGGTCCCTGAAGATAAAGGCCCATTTGGTGATCCTAACTGCATGGGCCACCCAGTGGGCCCCATCAGATTGCGGGCCCTGGTGCAGCCGCACCGGCGGCAGTTCCACCGCTACAGATGGGGAATGTGGAGCACCCCAGGACCACCGGGCCAGTGACAACTGTAGTGGTTGTCAACCCCTGGTGGCGGCCCTGCATACATCTATGGAGCTGTTTAGGAAATGGTTATCCATTATTGTACAAGTTTTTTACATCTTAAATATTCCAAAATGCTAACTTTTGAAACTGAGGTTATACATATATATTAGAAAACATTATGTTTCTGGAAAGTACATAGCTTAAGGATTTCAAATTCTGCAAACAATATAAATAAATACTAATAATAATAACATATCATGGGAATAAATGATGGTTAGTGAAAAATGAGGCCTGCCAGATATAAGGGATCACACACAAAACTATGTAAAATGGCAAAATCTCATAAGAAAACTTAGATGTGTAGAATCTTCCCCAAATATTACATATGTACACTGAGATGCTACGGGCATTTACTGTGCAAGACATTTGTTGTTTTATGGTGAGTTTAGAATTGCTTACCAGCAATTAAGTTGCTTTTTGTCTTTAATCTTTCCCGCAGTTAGATGTAAGACAAAGATATCCTATCATTGTTTCATGCATATATTTTAGTGAAATTCCAAGATAGTATATAAGCAGGTTTAGCATAAAACTTACAGTACATGCATGTGCATACACAAAATATCTCCTAGATTTTTCTTTCTTTCAAGAAAACTCCAATACTTTTTGTCTGACTGAAAATGGAAAGAATGGATGAAAAATAAATTTGCCATAGTCAAAATTGAATTACAAATCGACTGACTTATGTTTAGCATTTACTGTTTGTAAAGAATTCTGTAGCCTTTTGTATAATGGCAATTTCGGATGCTGTGTTGTGCTAAACATTTAATTATTTTACAAGAAGTTTTTGTCGTTCAATAGACTTTATTTAGGCTTGTATAGATGAGCTATTAAAAAGAGTGTGAGGGCTCTAATATTTAGGAATAGGCAAATTAAAGTAGGCGGCTGCTAAACTCCAGACGTCATACTTTGGATATGAAAACAGTAAAAATTAGAAAAATTAGAAAGTTTTAGAAATCAAATAGAAAACATTTTTTTCTTTTACAGAAAGTAAAAGCAGTCTTCACAAATATACAAAATTGCAGATTGAAGTATCCAAAGAATTTTGTAAAAATAAGCAGATTTTGTGTTGCATTATCCTTTGTTAATTTTACACATGTAAGAGAATAATGCATTAAGCCAATGACAGATACTTTGGAGCTGTGTGTGCTTCAAGCCAGTTTCAAACAAACTGATTTGGGACAGAATTCAGTAGCCAATAAGCATGCGTGGGCACTTTAAATCTGTACTTACTCAGTAGAATTGGAACGCGGCCGGAATCTTTTTCCTCTTAATTTCTTTTTGCTGCTACTTATGTTACCTAGGGAAAAAAGGGATCCAAATGTTTAAGAAAGACAGGGCAAGATTAGGAGTATGGAAATATTTGAAAATAAGCAGAGGTTAAAGGATACTAACTTTGGTCTGGTAAGTAGAGATGTTGCGAACGTCCGCGAACTTCTCACGAACGGTTCGCCACGAGCTGTTCGCGGCGAACTCCGGTCAGCTGACACGTCCTGGCCAATCTCCTGCAGACCCTCCCTCCCAGACCCTCCTACTTCCTGGACAGCATCCATGTGCGAACCGTTCGCGAGAAGTTCGCGGACGGTTCGCGACATCTATACTGGTAAGTACTACAAACAGCAGAACATTTTTATCAGAATGGCTATATCACATTTTTAATATTGTTATAGTATAACTATTGCTTATCCTCTATACTAAAACTCAACTAAAGGTTTTCTAGGAGATAGAATGGGCTTCGACAAAATGTTTAACTCCTACACTTTGAAGACCGAGAGCGGGTTCTATCCAGAGATAAACTTATCTCGGATAACTGAATAGCAATTTTATTTTGTGGGTAAATTTTGTTTTGGTTGCTAGAGATCATTTCAGTAAATAATAGGGTTTGTATGAACTCTTTTTGGTTTTAGGCCCGAGAAAGCCAACTTGTTGTTCCCCAGCTGTGTAGCAGGCATGTTGAATAGTAATTCATCAACACCAGGAGAACTGTAAGTCACCTACCACGTGCTAGGTTATGTGAAATCTCTCTTGACCCCAAGGTACCTTGCCAAGAGTTACTCCGCGGTCGGCCATTTTCACAGACATCGGAAACATGTTTTGTGTCCGGAATTCTTTCACTCCATGAATGAGACAAACCATTAGATCTGAAAACAGAGAAGACAGGATTGATTCCTTTCATCTGCTGTTAGCAGGTGGATACAATGTGATCTTGTATTCCTCTGTCTAATTATTACAAATGTAATATACGAAGGCTTTCGGATACAAGACAACAAAGACTAAAAAAAATGAAGTAGACAGGAATATAAAGACAACCTATTAACTGATTTAATGATGAGGGCTGAAAAACAAAACTCATCAAAAGAAACAAGTAACAGTCAATGGGATTGTTTCGAAATAGACTTCCTTGTTAGAACTAATACAATGTGGCTGCTCTTCAAGACTACAATCATTGAGAAGTAACAAAGTAAGCGTTTGATTTTCTAAGTGTTCACTTTAGCTATGGATGGCAAACAACACATTATTATACAACCGCTGAGTACTACACTTCAGACATAGAAGTGATTATAGCATAATACAGAGAATGACATGACAGCATGATTTAGATGAAGCACCTCGAATTTCATAAAAAGGAATGTAACTTTAAATTATTCATGCAGAATATATAGTTTTACTGCATACACCATGTCACACACACACATATTTTTCTAATTGCCATATTTATGCGTTTATACCTATGTGCTTGTTAATTTTACATGCAGCACAATCATACATGTACCATATATATTTGCACTGCAAATCTTTTATCACATAGATAAGAATGTTATTCTATACATCAGATTATTCTTTATCCACCTTTTTCTATCCCCTATTTCTAACTATCTATCTTTCCAACTATCCATCTGTCTGTCAGTCTCTCTTTACAGATGTGAACGTCCACCTAGATAATGTGTATTAAGTTATATACATACCTATAAATTAACCTACATACATGTTTTCATCCAGTTATCAATGGATATTTTTTTCTTCACTCTTTCCTTAGCTACTTATCAATCTACCTACCTATCCATCCAGGTACCTCCTAAACTTACCTGTCTGACTAAATATTTATGTAAAGTTATGCACCAATCTTCATACCTACCACTTCCATCTAATTATTCATCGGTCAACAACCTCTCTCCATCTAGCTACCCGTCTATCTACTTACCATCCATACCTTTTAGCTATTCACCAATACATTTTCAACTAGTTGTCTCTCAGTTTACCTGCACACCTTGTTTATCTAGATTCGTATTATTTTACAGATTTATATATTTCCACTGATCTATCAAGCTATATATTTATAGCGTACTGATAAATCTATTTACCATCTGCCATATAGTCTTTCTTCTTTTCTATCTAGCGGTCTATCACATTCTCTGTTTACCTACCTATCTACACACCTACCTCTTTCCAGATTGCTATAAATTTATCTAGCTGCCTACAAATTCATGAAACTATACACCTACCTATTTCCATCCATAAAAAATATCTATCTATATTTCTATCTATATTTCTAACTTTTAATTATTATTTTATTATTTATATCAATCTACCTACCTTTCATTATATAATAACATACCTACCTATCTCAGTCCATCTATATATCCATGTTTTATTCCGGCTATCAATACACATTGCTATCCTCATTTATATCTATTTTTGCACCTATTTAACAATATAAACTTTTCAAAACTGAAATGGTTTCTTTATTAGGAGTTCCTTCCAAACAATATTTAAGTGTTTTTAGAGAAATAATTATGGTGAAAATAGCATTGACCTTTAGCCCACTGTGTGCTTTTATTTACCTATAATGCTGAGTTATATATTTTGTTGGAAAATTGTGGGAAACGAGTAAAGGTACTGCAAGTAAGAACAAAGTAGATGAATTGAAAAATTTTCAACATGTTTTTGCCTACAATTTGCCTTGTCAATTCTGCATAATTCCCATTCCAGGCCTCAATTTAATATTGTTGGATAAGCTTTCCAAAATTTTTATTATTTTGGATAAACTTTTAAAATATTTTTTCCCAAAATATTAAAATAAAAAATATATATATATGTAAAAACAAAATATATTTTTTCATAATATTTTAAATCATTTTAAAAGTTTATATAAAATTATAAAAAAAAAAACAACTTTGAAAGCTTACCCCACAATATTTAATCATAGCTGTATTAAAATATAAAAAAAAATGTAAATAAAAAAATAAAGACATCTGCTCTCGATAGCAGAAGATGAGATCTGATGTGTTATATAGCACAACATTGCTTTGTAATTGAAGGCTAACGTATTACGAAGTATGTCTCTGCATGCAAAGGTTATTCCCGCCTGTTAGTAAACTTATTATATAATAACATTAATCGTCTTCTTTGACTTCAAAGGAGCTGAGCAATTGTCCACAAAATGGGTTTAACTTTATTTGATTCTTATGTGAACATCTAACCATATGAGGGTAATGCAACCATAGATCTAGATCATAAATATGTTGTGAAGACAGAAATTGATCTTCAGAGATTAGAATGTATTATCTTTATCTGGCAAACACATGAAATAGACGAAATGACATATTAAATCTCAACTGCATTTTTAAAAAATATTTGGGTAGTTAAGGATAGTGGGAGTTTCTATTTATAAGTAACTAACAGGAGATGAGATTCTGTAAAACAAATAAGGATAGATAGTATATAAAGAATAATTGCATGTAAGAGAAGTAGCATTTTGGGGGAATTTCTTAATTTTTGAAAACTAGACACTTGATTAATCAAACAGTCACTATTATTAAGATTTTCAAAAATTTGGGCTTTTTCAAGGAAATATTTTGGGGGTCAAATGTAGATGGCTTGTCTAACCATCTAATAATTTCAATAATTGTTGGTAATATTTTCAGCAAGTATGAGGGTCCTGTCCTAATTAGTGGGAGCACATTTTACAAAAAATTTACACTTTTTTAGGTTTAAACTACTACACAATAAAAATAGAAACGGAGGCCACTTTGAAGTCAAAGACGCAGGGACAAGATATTCTTAATAAATATTCCACAAAGAAGGAGGAAAAAAAAAGTAATCAAACCTTCTGCAAAATAATGAAATGTTCTGACTAATGGAATAATGTGGGATGGAACAGGCAGATATCTGAAAATGCGACAGAATAGCAGACCTCTTCTTAGAGCTAGAAGCTGAGTTTGAGCTGACTCCGGGAGGCAAGTCGCTATAAAAAGAGTCGACATCTCCAGGCTTTTTTACATAATCTCCCTGGGGTATTTGTCTAAAGCATAATAGATATTGTAAAGTCAGAAAACAAGACACACGGACACGGAAAATGAAACATACAGACATAAAGCAATATTAGTTCAGAAGGGAAAACAGATAGGGAAATGGAACATAAACAGTAGGTAGAATAAAACATGGTTAGGTCCAACAAAGCTATGAAGGTGGTTGGTTGAACTCACTGTCGTTCTAGAATAAGGCATAGGCAACCTTCGGCACTGCAGATGTTTTGGACTACACCTCCCATGATGCTTTGCCAGCATTATGGGTGTAAGAGCATTATGGGGGATGTAGTCCACAACATCTGGAGTGCCGAAGGTTGCCTATCCCTGTTCTAGATTCATTTAACTAGCACATAGAACAGTTACATAGGCTAGATTTGTTTTTATTAGAACATAAGAGTTTGTAGAACGGGAAATTCTACAAGAATAATGAATTCGTATTCTCGGTTATTACTCTACTTCCATAGGTGTCTACCGCACTGGTCGTAAGCCCCTAAACCAGGGGTAGGCAACCTTTGGCACCCAGATGTTCTAGACTACATCTTCCAAAATGCTTTTACAGCCATAATGGCGGCAAAGCATCCGGGGAGATGTCCACAACATCTGGAGTGAGGAAGGTTGCCTACCTAAAGTGTAAATATAAGATGAGAGTAATTATTCAGATAATAATGATAACGTCCTGTCCTTGTTGACACCCCAGTTGACATACAGAACTTTGCACCAGCATTGCTAATTTTTTCTCCACCACCATTGCATTTACTTACTAACAAGTATCTTGACCTTAGAAACATTCAGAATATCACATTTTCCTGATAACTGTTTAATGAAGAACAAAGCAACTATCATAATCGCTTCCAAAATAACAAGTGATTATTACAAAATTCAGACACTTTAATGTCATTTAAAAAAAATTAAAGGGACACTATAGTCACCAAAACAACTTTAGCTTAATGATGCAGTTTTTGTGCATAGATAATTCCTCTGATGTCTCACTGTTTAATTCGCTGCCATTTAGGAGTTAAATCACTTTTGTTTCGGTAGCCCTAGCCACACCTCTCCTGGCTGTGACTGACACATGGTTTAGTTTTTAATCGGATGTTACGTACTTTAAAAGTTTAAATCTCCTGCTCTGTAAATTGAACTTTGATCACACACACAAGGCTCCTGCAGGGACTAGCAAGCTATTAACTGAGCAGGAGATAAGAAATTCTTCCAATTTTTTTTCTATCAATGTATTTGAACTTGAAATGCCGCCAGTTATTTGGATATTGTGTCTGTACGTTGAACACGATGGAGACGTTTTCTAAGCAATATTGATATATTTGATATTTGAAAGCAGCCACTTTTAGGCACCTTCAGTTGATGACAATGAGTTTTCATGTAGGGCAGGCTTCCCAAAACTCCAGCCCTCCAGATGTTGCTGAACTACAACTCCCATGATTCTATGAATGAGATAGATAGGCTGAGAACCATGGGAGTTGTAGTTCAGCAACATCTGGGGGGCCAGAGTTTTGGGAAGCCTGATGTAGGGTGTAAATTCACCAACATGATATTAACAGCAAATACAGGAAATATTTTATCATTATCGCTAGGGAATCAATTGGATATTTTTGTGTATGTAGTTTATTGGCTATTAACAGGGAATACAATAGGGCTGGCTGAAAGAGAAACTCTAGACGCTTATAGGAACTTTTTGCCCAGCCTAATTAACATAATGGAGTGATTAATCGTTGCCATGAGATGAGGCAGACTGTTTTGATCCAGTTCTTGAAACAAGCTTTATTTTTACAAAACTGGGTTAAAAATATAGATCAGTGATTCCCTTGATGAATTATATTTTTTCTTGCATTCTTAAAAGTTAGAAATGGGACAGAGTAAAAGAGACACTATATTCACCAAAACAACTTTGCCATAATGAGGCAGTTTTGTTGTATAGATCACTCCCCTGCAGTCTCACTGCTTAATTCTCTGCCATTTAGGACTTTGACCACTTTGTTTATGCAGCCCTAGTCACACCTCCCTGCATGTGACTTACGCAGCTTTCCTAATCACTTCCTTTAAAGAGTCATCTAATGTTCACACTTCCTTTTTTGCAAATTCTGTTTACGTTAGAATTTCTTAAATTCTGCTCTGTTAATATCTTGCAAGACCCTGCAGGGTCAATTTACACAGAATGAGATAAAAACTATTAAAGTAAGTTACATCTGATTTAAAATGAAACTATTTTGTTTTCATGCAAGCTGTGGCTAAAGTTGCATTAACAGAAATAAAATTAATTTAACTCTTAAATGCCAGTGAATTGAGCAGTAAACTTCAGAGGCATGTGTTATACACAGAAACAGTTTCATTAAGCTAAAGTTGTTTTGGTGACTATAATGTCCCTTTAATACTATTTCAATCCATATCTAGTAATTATTTTTAAAATTTATATAATCAACCACTGTAAATAAAAAAATAACTAAATAAATTAAAGATATGATATGACGTGCTTTCCTCAGTTTTACCCACTACTGAACAAAATGTGCTAACTTTGCCAAAAAGGGTAGTTTCGCTGCAAGGTGAAAAGCCAGAAAGTGGAGTTTATGTCGATTCCAAGATAATTTCAAACATATTCATTTTCACACTGAAGTACGGATTCAATAGAAAAGTACAAGGAGCTTTTTTTTTTTTTTTTTTACTTCTGTAACAGTTAACCTCTTTCAAGCTTTGCAGGGTTTTGACGTCACCTCTTTATTAATGTAATTCTTGACAAGCATGACTAAGATATAGTGCCAAAATGATGCTTTATTTTTATTGTGTGTGATGCTATAAAAGCTATACTTACTTTATAGCAGCATGCATTTGTTTTTTTTTTAACTGTTGCTTTATATGTGGACCATGGGCAAGGGGTCTGGTTTGATGGCTCCAGCATAAGTCCCAACATCAGAGTCCTGAGAAGCGGGAGGGGAGTAAAGGGTGCCATGCACAGAGCACTGTTTAAGTGCTCTCTGCAGGGTCCCTGTAGTGCAAAGTTTCGCTCGCGCAGGAAACAAAGTCGGAACATGACCCAAAATTTGGGACTGACCCGCAGAGATCAGGACAGTTGGGAGGCCTGCTCATGCAGGATTTTGACAAAAAGACTATTTATGGAAGCTAGACTACTGTCATTTTTATTACTTTATTTTATTTTTTTATTACCATTTGCCCTTGACCTATATATCTTAAAGAACTAAACAGAGTTTATTTACCGTGACAAAATGTTATGCATTTATTAAACATGCCTAATGTCTTGTTTGTATCTGATATGAGAGTATCTTGTATTGGCTAATTCAAACTCACCAGGACATTGGAGAAATGTCTGTGGTAAATTTAAATAATTTTTTGGAATAATACATTATTAGTGTTAGAATTCTACCTCCATTAAAGTGACAAAAAAGAGGGGCTTGTTAAGTTAATAGGTTCTGCTTTTACACAATTGACATTCACCTATAACTTGTGATAAAAGGACACTCAACGCACTATAACCACTACAAATGCTGTAAAGGGTATGGTGTCAGGAACCTCCTCGTGCTGTCCACCGGTAATCTGCCAAATAATTTATTTATTAATTAATAATTATATTTTTTGGAAGAAATTACCATTTCTCGTTAACACATAATTAGGCATTTTCTACCTACAAGCGAGGTTTCTGTGTCGCTAGAATGTCAGCTATATAGTTTTCTGGTTGAGATTATTTAAAGTAAGTTGTTTCTATAGGGAACTTAGCTAAGTTCTATTATTTAGTTTAGGATATTCCAAAGCATTTAAATTAGTTTTGTTTTATATTATTCTTTAATGTGCTATAAAATGGTTGGTTTTCAAGACTTAAAACATTCCGTTAAAATGGCAATAGATCTATACGTTTGATCTATATCTGAGATAGACAACTAGCTGATTCTGGGTCTGATTCGTATGACTGTCATAGAGCCGAAGGAAGTAGAGTATAATAAGAGTCGGGTAGGGGATGTTTATTCATCTTTGTACTTAAAGGACCACTATAGGCACCCAGACCACTTCAGCTTAATGAAGTGGTCTGGGTGCCAGGTCCCTCTAGGATTAACCCTTTCTGCTGTAAACATAGCAGTTTCAGAGAAACTGCTATGTTTACTTTAGGGTTAATCCAGCCTCTAGTGGCTGTCTCATTGACAGCCGCTAGAGGCGCTTCTGCGCTTCTCACTGTGATTTTCACAGTGAGAAAACGCCAGCGTCCATAGGAAAGCATTGAGAATGCTTTCCTATGAGACTGGCTGAATGCGCGCTAGGGAGCCCGGCGCTGGAAAAAAGGTAAGGGATTAAGGCCCATGTTTTCCTGGCACTGTAGTGGTCCTTTAATGAATATTGTTAACCAATGAGGAGGATTGTCCTCCACAGCCATCTCCATTAGAGGTTGACTGAGGGTGATGGGAGTTGAGTTCAATAACAGCTGGGGAGGTGAGCAGGTTTTTCATTCCTGTATTACGTGAATCACTGGGAAACAAATGAAAATGATGATGTTAGCAGTGAGGAATGAACATTTCACAGTACTTACCTCTCTCGTCGATAGTTTCTTTTCATGTTAAAGAAGAAAACAAACAGTTATTCAAAACATTGTTCCCCAAATACATAATTGCACAAATCTATCAATACTAAGTGCCATGAGCTGAGATCGTTATTGGTACTTGAGAGACTAAAGCAAATGAAGGCTTATATGGCAAAGGAGCCATTGACTCTGCATAGGACTACCCCAAACAGCCCATGTGGGAATGAAGGGTAAATGTAACCAGGATTTGTTCGTTTGACCCCTTTCCAGTATTGGTATAAATTATAATGGCTATTTTGGGGGTAACATTTGTAATTCCATATTAATTCTCCAGAATTCCGAGTTTAGCAAATAACCCAATCATTCAGCATCATTATACTTTTATACACACACATATATATAAATTACCAATAAAAAAAGAGGTTAGTAACTAAAGTAACAGAAGGCAGTGGAAACAGTAATGTTAATGCGTGTTCTGTGTAGTTTCTAGGTAGATGTTTGTTCGTTTTTGTTAGGATTTAACTGGCATGTTTGTGATCTATTAAACCCTTTATCCTACGGATAAATGAAACACATTGCTTACAATAAAGAATGCTAACAGTGTATGTGCAACACAGACCTGTATTAAAATACCTGCCCTGTAAGATGCATAAGATGTCAGTGAATGTAGTCATCGCAGTCGTACAGAAACACGTAGTCTAAACCAGGCATCTATTTTGCTAATGTTGCTGAGTAGGCAATGTACATTGCAAGGTATAGTCATGATGGAAATGAACTTACTTGTAACCCCAAGCGGTTATTCCTAATACCAACACCAATACTAGTATAGTGCCAGCAATGGCTCCTATGATTATGTTTGTGCTAATAACACCTGGAAAAAAAAAAAGATACAAATAACATTGAAATATAACTTTTAAAAGAATACTATTACTTTTGCATAAAACAATGAAAATTGCATGATTCTTGCTTCTATGAAAGTGTATAATAACTGCAAAATAGATCATAAAAAGACAGTAGTGCAATCATACAGCACAGATAATATTGGTGCAATCATATAGCACGGATAATATTGGTGCAATCATATAGCACGGATAATATTGGTGCAATCATACAGCACAGATAATATTGGTGCAATTATACAGCACAGATAATATTGGTGCAATCATACAGCACAGATAATATTGGTGCAATTATACAGCACAGATAATATCGGTGCAATCATACAGCACAGATAATATCGGTGCAGTCATATAGCACAGATAATATTGGTGCAATCATTCAGCACAGATAATATTGGTGCAATCATACAGCACAGATAATTTTGGCGCAATCATATAGCACAGATAATATTGGTGCAATCATATAGCACAGATAATATTGGTGCAATCATGTAGCACAGATAATATTGGTGCAATCATATAGCACAGATAATATTGGTGCAATCATATAGCACAGATAATATTGGTGCAATCATACAGCACAGATAATATTGGTGCAATCATGTAGCACAGATAATATTGGTGCAATCATACAGCACAGATAATATTGGTGCAATCATGTAGCACAGATAATATTGGTGCAATCATATAGCACAGATAATATTGGTGCAATCATATAGCACAGATAATATTGGTGCAATCATGTAGCACAGATAATATTGGTGCAATCATACAGCACAGATAATATTGGTGCAATCATGTAGCACAGATAATATTGGTGCAATCATACAGCACAGATAATATTGGTGCAATCATATAGCACAGATAATATTGGTGCAATCATACAGGCACAGATAATATTGGTGCAATCATACAGCACAGATAATATTGGTGCAATCATACAGCACAGATAATATTGGTGCAATCATATAGCACAGATAATATTGGTGCAATCATATAGCACAGATAATATTGGTGCAATCATATAGCACAGATAATATTGGTGCAATCATACAGCACAGATAATATTGGTGCAATCATGTAGCACAGATAATATTGGTGCAATCATACAGCACAGATAATATTGGTGCAATCATATAGCACAGATAATATTGGTGCAATCATATAGCACAGATAATATTGGTGCAATCATATAGCACAGATAATATTGGTGCAATCATATAGCACAGATAATATTGGTGCACACGTATAGTACAGATAATATTGGTGCAAACCGATAGCACATTAAATAACATTAGTGCAATCATATAGCACGTGTGCTGCAGAAAAGGAAACAAAAACACCTTTGTCATACAGTAGCAGTCAGAACCATCAAGTAATAGCACACATTGAAACTGGTAACGGACCTTTGACCACATGATTCTTGCAGCACACTGCGTTGATCAGAGACTGGGTTAGGTGCTTATAGTTCTAGTTAAGATGGGGTTATGTTAGAGCTGTTGTTGTATATATCGTGTGTGTATTTATAACATCTACAATTTCACTTAAAGGGACACCATAGGCATTAAGACCACTATATTTCAATGAAGTGGTTTGGGTGCCATGCCCTCCCATTTTAACCTTAAGTGAACAGATTATCATTTAGAATCAGAATCTATAGTCAAGTGAAATGTTAACATTCAGGGTTTAAATGCCTCTAGCGGCTGTCACTCTGATCTCGAATATTTCAGCCAAGGAGGCAATGCCAGACTGGGAATAAAAAGCAGTCACAGAGGCGTGAGTAACACACACAGTGACCCATACAAAAACTGGCATACACTCATTAACACACACTGGCACACATTGATCCATATTGAAACACAAACATTGATGACACACAAACATTGATGCATACTGACACACTCATTGATCAATATTGACACAAACACACACATTTATCAACACTGACAAGCACACATCCATACACACACATTGATCCATACTGACACACACACATCCATACACACAGACACCGCACTGATCCATACTGACACATAGTAACCTATACAAACACTGGCACTGACATACTGGCCTATACAAGGACACACACATTAGTCATGTTCTTTTCTCCCTTACCAGATGCTGTCTAATTGCAGTAGTACTGGGCTGGTGACACCTGTTCTCAGCTGTCGGAATAGGATGTCATGATTCCGGCGACTTTCAGCTCTGTGACTGTGACTTCTGCAAGAAGCACCTAGCTTTAAGCACTCTTTGCATCTCCCACCACTCTTATGAAAGTGTCAGTGGTGGCAGCCAGTGTAAAAATATATGGTTTTTTTACATGCTTTCTGGCGGCTGAACACACAAGCCGCTGGACAACATTAGACTCACCCTGCATCAGTGTTGTACTAAGGGGGTGGGGGGGATCCGCCCTAGGTGCCACTCACTAGGGGGCAACCCGCGGCAACACTCTCGCAAATCGCGAGAACAGAGGAGATGCTGCTGCTGGATGTGGTGACTCCTGGGCCCGTCTTCATTGGGCAACCATACTGTGCCACCAGATAATGTAGTGTGTCCCTCCTCCATCTCCCCTACCCCTACACAGGTAAGAGTCAGGGAGGGGCCACACACACACACACAAACAATATACACTCATTATACACACACACTATACACACACAGCATGCACACTATACACACACACTATACACACACACACTTATACCTGTGTGTCTGTGTATCTGTATGTGTGTCTGTATATGTGTATCTGAATGTTTGTCTGTGTGTCACTGTATCTGTATGTGTGTCTGTGCCTATGTGTATCTGTACATGTGTGTCTGTAAGTGTGTGTGTTTGTATCTGTGTGTCTCTATCTGTATGTGTGTCAGTGTTTGTCTGTATCTGTGCATCTGTGTGTCTATGTATCTGCATGTGTGCCAGTGTCTGTATATTTGAATATATGTGTATATGTGCATACATCTCAGCATTTTGCCAACACTACACACAAATACACCCCTGC
Source organism: Pelobates cultripes (assembly GCA_933207985.1). Taxonomy (NCBI): domain Eukaryota; kingdom Metazoa; phylum Chordata; class Amphibia; order Anura; family Pelobatidae; genus Pelobates; species Pelobates cultripes. The sequence continues at coordinate 38,512,497 of OW240915.1, forward strand.
ATCCAAATATCAACATTTCATAAAAACACACCACATATTCAAAAGACACACTGCACAAAAATGCACACCTGCATTCAAATGCCAACACTACATGTAAACAGACCCCTACATTCACTCACACACTTCATACAAAAACATGCTTACATTCAAACACACAAACACTGCTCAGTGCTAAATACATTTTAAAAAAATGTGTGGGTGATTTTTACATTTTAAAATTGGGGGTGCCAAATATAAGATCCACCCCGAGCACCAAATGCTCCAGGTACGCCCCTGCCCTGCATGTATGCAGAATATCCCGGTTTAGTAACGCCAGGCTATTCTTAGCACAGTGCCTTTTTCCTTGATGTTTACAGCAATCCTGCTGCACTGTCCAGCTCCAGGTGCCGCGGCTCACAAGCATTTGGGCTAAAATGCGTACTTGACGACCTCATCAAAAAGAATGCCAGGTTTTTAAATTGCAAAGTGTATACACACCTTCATATTCAGGTTCATCTACAGCCTTCGTTAGTAGAGGAGAGAAATTACTGCAATCATCGCCGGTCCAGAACCGATTACAAACACACTTCACTTCATTGCTGCATATCTGTAATTAAAATACACAGAGAAATATAGATTGTCATAAAATACCTTGTTAACCCTTTCCATGCAAGAGGGGTGAGCAGAACTCTGTTCATTAATTAAGACCTTATGTAGCAGATGTTCATAAATCAGAGTCGCAGGCCCTTTATTACTCTGAGATCGGATGAATGAAAGACATTGGCTTGTTGTGGATTACGTATTATTTAATCTGATATTTGTTTCAAATTATGCAAATACATATAGTTTGAAGGGAGATTGGAATACTGGGAATTGGCAGTGTTCAGGAAATAAATACAGTTTGCAAAAAGGAGAAATAGTAGGAGAATTATTTGTTTTCTAAAATGACAAGCTAAAAGACTTACAGGGTTATTGTCTAAAGGTGAGAATTGCTGGGAAAGTAAATTTAAAGAAGTTCAAAATGGATTTACAATTTAGTTCTGTCTAAGGCATTTTTAGAATAGAAAAAAAAAACACTTTAGACACAACAGGGTAATCTCTCAATCCTGAACTGTTAGGGGGTACTTGAAGACTGGTTTGGGAACCCCTTGTATAGAAGTGTTAATCCCCCCAGCTGTCACCAGTGACTACTGCAGGAAATTGGTTGAATCATCTTCAGGAGCTGAAGAGGACCGGCCAGAAGATAGCGGCGCCCGCGAGGGACAGGTTCAGTAGATTCGAACTCACCTTTGCCTGCCCCACTGGCCACCTGACCCCCAGCAGCGATGTCAACTTTGGGGGTCTTTGTACATTCTGCAAAGTCCCAAGACGGTGACAGTGCCACTTTAACTGCTTGCAAAGTCCTGTTTCTATGTTTTACAACACTATTAGATTTTTAAAATATTTTTTAATCCTGTTTTGAGGTACCCATGCCAAAATACTTCAAATTATTAATTATATTTTAACTATATATATGATAATATATAAAGGAATTAAAATTCGATGTCCTGTGCTAGTAGCCAGTTACTCACAACTGCAAGCAAGACATAGCTTGCACACCAGGGGACAATTTCTACGCATATATATCATACACACATCTTTTCCACTACCTCCCTTTTTCAACTACCTCAAAGATGTAGAAAGATTAAAGGATTATGTAGAGTTGTACCCTCCATCTGTGGGAACAAGAAGTTGTAGACCAGCCCCAAATGTTGGAATGAGACTTGCTATCTCTACCTTAGAGATACAAAATTCCTAAGACATCAGACATATAGATAACTACTTAACACTATCTTTTTAGATACACCTACCCCATGTCCAGAACAAATACTGTTTTGGTTGCCCATGCAGGTGCTGATATTGAAGGAATCGATGGGTAGACATCTGCGCTCCAGACACATCATTTGTACACCACATGGGGTCCCGTCTTCCACATAACCTAGATCAGTGTCTTCATCCAATTTTACATGGCCACCACTGCATGTGCAAAATTGGACAAGTTCCTCATAACGTATTGATACAATATTGAGCATCACTTAAAAGAACGGTGAGTCTGAAGGAACCTAAATTCCATAATCTGTAACACCTATCTGCACCAGTTATAAGCCATGCCTTTCCTTCTTTAATTACCTGCAATTGAAGAAAACCACTTGATTTCTGGAGACAGATGATGTTGTAATTTCCCCATCCAGCTCGCCCAGTCTGGGGATGTTTGAAATGTTGGTGCATTGAAGATATCCACACAGCACATCTCTGGAAAAGGGTAAGGAGTGATATTAGAAGGTAACTAATATGGCATGCAGCATTTAAGATGTGTGAATGCAGTCGTTTATTGTGTGTGATATCAGTGCGTGTATATGCAATCTTTGCTTGTGTGTTGTGTCACTGTTTGTGAAGGGCATGGTTTATTGTGTGTATATATGGGAATGTTAGTGTGTGTAAATATCGAAGTGCATTTTTGTATTGTGTCATCGTGTGTGAAATGTTGACACTACAAAGTTTTTGAAGGTCATTATAAAATAATCAAATTTATCGTATATCTTTGTTATCTTACCATTTGTAACATTGTACCCATTTATTTTATTTGTTTGTATCTTTCTGTTTTTTACATTATACTCATTTATTTATTTTATACCCCTGTGTTATCTTGATATTTGTAACATTGCACCCTTTTATTTTATTAGTTTTCATCTTTCTGTTTTTTACAATGTATTCATTTATTATATACATTTGTGCTATCTTACTGTTGTTTTTTTTTTACATCACATCCATGTATTTATTTTATAGCCTTGTGCTATCTTACTGTTTGTTACATTGAATCCATGTTTCTTTAGTTTTGCCGCAATTGCCTTTTTCAGTCCCTTCAATATTCAGCTTTTCATAGCAATATTTGTCGGCAGCAGACACCTCTGAAAACCAAAAGTTTATTATTTTTAAGTTAAACAGCAAGATCAAACATTTAAAATTCAAAAAATGTTAATACTAGCACATGCACTTCTTTATAATGTGAAGCAGTGGATGCTGCATTTTATATAAAAATAATAATGGTATTCTAATACTGTCAAGGAAAAGGCGATCCACTGCTGAGCTGTTCATCATGCATATTTATAACGGAAATATTAGATTCATATGCTTTAATCGTATCCCGAATAATTAAATAATTTTAAAAATGTATCCAACGTTATTAAGCTCATGTTGGATGTTTGCCATAATTTGCTATAACGTTACACCAATCCCTCTTTTAATACCACGGTGAGCTAGGATCATGTGTTGCAAGTATCATGTTTGGCTCAGATGGTAAGTTCTGTGACACATGAGATCATATCCCCTCTTTTGTTTAGCAGTGCAAACTGTGTCTATTTGGAATATTTTTCCAGCTATCTCTGTAAATCCAGAAGCAAGTTATATTAATCGATGGAATTAATTATGTTACTTACTTTCTCCCCAGACATACTTGCACTGTCTGTCCCTGGTTTTGCATCTACCTCCAAAACAAAGTCCCTGATATGGAAACAACAAAAACACACCGATATCTAGATTAAGGCTCCCACAGGATAATTTATAAACGGTCGTCCAAGAAATTACACTAATTAACGGTTCAGAAATCAAGTCTCTAAAACTTCTTAAGAAACCCTAATCACACCAACGCCCTCCTCAGAAGATAAATCTAACCGAAAGGGTGTGATCGTGAAAATGCTGGTGGACTATGCAGAGACTCATGAAAGAAAAAAATGGAAATAATGTTATAGTAAAAAAAATACTTAGAAATGCTAAATAATTATAGAAATATTTCCACTTCTGCAGGTTTCCAGGAGAAGATTATGGATGGTCTAATCCGTCATTTATCCCCGTAACGAGCAATGTCTGCTTTAGTGAATGTAATTAATTAAAATAAAAAGTATCAATATTTCATTGATTTAAATCATTCATAAAATATTCTTCTCTTGGTTTAATATCTAAAATATGCATGAGCGCACACACACACATATCTAGAACAGGCAAAGAAATGAAAAAAAAATGTTTTGCTAAAAAGCATTTTAGCCTATTCTAAAATTGTGTAGTATTTATGTAATGTGGAATTGGTTAAAGGGACACTATAGTCACCAGAATAACTACAGCTTATTGAATTTGTTCTGGTGAGTAGAATCATTACCTTCAGGCTTTTTGCTGTAAACACTGTCTTTTCAGAGAAAATGCAGTGTTTACATTACAGCCTAGTGATAGCTTCACTGGCCACTCCTCGGATAGCTGTTAGAGGTCCTTCCTGGGTCATGGCTTCCTAAAATGCATCCAAATATTCAGTGTCTCCTCCCTCTGCATGCAGACACTGTACTTTCCTCATAGAGATTCATTGATTCAATTCATCTCTATGAGGAGATGCTGATTGGCCAGGGCTGTGTTTGAATTGTGCTGGCTCTGCCCCTGACCTGCCTCTTTGTCAGTCTCAGACAATCCTATGGGGAAGCATTGTGATTGGATCAGGCCACCACTTCTAATGATGTCAGCAGACTGCTTTTTTTCTGAGTCTAATAGCATACAGAGTTACAGCTTCAGGCTTGAATACAGTAAGATTTTGCTATATTTATGGTGGCATGAGGGGCCCAGGGGGGCTAGATGGTGGTTTTAACACTATAGGGTCAGGAATACATGTTTGTGTTCCTGACACCATAGTGATCCTTTAATTCATATGTTTTCAGAGACTGTCCGGTTTATTTGCTAAAATGATGATTCAGTGTGAATTTCAAATTTAAGATCAAAATGGCCGACCTGTAAACAATATCTAAGTCAGCTATGCTTTCAGCTTGACTACTCAGGCCTTAAGTTTCCAATTCACTTTGAATTCTCCCTTTGGTAAATAATGCCATGTGCTTCAATTAGATCTGTAAAACTTTGGTATCACTTTTTCAATTTATTTAGAGAGATTCCCCATGACCAAAAATATCCATTCTTCTAATACTAATTAATAATAATAAAAAAAAGAATGAAAAGCAGATTAAAACTAGTTTGGCCACCTTGTTTAGCCTTATAAAAAAGTAGATTAAGGATGCAAACTATGTTTCTATTAATATTAGGTATAACGAGAGTAAGCCTTACCTGTTCATTATCACAGTTGTATCCGTCTAGTTTATGTACATTTGAAGGGCACTACAAGAAAGAATGAATTTAAATTTAGGCTAACTTCTAAGATAAAGAATATAAAGGATGTCACGTTAATGAGCGGACAGCATTATTAAATGTTTCCTAAGGGTATATAACTGTGAGTAGCCCAGTACACAAAGCCTTGTTTTGGTGGATCCACTACTACCGATAATCCCACCCATCATTTCCTATCTTCAGGGATGAGGAGATAAAGGTAAGAGGTCTGGGTTCATCTGAGGTTTAGTGAGCTTGCTGGAAAACTTGGGGATGGAAACCAGAATCCTTACCTCTCTGTAACCATTGAAGCCACAGATATCCTGCATTACAGCTATGCAAACTAGAGAAATGTGGGTTCATAAGGTACATACTTGATGTCCATTAGTTAATAATTTGCTTATAACCATTATCTTCCCAATCACATTGGATATATGTTGTTTTAGGTAAATGGTTAGATAACCAAAACTTTTAGTCAATACAATAAGATGGCTAACCCTGGCTACATATATGTGTGTGGAGTGCATGAATCTGCTCTCCAGTGAGAAAAAACACGGTATTCTCTAATTTTAGCACCACTAGACAACCCCTTCTTTCACCCATTTGACTGTAACAGCCGCGATCAAGTTTTGACAAAGAAAAGGCAGCACTAGGGCAGAATATTAAGAAACAGTTTTCCCATTTTGACTCCGTGAAAACAGATTTTATTGACTTCCTAAACCTAGGCTGGAGCAGAGTTCACTCAGTATATGAACTCCTTAGTAACACAATAAAGTTTTAGTAGGGCAAAAAAGCTGCATCTATTATCTACTAAACTTCGATTTACAGTGAGATGATCAACATATGTTTAACTTTTGTTTAGATCCTCTCTACTGCCTACTTATAGCAGTGAATTTCTGTTGATGTCTAGGGCGCTTTTGCAAGTCTCTCATTGAAGCACGGAGTCTCTCTGATGGGTTAAATGTGTCTTCAACAGAAGATGCCAAATTCTGAATCCCCCTCTATAGTAAGGGCATGTAAGTTGTTGGCATTGGAAATTGGCATTTGGCAAACAAAATTAAACAAAAACAATAAAATATTTAGGGTTTCCAAAAATTCCATCTACTCAAATTAAAATGTTTTAGAGAAGGATGTAGAAAGATATAAAGTATATTGGTGTAATACGGACAGGTTACCTGGCTGGAATTTCCTGTACAGTTCTCTGGAATATCACAGTCATTCACAGCTTCTCGACAAACAATTTCATTTGGACTGAACTTTAAAAGAAATAAACACAATATACTGATATAACCACACAGCACAAGCTGATCACTATCAAGGAAATAGAATTGTTTTATGTATGGAAAATATTAGACCTGAGCATTTAAAAGTACTCCTATTGTCCTCCCTGACACAGAATATTGATCTCAGTTAATCCAATGCTTCCCCGTAGGAAAGCACTGGGAGGCTTGGTAGTGCGCATGCACGTCAAATTGTCACAATGAACCAATCAAATGCTCTTTAGGACAGGGAAGCATCTCTAGTGGCTGTCATGAGATGATTATAATATTTTTGTAACACCGACGGAGCTCTCGACATATCGGGCTAGCGTGAAAATAAGTAGTGTCTTTGTCTCAAAATTTCCAATTGAATTTATTATTTTGTTCTATAGCAAATTATATATTCAATGCATATGGAGGGTTTTTGTTAAAGTGAACCTGTTGTGATAGTGGGTTCGGTAAGAGAGAGGGAACTTGGTGGAGGTGTGAGCTGGGAGTCTCCCAGGCCCCCCTGTCATACATGCCTATAATAAACATCTTTGATATCTATTGTCCTCAGCTCAGCTGTATATATATTCAAAATTTGCTGTATACATGTATGTATTGGGCCTGAGCGGCTCTGCATGTAGATGTGGCTTGCATACATTTTATTCAGATAGTGGCAGGCGGTAGGTTTTACCATTTAGAATAGAAAACAGGTTCTGCTTAGCACATAGCAACTCCTATTAGAGTCCACAGGAGAGATTAGAACTTCTAACATCTGCTATTTACCAGTCATTATATGCTGCTTTGTTTACCTGACAGCTCGAGCAACACAGCCCATCACTGCATTTAGATCCTTCGGTTAACAGACATTTTTTGCAACAGGCACCTCCTTCCGCTGCACATTCCTAAGGAATGCCAAAGAAAAAAAATGAATTATTTAGAATTAGGAGATTTTACACTACAAGTAACAGACCAGTGCTTTGTACATTGATGTTAATACATCTAAGCTGATAAGATAATTGTTCATTTAAACCTGGACACGTATGTGTTATGGAAATAGAGCTAGGATTGTAGATTTATAGCTTAAATGTGCACAATGGTCAGTAAGTAGAACCTCGAGTGATGAAGCATGGATGTGAAATAAATTTACAAACTTGTTTTTAACCGTGTTTTCAGGAAATAAAGGTACCAAGTGGCAGAGGACAGTCTGCGACACCTTGTCATTTCTTTATTCCATAGCATTCATGGTGGGAGAGCTCTGCAATTACTAACTTTCTGCCGGTCTGAGCTAAATGGAATAATAAAATCTGTGTCTCTAACAACCCAGATCTCTCCATTCCTGTTCTCCACTAAAAAAAGACTTTTGCTGCACCCACAACATCCCCTGGCAACTACTGTGGATTGGCTAGGGGCACAATGAAATGCAGTCAGTAAACGCCCCCGGCCCAATCAGCTGTCAAGTGTGAGAAAGAGTAAAATTCAGCATGTACCAAAAACTTTACATACCAGCTTTACACTGCCCAGGGCAGCAACAGAATAGTAACATTTTCTTTTGCCAAAGAAGTAAAATTTAAAATCTAATAGCACTTTAAATATTTTTACCCTGGTGTAAATGTGCAAGTAAGAATTAGAAAGAGATCTATGTGTCTTGCCTTCAATGTTACGTTTATAGTAAGTTTGATAAAGAACTGATATCTATTAAAGTGTAATAAAATGCTGTTTTTAGAAAGGTTAACACAACAGAAAAACAGTTTAATCATTAGTAATATTTAACAACGTACACAAATATAATGTAAACCCATACCTCAAAGGTGCCACAGTCACATTCCTCACCAGTTTCAATAAAGCCATTTCCACACTCTGGGGGGTCTAAAAGCTAAACAAAAAACACTTGGAAATAAGTATTGAAAGCTTATTATTATTATATTTATGGAGCGTTGTCAAATTCCGCAGCGCTGTACAATGGGTGGACGAACAGACATGTAGTTGTAACCGGATAAGTTGGACACACAGGAACAGAGGGGTGGAGGGCCCTGCTCAATGAGCTTACATGCTAGAGGGAGTGGGGTAAAATGACACAAAAAGGTAAGGATAGTATTAGACTAATGACAGTTGCAGAAGAGGAATCAGTCAGGAGCTATTAACAGTTTAATTGATACGCTTTTATGAAGAAGTGGGTTTTTAACGATTTTTTGAAAGAGTGGAGACTGGGTGAGCATCTAACGGAGGAAGGAAGCGAGTTCCACAGGAACGGTGCAGCCCTCGAGAAATCTTGAAGGCGAGCAACGGAGGCGGGAGTACGGACAGAAGATAGACGTAAGTCTTCAGCAGATCGTAAGGGCCTAGACGAGACATACTTGTGTATAAGGGAGGATAGATAGGTGGGAGCAGCATTATGTAGAGATTTGAAAGCAAGAACCAGAATTTTAAATTGAGCTCTATATTTTATAGGAAGCCAATGTAGGGACTGACAGAAGGGTGAGGCATGGGAGGTGCGGGTGGACAGGAAGATGAGCCTCGCCGCCGCATTCATTATGGACTGTAACGGCGCAAGTTGGGAGCACGTAAGACCACTGAGAAGCGGATTACAGTAGTCAAGGCGAGAAAGGACAGTGGAATGGACCAACACCTTAGTCGCATCTGGCGTTAAGTAGGGGCGGATGCGCGCAATGTTTTTGAGATGGAAATGACAGGATTTGGCGATAGATTAAACATGAGGCTTGAAGGAGAGGTCGGAGTCAAAGAGAACACCTAGGCAGCGAGCCTGCGTGGTGGAGCTGATGGTAGCACCGTTGACTTGGAGGGAGACAGACACAGGAGTAACAACACTTGAGGGAGGAAAGACCAGAATTTCAGTTTTGGTCAAATTTAGTTTAAGGAAGTGGGCAGCCATCCAGTTAGAAACAGCAGAGAGGCAGTCAGAGACACTAGTCAAGAGGGACGGGGAGAGATCAGGAGAAGACAGGTAGATTTGTCGTGTCATCTGCATAGAAATGATATTGGAAGCCAAAGGAGCTAATGAGTTTACCAAGGGAGGCAGTATAGATGGAGAACAGTAGGGGACCAAGGACTGAACCTTGGGGGACACCAACAGAGAGGAGTTGGGAAGAAGAAGCAGAGCCAGAGAAAGAAACACTGAAAGAGCGCTGGGAGAGGTAGGAGGAGCACCAGGAGAGAGCAACATCTTGTAGACCGATATTGCGGAGGATGAGAAGAAGCTGTTGATGATCAACAGTGTCAAAAGCCGCAGACAGGTCAAGGAGAATTAGGATAGAGTAGTGACCACTAGATTTTGCAGCGAGTAGATTATTGGATACTTTGGTCAGTGCCGTTTCCACAGAGTGCTTAGCGCGGAAACCAGACTGAAGCGGGTCTAGAAGAGAGTTGGACTCGAGGAAGTCTGTCAATCTCGCATACACAATTTTTTCAAGAATCTTGGATGCAAAAGGCAGTAGCGAGATAGGACGATAGTTGGATGGGGAGTTAGGGTCAAGATTGGGCTTCTTTAGAATAGGGGGTTACAGTTGCATGTTTGAAGGGCAATGGAAATATACCAGAGGAGAGAGAGAGATTGAGAATTTTAGTGAGAGGTGGAGAAAGAGAAGAAGACAGAGTACGGATGAGGTGCGAGGGAATTGGATCTAGGGAGCAGGTGGTGGGGCGGGAGGACCGGAGCAGAGCAGAAACCTCTTCCAATGTAGCGGGTGCGAAAGAACATAGAACAGCAGAGGGAGTGAAGTTAGGGGAAGTATTGTAAGGGGAAGAAGAAGGATGAGAGATCTCTTGTCTGATTGTAGAGATCTTGTCAGTGAAGTGAGTTGCAAAGTCTGAGGCGGTCAAGTTAGTAGGTGGAGGAGGAACAGCAGGGCGAAGAAGAGAGTTAAATGTGTGAAATAGTCGTTTGGGTTCGCGGGAGAGTATGGTTATGAGAGTATTGAAGTAATTAACTTTTGCAGAGGAAAGAGCCAAGCTGTATGAGCTCAGCATAAATTTATAGTGGAGAAAGTCAGATGCACAGTGAGATGCACATATAAGTCTTTAGAAATAGGTTTTCACTTCTGTCACAGAAAAGAACCTGGATTAGTGTATCACTCAAAACTATTCCTGAAAGAGTGTATTTCAAACATCACAGGAATCTGCCTACTGCTGGGAGTGCCATCAACTACCTTCCAACACATGAAAAGGTGAGAAGTACAGGTATCAGACAATGACATGGGACACAGAGGATGCTGAGACATATCTTAGAGGTTGAGAGATGCAGAAGGGGCACAAGATACTTGGGAGAGAGACAATGGACTCGGGGAGACATGACAGGTTTGCATACAAAGGGGAGGCAGAGAGACAGATGAGATAAAGCGAGCTACCAGAGAGCTGGGAGGCGATGGGAGACTGAGAGAGACAAAAAAAAAAAAGGTAGGTTGACAATGGGTAGAGGTTCAGAGACAATGAATGAGGCAAAACGGTAGAGCAGAGGATGAAACATACTGGGAGGTAAGAGAGGCTGATAGACACACAGAGTAAGGCTGACATTGGGAGGAGGCTGGGAGACCAAAGAGAAGGCAGAGAAACCCAAGAGGAGGCAGAAAGATCTAGAGACTGTTAGACAAAATATTATAGCTGTGGAAGGGTACCAAGAGATATCTGTGATAATTATATTTCACGGCAAGGTGATATAATGTCAACCAGGTCAGCTAGTAAACCCTGTAAGCCTTTTATTGGCCACAATGGCATCTTTAAAACGTGAATACCTTGAGGGGCTTATTGAAGAGACAGGATCCACCTCCACTAGTCAGAAACTCATGGTATTCTTCAATACTACACACAGAGAACTTGCTGGGTAGATAATAGCTGTAAGCACAAAAAGCAAATGAAAACAACCTTTAGTTTAGTGGTAGATTTAAAAAAAAAATGCAGAAAAAAATAAATAAACTAAATTAAATCAACAGAGAACAAACCATTTCAATTTTATAATAGATGTCCTAACATACTATTACCTGGGAAGTGAAGGAATGCAGAGTCAAAAGAGAATTTACAAATGATCTATTTTGGCAAAATGTTTCTATTTATTTTTTAATTATCCACAATTATTTTTTTAGTAAAATAAATAAGAAAAAAAGTAAAGCCTTGTGATTTTTATATAATTTTTTTTACATTATTCAATTTTTATTTACTAATACTCAATATAAAGTATCTCAAATATAAACACACATACAAACAAATATATACACACATACTTAAAGTCCTGCAAGTTGCAAGGTAGGGCCTCAATGGATCGGATTTGTTGTTCCAGCACATCCCACGGATGCTCAATTAAATTGAGATCTGGGGAATTTGGAGGCCAACACAACACCTTGAACTCTTTGTCATGTTCCTCAAACCATTCCTGAACAGTTTTTGCAGTGTGGCAAGGTGTATTATCCTACTGAAATGTTATCAGGGAACACCATTACCATGAAGGGGTGTACGTGGTCTGCCAAAATATTTATGTAAGTGGTATGTGTGAAAGTAACATCTACATGAATGCCTGGACCAAAGATTTGCCAGCAGAACATTGCCCAGAGCATAACACTTCCTCCGCCGGCCTGCCTATTTCCCATAATGCATCCTGCTGCCATCTCTTCTATTCGTAAATGATGCACACTCACCTGGCCATCCACCTGATCTAAAACGTGATTCATCAGACCAGGCAACCTTCTTCCTTTGCTCTATGGTTCACTTCCAACACTAATTTCCTTATTGAAGGCACTTTTAACATTTGACAGGTGTCATCATGGGCACTCCGATCTGCAGCTACACAGTCTCATACACAGCAAACTGTGATACACTATGTGTTCTGACACATTTCTATCATGGCCAGTATTACACTTTCCAGCAATGTAACAACCAGTAGCTCTGCTGTGTAACTCCTCACGTGCATCCATGAGCCTTGGGCACCCAAGACCAGGGCCTGATTAACATAGGGGCTGATGGAGCTGCAGCTCCAGGCCCATGGAATAGGCCCATTTAAAATAAAAAAAATGTTTAACTTTTTTATTTTAATTTTATTTTTTTACACACTACTCTTAGGTTTGCCATTTGACTGGTATTTTAAGGCACAGACGGTATTTGAGGCTGCCTGGCCATGATGGTATTGCAGGAATATCGGCAATACAAATGCAAATATTTTTTTCAGTATAAATGGAGATTACTCTGCAATACCAGCACCAGCCAGTAGGGGTCACTATGTGTGGAGAGAGGCAGGAATAGGAAGTTACAGCATATCCCTCCCTGCCTCTCTCTACTCACTGATATGTAGGGGAGCAGCTACACAGCACCGAGAATTCAGACAGCAGCTCCCAGTCTGCAGACAGACAACAGCTCAGGGAAGTGAGGGATGAGGGGAAAGGCAGCAGGGAGACATGGGGACACTGAGAGACATGTGGACACTGAGATACATGGGGACGCTGTGTGACATAGGTAGACACATTGGGACATGGAGACACTAGGGACACAGTGTCTCCATGTCTCCCAGTGTCCCCATGTCTCCCAGCCAGTGTCCCTAGTGTCTCAGTGTCCCCTAGTCTCCCAGTGTCTGTGTTCCCATGTCTCCCAGTGTCCCCAAATGTCTGTGTCCCCATGTCTCCCAGCCAGTGTCCCTAGTGTCTCAGTGTCTGTGTCCCTAGTGTCCCCCAGTGTCCCCAAATGTCTCAGTTTCCCCATGTCTATGTCCACAAGTGCCCCCATGACTCCCAGTGTCCCCAAGTGTCTGTGTCCCCATGCCTCCCAGCCAGTGTCCATAGTGTCTCAGTGTTCCTATGTCTCCCAGTGTCCCCTTGTCTCCCAGTGTCTGTGTTCCCATGTCTCTCAGTGTCCCTAGTGTCTGTGACCCCATTTCTCCAAGTGTCCCCAAATGTCTCAGTGTCCCCATGTCTCCCAGTGTCCCCATGTCTCTATCCACAAGTGCCCCCATGTCTCCCAATGTCCCCAAGTGTCTCAGTGCCCCTATGTCTCTCAGTGTCCCCATGTCTCTCAGTGTCCCCATGTCTCTCAGTGTCCCCATGTATCCTAGTAACATGGGACACACTGAGACATGGGGACACTGGGAGAAATGGGGACACAGACACTGTGAGACTAGGGGACTGGGCGACATGTGAACACTGACACTGTGATACATAGGGACACTGATGCCAGGCTGGCCTTCCAATTCTTTGGACACACATACCCCCTTTTTGGGCATGTTTGCCCATTTTGGCACTTCTGGTCACGTGATTTGCATCAGTGGCCTACTTTTTTACCCCGCACATTGACTTCCTGCTTCACTGGACACTGCTGTTAGGGGGTATGGATTTACTTGAAAGATGAAAGCATATATTAGATAAAGAGATTAGCATAGAGTATGTGTTTTCTTATAGCTGCATCCTTTGAGTTTCCCTCCACACCAACTCCATCAGATACATGACGCTTCAGAGGTATGACTGTTTTAGTGTTTTTGGTCGATAAGATTCTGTAGTTAGGCCCCATCATAATTGTCAGCACCAGGCCCACTGAGCTCTTAATCTGGCCCTGCCCATGACCCCGACGCCTGTTCACCATTTGTCCTTCATTGCACTATTTTTGGTACCACTGCATACCAGGAACACACCACAAGACTTGCCATTTTTAGAGATACTCTGACCCAGTCATCTAGCCATCACTATTTAACCCTTGTCATAGACACTCAGATCTTTTCACTTACCCATTTTTCCAACTTCTAACACATTATATTCAAGAAAACATTGTTCACTTACTGCCTAATATATCCCACCCTTTGACAGGTGCCCCTTTAACAATACAATCAATGTTATTCAATTCACCTGTCAATGGTTTCAATGTTGTGGGAATGATGAGATCACATGAAGATTACTTTTTTGTAATACTGTATTTGTTTCACATATTGTCCCTTTTTGAAAGCAGGTTGCCTATTTATTAGGGAACAATCATAAAAATCTATTTTGTTTAACTGTAGAATTAATTATTATGTGATATTTTGCAAATATATAATGGCCACAGTCCTTTAAGAAATATTGCATTTCTGTTACTCCCTCTTCCAGTCTGTCTTGATAATATAAAGGGAAATAAATCAAAGAATAAGAGTTATTGACCCTTCATCCACCTCAAATCAAAGCATACTGCTCCATGCGGTAGTTAGACAGGTCGATCATTGCCTGTAGAATTCTCGTGAGAGGCTGAAAGGAGATCAATTAACCAGCACAAAAAATCCCAATATATCCCCCCTCCCACCCTGTCACAAAAGAGAGAATTTCTGACACTTCAAAGTGAAGTTAAAAGTTTAGGTCAAACTCAATATAGCCGAATTAGAGAAATTTTTGTAGTCCATTTTATTTTTTGTTTGGCTATTTTAACCTTCAATTTTAAATTCACCTTGAATTCCTGGCAATTCTTATTTTAGCGAATAACCATTAAGGTGGTTATGGTGATTACAACTTTGCAATACCTATGTTGTACATCTCATATACTAATTTATGCTTCAATATATCCATTTTATTTTTACCGTAAACAGTGAGTTGTCTTTTTTTTCCCAATTCACCTGTTAAACTGATGTTAGCAGATACAGTATGTATGCATTCCGTCCTTTCATCTTTTCTGTTCCTAAACAACGTTTCAATTGCTGGCTCATGCTAGCTTTTAAACATTTATTAAGGTACACTTAAAGGCTTAATGTGATGACACAATATATGACACTCATGTAAATGGTCACCATGCTAAAACAGCAAGATTACATCTTTGAACACTAATGTGAAATTAGGACTCCATTAAACATCAATGAAGATGCAAACAGGGAGTTAGTGAATCACAATGTTTATAAGTGGTAACTAATAACTGCAAAATATCTATAATTACCATTCGCGGTAAAGAACCAATTCAATTTGCTCTGAATCGTGCATGCCAAGAAATGTCTCTATCAACAGAACATAATGAACAGCCCTCCCTCCCCTCCAAATTAAACTGAACATTAATCTCTGCGTATCAAAGTGGCACCAGCGCAGGATATTGAAACTAGCAGGAGTAATTGAGAAGCTTGCCCTTTAAATACATTTTGCTATCTCTTGATTTTGAATAAAATAAAACCATTTTCTTTGATCATGAAACTCGGAACCTTTCAAAAGAGAATCTCTTTCTAATTACAAGATAAATTCTCTGTAAAGCAATGAGGAATTAGTTAGTGCTTAATAAATAATATAGTATTAAATACTAAAAGGGCACCCAAAACTCCCAGACCACTAAAGCTTTAGTGTTTACGACGCAAGGAAACGAAAGAGAAAATTCTGGGTGAATTTTAAATTTAAAGGTAGCCAGTATAGTGCCGCATCCCTGTCCCTGGCCGTATCCCTGTCCCCTTAAATCATTGCAGTGTTAAAGGGACACTCCAGGCACCCAGACCACTTCTGCCCATTGAAGTGGACTGGGTGACACCTCCCACCACCCTTAACCCTGCAAGTGTAATTATTGCAGTTTTCATAAACTGCAATATTTACCTTGCAGGGTTAAGTCCTCCTCTAGTGGCTGTCTACTAGACAGCCACAAGAGGACACCTCCGTGTTCATAGAAAGAAAAGTGTGTTATATGGACGCTGGATGTCCTCAGGCTATGTGAGGACCTCCAGCGTCGCCGAAATCCCCATAGGAAAGCATTATTCAATCATCTCCCTCGCCGCTGGCCGCGCATGCTCAATAGGTCTCCCCTCGGCTGACATCGGCGGGGGAGGAGCGTAGGCGGAGCCAGACCCAGCGCTGAGGGACATCGGCACTGGATACAGGTAAGTCACTGAAGGGGTTTTAACCCCTTCAGCAACTTGGGATAGGGGGTGGGAGGGAGAGGGGACCTGCAGTGCCAGGAAAACAGCTTGTTTTCCTGGCACTGGAGAGTCCCTTTAAGACTGCCTGTAGTTAGGGTTACCACATCCACCATGTTTTCAGGGACACATATCATGTATAAATATTGATGGGCAGCACCTGAGAAGGGTTGCCTGTAGTATGTAGAATACAGAATAAGGTGTATAGGATTAAGTAATTAGGCAATGAAGAATCCTGCAGAATATGCATTATACATACTGCAGGGCAACCCTTTTCATGTGCTTTCATAACTATGACAAAATTACATGTGTGCCTGTAAACGTGGTGGATATGGTAACCCTACCTTAGTGACTGTCTACCAGACAACCACTGGAAGCACTTCCAGACAACCACTGGAAGCACTTCCAGTGGTTGTCTACCAGACAACCACTGGAAGCACTTCCTGCAGTTTCATGGAGTGAAAAGACGCTGGACGTCCTCACGCATTGCATGAGGATGTCCAGAGTCTTCAAAATCCCCATAGGAAGGCATTATGGCAATGCTCCCTATGAGGAAGGACTAATGAGTGCGTGGTGCATGCGCATTTAGGTTCCCTCTCGCGACAAAGTTGGAGGTGGAGGAGAAGGAGGCAGCGCCAAAGGTGCTGGAATAAGGTAAGTGAAAAAAAAATATATATTTTTTTTACATTTTCATTACTGTGGGGGAGTGGGTTTGGGGCCGCAATGGATTCCTAACAGTATAGTGTTCCTTTAAGGCCAAATTTGAAATTAATTTTGCATTCCCTTTGAATTCTCACTTTAGTGAATAATCCTCTAAGGTTGCAGTGTCTCTGCTGTACCATACGAAAAATAATAAAAATGTGCACAGAGAATTGCGGGTTTTTGTCCTAATCTCTAGTGTTATGCATTCTACCAGGTTTATTCACTAAAAAGTAAAAAAGTAAGGTGTTCATTCCATTCAGCTAATCTGGCCTGAAATTCAAAATTCTCTTTGAATTCTCACTTTATGTTTCAAATAAGTATTAAGTGGGAGAGTGTAACTTGGAAAGGAAAGGTTAATAAAAGCACATTTTACTCTTTTACTTCATAATAAATACTACAGTCACACTTCAATTGTTTTAACGCTAGGCCACAGTTAGGAACAATTCAGTGTGTGCCAGGGTTGATTAGTAAAGTAAGATTTTTTGTGAATTAAAGGTAAATTTCAAATTAAGACCATAATAGCTTAACTAAAAAAAAATCTTCAAATCATATATGCTTCCAGTTGGACTGCGATTGCATTAAATTTGAAATTAATTTTACTTTCAAATCCAAACAATTCTCACTATAGTAAACAGCAGGATTATTCACTAATGTGAGAATTGTCGGGAATTGAAAGTGAATTTAAAAATTTTGACCAAAATAGCCGATTTCAAAAAATTCTCCAAGTCAATTCTGTGTTCAATTTGACTATGTTGTTCTTAAATTTGAAATTCCTGTTTATTTCACTTCAATTCTCTTTTTTTTTTATGTCACTTTTTATTTAAATTTTTTCGTAAGAAAATGAACAACAAAAGGGATACAGAAAAAAGACAAGGGGGAGGGAAAAAAATAAATTAAATATAATAAACTAACATAAATAATTATTTTTAAATTCTTTTCTTTTTTTTTTCCTTCTTTTTTTTTTACACAGTTTTGCAGTTTGCATACATATAATTTTGTGATCAATTTGTTCGGCACATGAAATATGTTAATTTGTAATTAGTTGTCATTAACTATGAGCCTTTTGCAATAATCATAATCATACATAAAAAAATAAAAAAAAAATAAAAAGGGGGAGAAAACACAAAAACACCCAGATGGGATGCACAGTTTATTCAGTTTATTTTATAAAATAGTTGCTTTAAAGCCTTAATTATACTTCTCTTGTTCAAACAATAATTATTAATATACAATAATTTGCAATATCACCACTTCATCAAGTTACCCCAAGCATAAACCTCATATCAATTTTAATATTCTCTTATTAACTTCCCATAACTTTCTATCTATAAATCAAACAAAAATTCACCTTCATTGGATAAGGTGCGTTAAGACTATATTGTTCTTAAATTTGAAATTCCTGTTGATTTCACTTCAATTCTCACTTTCATCAAGAACCCTGTTGGTGTTTGTGTATGTCTTTCTAGTGAGGACGAGTAATTATATTTATTTAATCTATTTATGTGTTTTACAATATAATAGTACAATTATACCAGAAAACTCTAGGAAAGAACTAAAGAGATGGGGATTAATGATAAAATGTGTGTTTGGGGGGACAGCAAGTTTGAGCTAACTGCCCTTTTAAAGAAAACATATGAGAGCATGGGTTCTGCATTACGAGATGAGCCATGGTATTTTTTATTTTTTTTTTTAAATAAAATCACTTCTAGTACTACCAGTGACATGTATCTGCAGTGTAAGCTTCTATATTTTCAGCCTGTGTATATTGTAATTTGGCTCCACCTGCTGGATTACTGCGGGATGTACAATCAATAAGAATATCACCATACAGTGTTCTATTATATTATTAATGTAAGTAGACTTGCATAATATAATGCATGGTTTCCAAAGACCTACAAAGGTTTCCCTGAAGAAATTACCCTCTATAATGCCAATTCTAAATAGATATATGCCAGATTGTCAACTCAAATTCTACATGTTACACAAGAAAGTGCATCCAAGTATCTGTAAAGGGCACGTCGATAACGAGTAATGACCATACTCATCATAATTATATTTCCTTAAAGGGCTACTCCAGCCACCATGACTACTTCTGCTTTTAGAAGTGGTCATGTGCAGAGTTTCTGCTTAATATGCTGCACATACAGAGATATTTGCGCTTTTGAGCTGGTGGCTTGTGGCACATACGGCACATGTGACTGCCTGGAACTCATAAACAGCCTCAAATACAAATTGTTTGTGTGTTTCACTATCATGTTATTGATTGAAGATTGTGTGCCTCACTCAGGGACTAGCTGAGGATTTTCAGCCAATCCCTGGTCTTTTCATTCTAATGGTGGTATTCCTTCGCACATGCATGATATCTCATGAATGTCTCATGAAATGAATACAAAGAAGGTGACTCACTCATATGCAACAGAGCCACTGCCTGTTACAGGGTTTTATTTTCTGAATTTATATCCTGGACAAATGAGGCTTACATTGTTCACTGAATACTGGGGTATCTTTCTGTTAAGGTTTCCCTGGACTGAATAAGGAAGGGAAAGACATGACTGCTGCCCAGGGAGGGGGATGGACATAAGGGGATACATATGTAGCGAGAAGGGACCTGGTATAAAAGGGAACCTGGGGGGTGGGCCCTTGCCACTCAGCAGGTAGGAAGAGATCTAAAAGGAGCTTTCCCGCCCCTCTCCTTCCATCTTCCTACACCTCCTGAGAGTGTAAAAAAAAAAAAAAAAAAAAAAAGAAAACTTTTACTGACCTTAAAATTAATTGGTCACCTTTGCAAGTGAAGAGTTGCTCACCTTTGCAAGTGGAGAGCTATGGCGGTTGGTGTCCAAGGATGCCTTGGTGGAGATGCTGCAGGCATATCTGGCGGCGAATGGCTCCGGGTCGTTGGGTGAAGTGATGGCCGGCCTGCAGGGTGGCAGCGACGAGGCAGCGGTGGTGGAGCCTGTGGAGAGACAGGATGGCGGTAGGAGGCCTAGGCGATCCAGACCTCCTACGCGCCTTTCCCCCAGCCCAGTGCGGCGAAGCAGCGGTAGGAGGAGAGTGACCGGGTCGGACGGAGCGAGCAGAGCGGATGGAGGCGTCCCCTTACCTATCCGGGCTGCAGGAGGGCGGCTGCGGCGAGAAATGGAGGCTGGTCAGCGGGATCAAGATGGCGGCGGAAGAGGTACGCGGTCGAGGAGTCCGGCTTCTTTTCCGGCCCAGCCGGATATGACGTCTGAGCGCGCCCGGCGCGCGTGAAGAGTGACGTCAGCGGAGGCGCCGCGGGGCGCGTACGTGACAGTGCGCCGGAGCGCACTGACGTCGCAGGCCCCGCCATCTTGGAACCGGGCAAACTGGTCCGGAGAACCGGGCACCTGGGAGGCTGGCCTGGAGAGTGCCCGGGAGGCGTGGAGGGACGGCGGCCGGCCGGGCGGTCGGCTCAGCAGCTCGGGTGATGTCGGCCATGGCTGTGGTCGGCCGGCGGAAGCGGAGGATGGCGGCCTGTGGAGAGGCCGGCTGGATCTGGAGGAGGAAGCAGCACTGGGAGATGAAGACAGCGTGGAGGAGCAGGAGGAACTGCTGGAGGAACGGGTGCCTGGCAGCCTTTCTGTGTCCGGTGAGTCAGCCTGCGCAAGCGCATGGGGTGGTCTGGGTGCCAGTATAGGGGGCTCCAGGGAGGCACAGGGGGAGGTTTTGCGCTTGCTTAGGGCCCTAGTTGCAGGGTTACCAGGGGCTGCGCAAGGGGGGGCATTAGCGTCTGCGCCAGGGCCCGCGCCTGCAGCTCCAATGTGCGCTTTTCGCCCCAGCATACCGGGGTGTGAGTTGTCTCCGCTGGGCATGCATGGCCCTAGCGAGACGCGCGAGAAGATAGTGCGCGGCGAATTTGTGGATTTGCTATCCCTGGTTCCGCCAGACAAGGATGCCGTAGATAGGCCTAAACGGGGGGAGCCGGGGGAAGGGGACAAGGGCAAACCGCTCCCGAGGACTTTTGGGAACTGGTTGCAGGGGTTTGCGGTTTTTGCCAGTGTGTTGTCCAGGCAGTTCCCGGAAAGGGCCCCTTCGTTATTCGGGTACCTAGATCTCATTTGGGGGGCTTACAAAATATACGGTGGTCAATGCTGGTTTCGTTATGACCAGCAATTTCGGCAGAAGATGGCGGTATGCCCGGGGTTGGACTTCGGGGTGCAGGATGGCAGCCTTTGGCTGCTGCTCATGACTCCCAGCCGGCCGGCGCCCTTTCAGGGAGCAGCCGGCGGCCCGTCAGGGGCGCCGGCTGGCCCTAAGCGAGGGGTTTGTTGGCTCTTCAATGAGAGCCATCGCAGGTGGTATAGTTCCTGCCATTTTCGACACGAGTGTTCTCACTGTGGAGGAGCGCATCCTGTGTCGCGCTGTTTCAAAAAGGGAAAACAGGTGCCTCCCAAAGGGGGGACTGCGGACGCCGCCCCAAAAGGCCTGGACCCCGGTGAGAGGGGAAAGGATGGCGCCGTGGCTCGCTCGGTATCCTAAGCGGTGGGATGCGTTGCTGTTGGCGGACGGGTTTTCGTCGGGGTTTTGGGTTCCGTTTGTTCCCTCGGCGGAGCTGCGTTTTGCTAACAACTTGCGCTCGATTCAGGGTAGGGAAGGGGTGTTGCGGGATAAACTGGAAAAAGAGGTAAGTCTGGGGAGGATGGCAGGGCCGTTTGTCCGTTCGCCATTTGTGAATCTTCGGGTGTCGCCGTTGGGTTTGGTCCCCAAAAAGGAGGAGGGTGCTTACCGCATGATTCATCATTTATCTTATCCGGCAGGTGAGTCTGTTAACGACGGAATTGATAAGGAGTTCAGCCACGTCCGGTATGCGTCTTTCGACAGGGCATTGGAATTGGTCAGGGATGCCGGGGTTGGAGCCTGGTTAGCGAAGTCCGACATTGAATCGGCCTTCCGCTTGTTACCAGTCCACCCGGAGTGTCATCACCTCCTCGGTTGCCACTTTGAGGGTAATTACTATTATGACATGTGTCTGCCGATGGGGTGTGCGATTTCCTGCTCCTATTTCGAGTCCTTTGCGTCGTTTCTGGAATGGGTGGTCATTCAGGTTTCGGGTTTTGTGTCAGTAACACATTATTTGGATGATGTTTTGTTTGTTGGGAAACGGGGGACAGGGGTTTGTGGGGACCTTCTACGTGTTTTTCGGGAGGTGGCAGCTGATTTCGGCATTCCTGTCGCGGAACAGAAGACGGAGGGTCCAGCGGAGGTGCTGTTGTTCCTCGGGGTGGAAATTGATTCCGCCAACATGGTTTTTCGGTTGCCGGAGGACAAGGTCGCAGTGCTGTTTCGTTGGGTCGACCTAGTCAAAGGGGCGAATAAAATGCAGTTGCGGCAGATGCAGGTGCTGCTGGGTCACTTAGCATTCGCATGTCGTGTTTTGCCGATGGGTCGGGCGTTTTGTCGCCGGCTTTCCTTGGCGAAGGTGGGGATTCGGGAGCCGTATCATTTTATACGGGTTACGAAGAAGCTTAAGTCGGACTTACAGGTGTGGAGTTCCTTCCTGGAAAGGTACAACGGCCGGTCGTGTTGGTTGCGAGCGGCGGTTGGAAACTCAGTGTTGGAACTTTTCACAGATGCGTCCGGCTCCTTCGGCTTCGGGGCTTACTTCCGGGGCCGGTGGTGTGCGGAGGCTTGGCCGGACAGCTGGCGGGGTAAGGATCTCATGCGCAACTTGACCTTCCTGGAGCTCTTCCCGATTGTAGTTGCGATGGAGTTATGGAGTCACGATTTGCGGGACCGAACGGTTGATTTTCACACGGACAACATGAGTGTTGTACATGTGATAAATCGCGCAACGTCGGCTTCACCGCCGGTGCTGGCATTGCTGAGGCGCTTGGTCCTGTTGAGTTTGCAGCATACAGGGAGTGCAGAATTATTAGGCAAGTTGTATTTTTGAGGATTAATTTTATTATTGAACAACAACCATGTTCTCAATGAACCCAAAAAACTCATTAATATCAAAGCTGAATATTTTTGGAAGTAGTTTTTAGTTTTGTTTTAGTTTTAGCTATGTTAGGGGGATATCTGTGTGTGCAGGTGACTATTACTGTGCATAATTATTAGGCAACTTAACAAAAAACAAATATATACCCATTTCAATTATTTATTATTTCCAGTGAAACCAATATAACATCTCAACATTCAAAT
>OW240915.1:38535687-38706505 GCA_933207985.1 Pelobates cultripes
TAAGAGTGCTGCATCCCTCTGCAAGATATCTCACTATTTTTGACTTTTCTGAGCCTGTCAAGTCCTTCTTTGACCCATTTTGCCAAAAGGAAAGGAAGTTGCCTAATAATTATGCACACCTGATATAGGGTGTTGATGTCATTAGACTACACCCCTTCTCATTACAGAGATGCACATCACCTAATATGCTTAATTGGTAGTAGGCTTTCGAGCCTATACAGCTTGGAGTAAGACAACATGCATAAAGAGGATAATGTGGTCAAAATACTCATTTGCCTAATAATTCTGCACTCCCTGTAATGTGTGGGTTAGGGCGTGTCATGTGCCGGGTGTGTTGAATATTGTGGCTGATGCGCTTTCTCGGTTCCAGTGGCAGCGTTTCCGAGAGGCAGCACCAGAGGCGGAACAGGTGGGGCAGCCTTGCCCGCAGTCTTTATGGGAGCTCGGTTCCGAAGATTGATGGGGTTGGTGTCGGAGTCGTTGTCAGCATCCTCGTGGAAGTCCTACCGGGCGGTGTGGTCTAAGTGGCTCGGGTTGGTGCCGGGGGAAGGTAGCCTAGCGTCCGACGCAGGGCGCTTTGAGGTAACCTTAATGTTTTTGGAGCAATTGTTGGATGAAGGGCGGTCATGTGCTGCAGCAGAGAAGGCCCTGTCGGCCCTGTCGTTCTTGTTTAGGTTTCTGGGTTGAAAGGATATGACCAGGGAATTTAGTATTCAGAGAGCCCTGCGTGGGTGGCGGCGGAGGAGGGTCCCGGATCGTAGGAGGCCTATTTCGGTGCAGCTTCTGTGGGAGCTCCTGGCGGCGCTGCGGCGGGTGTGTAGCTCAGAGTACGAGGCGTTGTTGTTCGGGGTCGCTTTTTCTTTGTGCTTCTTTGGGGCGTTGTGGGTCGGAGAGGTGGTGGCCGCCAGTCGTCGGGTGGCGCCACCGCTGTTGGTGTCGGATGTGCGGTGGGCGGTCAAGGGGCTGGACATTCGGATCCATAAGTCCAAGACGGATCAACGAGGTGAAGGAGCGTGGGTACGTATTGATGCAGCAGGAGGGGAGTACTGTCCAGTGCACCTGTTTCGGAGATTCCTGCAGGTCCGCCCTACGGGCGGGGGTGCGCTGCTGGTGCATCAGGACAGGTCTCCTATGACGCGCTATCAATTTAGCAAGATCTTGTGTGAATCCCTAGTGGCGAGCGGGAGGAGCCCGCAAGGGTACTCGGCCCATTCCTTCCGGATTGGGGCGGCCACACGGGCTAGTGAGATGGGATTTTCACCGGCAGCGGTGCAGGAATTGGAGCGGTGGCGTTCAGGAAGGTTCCAGTTGTATGTGCGGCCGCACCTCTTATAGGGTTTAATTTCGGGGTGAGTAACAGTTTCTTCCCATTCAGTTTTTTTCTGTTTGTTCATTTCTAGGTTCTCGCCCTCGTTATGTATGGATACTAGGGCATTCCTACATCTATTGGGCAGCGAGGCGGGCGGAGGAGTGCCCATATGGCCGCAACCTGGGGTTTTCATACGACCAAGCACGGGTCCGATGGAGGGGCATTCGCGGGTTGTCATGGAGCCAGGTTTACCCAGAGTGCCGTTTTCTGAGCAGGTTTGTTCCCAGTTCGGTGATCTTGGTCATTCATGCAGGGGGGAATGACCTGGGGCGGGTCCGGACAGTGGATCTCATGCACGACATGAAGGACGATCTTGCCCATTGCATGGCATTGTTTCGGGATGTCACGTTGGTGTGGTCTGAGGTGGTCCCGAGGCCCTGCTGGCTGCAGTTACCTTATGCAAAGGGTCTGGAGCGCAGCAGGCGCAAGTTGAATGTGGCGGTGTCGAGGTTTGTTCGGCAGCTTGGGGGCATCGTAGTCCGGCATGTAGAGTTGGGAGGGGATAACAGCACGCTGATGCGGTCCGATGGGGTGCACTTAAGCTTGATTGGTTTGGACATTTTCAATGTGGGACTGCAAGGTGGGATTGAGAAGGCGCTGGCGGCGGGGGGCGCGATGCCGGGGGAGGGTGTAGGAGGCCGGCATCGCGGTGGCGGAATACCTGGCCAGCGCATGGGAAGGCAAGTGCCAAGTCGGATTGGGGAGTCGCAGCATGCTTGGGCTGAAGGCGGAAGGCAGGCTGCTTTGGACTCTGGTAAAAGGATGTGAGACCTGTCTGATGGATGAATCACCCCATCAGCTGACAGTTGGTTTAATGCTGGTCAAAAATGTTCAATAAAGCTGTGGCCGTTGCCCTTATCCACTATACAGGTGTTGTGTGTTTTATTGGGCAACGGGTGGGTCGTGGATCTGCAGTCAAGGTTTCCCTGGACTGAATAAGGAAGGGAAAGACATGACTGCTGCCCAGGGAGGGGGATGGACATAAGGGGATACATATGTAGCGAGAAGGGACCTGGTATATAAGGGAATCTGGGGGGTGGGCCCTTGCCACTCAGCAGGTAGGAAGAGATCTAAAAGGAGCTTTCCCACCCTCCCTCCCTATGATGGTTATTGTTAGTAGTCAAGTGGCGGTGTTGGTGGTGTTTTCTTTGTGTCTGGTTGTCTCTGTTTTGTTTTGTCACAGCGGAATACCTGGCCAGCGCATGGGAAGGCAAGTGCCAAGTCGGATTGGGGAGTCGCGGCATGCTTGGGCTGAAGGCGGAAGGCAGGCTGCTTTGGACTCTGGTAAAAGGATGCGAGACCTGTCTGATGGATGAATCACCCCATCAGCTGACAGTTGGTTTAATGCTGGTCAAAAATGTTCAATAAAGCTGTGGCCGTTGCCCTTATCCACTATACAGGTGTTGTGTGTTTTATTGGGCAACGGGTGGGTCGTGGGTCTGCAGTCATGAGATTTATATTATATTATATTTATATTTCATATTATTCACTATCGAAGTTAGCAGCAGAGTAAAAAGCAACAGACATGAAGTCTGGAACAAGAATATGATATAAACACAATCTGAGAGGATACAAATGTAAATTGTTCCAATCTTCATGTTTTTTTAAATGACAGCCAAGAAATGATCTACAAAAAAATATTGAATATACAGTCCGGTGTATGCGACACATATTGCTCTTACCCGATATCTCCCATGATGCATCCAGCCCACATGTCATCACATTTGCAATTACCTAACACAGGAATATGACATATTAATCCTCTAAAACAAAAACAATTTGATCCAAAGTTATAAAACAACACGCATCTATATAACTATGTTACAGAATAGTTCATATGATTTTAAAAAAAAAATGATCATGATAATTGTTTATAACAGATACACCAGCAGACCTGCACTTCTAAAGATTCAACTTTAATTATTTTAGCTGGAGAGCTTACAAAACTGCATTTAAAGGGAATACAGTCAAAGAAACATCTATTCCTTATCATTGACAACAAGATAGCTGATATCATGAAATACTAGGTGGGAGGATAAAACATGTTTTCCATTCTATTCCCCAGGTCAGTAAAAAGAGCCTTCAATGTATTTTGTGTTGATGCTAATTCTTTAGTTTTTTCTATTTTCATCCATCAAGCTGTGATTGCTAGTGGGAAAACCTACCGGCCCCTCAGTTACATATACACCATAAACTAGCAGTCAGCACTGGCTTCTAATATCTGAGGGTCCAATGACCCTGGTCACATGCACAAACAAGGCCAGAAGTAATGTAAAAAAAATCAGAACATATCTCTCAGGTGTATTACAATTCTTTTATTAATGCCACCTCATACATCAAAGTTACAGTCTTGTTTTAGCTTTTTTCAAGTCTGAAAAATGATAGTGTGAGGTGGGACGACGTAAAAAAATAGTAATATACTAGAAAGAAGAGTGTTGGATGTTCTTTTATTTCTGAGTGGACTACAATTGTTAGCCTTTATGTCAACAAATTGCTTCTGTAGTCTATGGGCTAAAGAAATATCATGATATTAAGCCATTATATGCTCAGTTAAGAGCTCTCTGAATTTTATAGGGATTGGAACTCAGCCATGGTTGCCAGAGCTACCTACTGGTTCGGAATTGTCACTGGGATGTTTTATGGATATTTACTACATACCACTCAAGGACTTCTTGTCTGAGAAAATGCCTAAATTATGACCCAAGGATTGCGCCAATGTGATCGCCATGACATCCGCCTTCCCAAACTGGATAATAAAAGAAAACACAAAGTTAGTTTGCACATGACCGACTAACTCTAAAGTCTAACTCTAAAGACTAACTCTTAAAAAATATCTACCATGCATTTATATATTATCTGCTAATGTTTACTCTGTTGCACTATTGCATGTTCTTCTTTCTTTTTATATGTATATGGAAGCAAACCTACCCCTATGTATGGACTTTGGGTGGTTTAACATATTGTAAGCGCTGCACTCGCACTATGATGTTTTAAAGTGGTGGTATATCACCTAAACATTGCTTTATTTTGTTTTTTTAACACGTTAGTGGGTTTTCTTTGGGAGTTCCCACAGAGTGCCACATCTGCGGATCTTTTATTAAACCGCTTAAATTAACAATAAGCACCACCATATACACACTTATTCTACATAAAAATAAACACAGATAAATTGTAAGATGACATGACTAAATAAACTCTGTAGTATGAAAGAAACCACCTACCTCATTTACAGCTCCTCCTTTCAACAGCGAGCACACACCGCCAATATATGCTGCACCACTTCGGCTACTCTCAAATTGACTGCCCCTTTAAAAAAATGTATTTCCAAAGCATGTAAGGAGTTAAACACCTTAAGTATTAAGCACAACTCAAATGTGTGAGAAACAGCTGTACAAGTTTAAACATGCAATGTATGGTTGACTTTTTTCAGTTCATCCATTTTAGCCTAAGATTTGCAATTCCCTGGTGAGTTTTTAACAGTTTACTATTTAATGAATAACTCTCACAGATTGCGATAGACATTGAGAAGCCCATCAGATATGTCCATATGTACCCACCTGTGATAAACCTGTGCTTTACTAAAGTGAATACGTGAATACAATAACTGCATTAATTTCTCAGTGGAAAGCAAAGGTGTATGCACTTATACTAACTGAGGCTCCAATTTAATATATTTCGATAAGCTTTTAAAATAATTTAGTATTTTTGGATAAACTGATTTTTTTTCAAAATATGAAAATATCAAAAATATATTAAATACAAAAAAATATTTATTTAAAAAAACATTTAAATATTAAAATATTTTTCAATATATGTAAAGAAATTATCCAAGCTTAGAAAATAATACTGGAGACTCAATTTAATTTATGCTTTCCAAATGATTCAATACGGTTTCCAAATGATTTATATACACATTCCTACGTTAAAGGGACACTTTAGTCAACAAAACTATTTTATCTTAATGAAGCAGTTTTGGTGTTTAGATCATGCCCCTGTAGTGTAACTGCTCAATTCTCTGCCATTTAGAAGAAACGTCACTTTGCTTATGCAGCCCTAGCCACAACCTCCCTGCATGTAACTAACACAGCCTTCTTAAACACTTCCTGTAAAGAGTCATCTAATGTTTACACTTCCTCTTTATTGCAAAATTTAGAATTTTGTATCTCCTGCTCTGTTAACAGCTCGATAGACCGTGCATGTGCCTGCTGTCTGTGATTAAAGTTTCATTTACAGAGCAGGACATAAAATAACTTTTAAAGTAAGTAACATGTGATTGAAAATGAAACCATTATTTTCATACAGGCTGTCAGTCACAGACAGGGGAGGTGTGGCTAGTGCTGCATAAACAGAAACAAAAGTGATTTAACTCCTAAATGGCAGTGAATTTAGCAGCGGAACTTCAGGGGCATGATCTATACACCAAAACCGCTTCATGAAGCTAAAGTTGTTTTGGTGACAATAGTGTCCCTTTAAAATCTAAGGTAACTTTGTAGATAAATCATTTGGAAACTTTTGAATCATTTGGTAAGCTTACTAAATGGAAGCCCAAACTGGGACCTTAGATACTTGATGTGGGTAGAGAATAATGATCGATCATTCAGTACTGCAGCAATCCATGCAGATATGAACGCCTGATGCAGGGGCAAGACCTCTATTTCTGTCAACATTAATAGAAATTACCACTTTACAACATCATATAGTGGTATTTAGTTTATTCAATTCAATAAATCTAGTCAGTCTCATGAAAATCAATAAACTCCACAAGGTGTCACAGTAAGATATTACAGAGTGGTCTCTTCTATGGGAATCTGAATATTGGTGATATTATTTTGGAAATAGTGCTAAGGGCTGTCATAAGGAGTGGGCTTCAATAACAAAACCAGAGCTTACTCAGCACCATCCATGCATAGGATAGAGGATAAAGTGTAAGACTAGAAACCACCATTAGACTCTGAGATTTGGGAATGATTTAGCAATTAATGGGATGAGATGCATAAATATTAAGGACCAGGCAAAGTGCAGTCCCTTGGTAACAAAGAGATTGTTAAATGATCTAAGTAGGCTAGTAGGCGCTTCTGTGGTAGATAATGTTATGGTTAACAATGGTGGACAGTGCAGATTACGGAACGTTTTACTGTAGGTTCAAAGGTTCCAATCCTTATGGCATCCACAATGTTTATTTTAAGGTTTGTATGGTTTTTTTATTATGACCTAATAATTTTATTTCAAGCCATGACACTGGACATCCCTTGGTCCATTCATTTAATATTATCTTTACCTAAAGCCTATATGAGATGGGCATGAAACCCAACTCACAGCACATAAGGCGAGAGTAGAAATGCATGTAATCTCCTTCTGATATTTATGGGGAGTTCCTGGTCATCGCGCCAGGCTGTATTACTTATTTACTCTCTGTCACTGCCT
Source organism: Pelobates cultripes (assembly GCA_933207985.1). Lineage (NCBI taxonomy): Eukaryota > Metazoa > Chordata > Amphibia > Anura > Pelobatidae > Pelobates > Pelobates cultripes. The sequence continues at coordinate 38,542,481 of OW240915.1, forward strand.
AGCGAGGAATAGCAATGTATAGTAGAATTTAAAATATTTACTTACGAGAAAAGGTGGACAACATCACTTTTGTCCTTGATGAAATCCCGTCTGTATTTCATGAACTCCTTTAGTGTCACAAGTGGGTTTTCAGAAATGCTGAACTTGTTATCATTAGCCCAGGTTTCCATGGCAACCAACACAATCCTCGTATTTAACTGTTCTTTATATATCTAACGCACAAGTTGGTATTAAGACAGAACAATGAGTACAGCCTTGCAGTAAAGATAAACTCTTAACAATGTGCATTTCAATCTGAAATTTATGCAGGTTTTTCACCACAACCACTGATTAATTTGTTATGTGTCCTTTAACGTGTGCAAGATAATTTTTTATTAAATAGAAATCATTATTTAAGCTTTACCTCACTATATTCTTTTATAGAGTTCTCATTAGCCTCCACACGTCAATTGAATGTAACTTTTCTCTTATTGAGGAAAAATGGTCACGGTCCTGTCATTTTATAGATGAGATAACATGGACAACATGGAAGTGCTCAAGCTAAGGACATAAAATGTTTTTTTTATTTTAAATAATCATAGTGCATTCTTCATTCTTCCCTCTGTCAAGAGCAACTGTGTGTTTTTGGATATTTTTTTTACAGGAAACTAAGCACCATGCTGATGTTAATTTATTATAGTGGTCATGGTGCTACAAGGCTATGCGTGCAATCCAAAATAAAAAAAAGTTATCCTCTTGGCAACCTTCGATCACTTCCCTCTGTCACCTAGACAATAGCAGTTTAGCTACACCATGTTTAAAACCACAAGTATAAATGTAAGCTTCCATATATTCAGTTTAACAGCAAGTAATCTACGAATATGCAGAGAGGCACCTATCTGGCTATATATAGAGGACCTTATTTACTAAAGGAACGAAAGGGGTTGAAATGTTTCCAGGTCTCCTTTGGTGGGAGCTAAGTAAATGGCAATGACCATGAATTTTGGTTTTTGATATAGCAGATCTGGCCTCAGCCATGTCACCTAATCTGTATACTATATATTGCTTCTTGTGATACAATGTATTTTGAATGTATTGCTAGTTAATTGCCCTTATCTGCAGGTGATTGAATGACCTTCAGGCTCATATTAATGCTTTATAGATAACATAATAATAATATTGAAATCATATTTGACATGACCATATTTCTTTGTTTCTTTAACCCCGTAACCCCTTAAGGACCAAACTTCTGGAATAAAATGGAATCATGACATGTCACACATGTCATGTGTCCTTAAGGGGTTAAGGACACATGATGGAAATATTCCGTCATGATTCCCTTTTATTCGAGAATTGTGTCCTTAAGGGGTTAAAGAACTTTAAAGGGACATATTAACAACATAACCACTGCAGTGGAGTGATAGTCTAATTTATAATAAAAAAAATATATATTAAAAAAAAAATATATATATATATATATATATATATAATTATTATAATTATATATATATTATACCCTTGCATGGAGTAGTTTTTCATACTTACTAAATCTGCCAAGTTGACAACCGACTTGGCATAGCCGTTTGTATGGCCAACAGATAAGCGGTGCTTCTTATACTGAGATAAAAAAAATGAAAAAGAAAAAAATTATTATTTCATACCTTAAACATATAGTGCAAATTTTGCTAACTCTGAGATGAAATATGATTCTTTGCAAAATGTCATCATGTAAATTCACTGGTTGACTACTTAAAGATACATTTGGTTAAAGGGTTACTCCAACCCTTTTGGAGGGGGTCCTCTTTGGTGTAAAATGCCCTATTGGACACTGTGGAGAAGGTCCCTCCTCCATTTTCCCTCAAACGTGCAAATAAAAGATTTTTACTCACCTGGAAGCCAGCGCCAGGCGAAGCTGATTTTCTGCGCCCCCTCCACCATCACTGGAGCCTCACGCTGTCTAATCACAGACTTTTTTATAGAGAAGCCTGTTACTGGTCTGTTTCGTCACCTCAAAGCTCAGACGTAACATATGCACAGAAATGACATTGGCATTTCTGGGATTCCAAGGTCACATGTGCTGGGGGCTCAACTTGCCCCCAGTAAATAATTACAAATATGTCAGTATGTGCAGTGTTTCAAGCAGAAACACTGTACATACATACTCATGCCACCATGACCACTACAAATCACTGAAGTGGCCATGGTGGTTTGAGTAACCCTTTAATTACTTCTCATGCCATTAGTTTGAAATAAGTACAATGCTAATAACAAGTGCATTTCATACATAGAAATAAATCCTGTTTCAAGAAAATAAATCAGATTATTAAGTTCTAAAACTTAATGATGTATTGAGGTAAGTAGCAAATAGGTGCCCCGTGAAATGAAAAGGTGCTGGTGAAATGAAAGAGTGGCTACACAGATCATCTTACCATTAAATGATCATTAACAATCATCAGTTCAACATATTTGGTTTCTTCTTCAACATTACGTCGCAACCGTCGAGCCTAGAAACAAGTAGACAAGGTAGCACAATAAGTATTCTACTTCCGGACCAGCTTTTCAAACACTCCAAAGTCACCTGCTGACAGCTTTTCCATTGTCTGCAAAAGTAAAGCAGACAACTGCTCTAACGGACTAAATATTGTTAAATTATTAAAGTAGACTTGAGATACTAAAACAATAACATTACATAGCATTACCTAAACTATTATTATTTTATTATTTATATAGCGCCAGCAAATTCTAGCGCTGTACAATGGGACATATACAACTATTATAAGTCTTTCATGGGGGAGGCAAAATATAGAACGGTAATATTCAAACAGGGCCACCGATTCTCACGGGCTTATTTACTAAATTGAGAATTCAAGGTGAATTTCAAATTAAGGCCAGAGTAGCCAAACTGAAAGCATGGCTTAATTAGAGAGTTTTTCCAGTTCGGCTATTTTGACTTTAAATTTCACATTCATTTTAAATTCACCTCGAATTCTCATTTTAGTGAGAAATCCTGAATGTGAAACTCAGATCTAGACTATGACTGGGCCACCTTAACATTTATATTTTTGTTTACACCATTCCACTGTACGGGCAGTGTTTTCTGCCAAAATGCTCTATGTTGGACTCATCTGAACATAAAACATTCTGCCACATGTCTCCAGGGGAACTCTGATGCTTTCCTAACACCAGCGTATAGTCAGAGTACTTTTTGAGTCACAGCTTCTCACGCCAACCTCTTTCAAATACCCATCTTTAAAAGTAAGGGTACACACTCACATGTCTCTTCATTCTGTGTCTCCCGGGGGTCCGATTAAAGTTCACTGACGTGTCATTCAATGACCAGAATTCTAAATGAAAAGATATAAACATTGCCAGCATGCTCCTATGTAAACACATCACAGTATATATCCAATGTATATTAGCAAATCGTATACTTTTTAATTGATTCTTCAATCAATATATTATTTAAAGGGAATCTGTGCTTGAGCCGGTGTTTAACTACATCAGAGATGGACAGTGCACAAAAGTATGACATCACCTTGAGTTCATACAGAAATGTCTTTTGTAGCCTCTTTTACAAATAAAAAGGGGGTTAGGGTTCCTTTAAACAATAAATCCAATTAAATGTAGCATTTCTGTTGCTCCCTTACAGTTACCCTTTCCCTTTCTCAAGCCATAATGAACATGATCTTACAGTTGCCAGTAATGTTCTTGGGCAGTCAGTGTACATGCTGTGTATCAAATTTCCCCGTTTAATGTAAGTCGCATTTCGATCACTCAAGGACCAGTGAAGGTCGATACCATTATAACAAAGCTTATATTTAAAGATCAGATTCTAAATGGAATCATTCAGTAAGCGTTAGCAGGGCAGAACAGAGCTGATGAATTAAAAAGGTTACTCCAACTAACAAGACCACTTCTGCTTTTATAAGTGATCATGGTGGTAGCAATCTGTATGTGTCGTGTTTTTGTTTGAAATGCTGCACAGACCTAGTGAATAATGCCACATAAGGCATTTTAAATTGATTAATGAATAAATATTAGTTAAACCACTATTTAGTATACACAACACTCAGTGTCAATGAATAAATAGAAGGTAAACCACTATTTTAAAATTATTAACAAATTTAGACAAAAAAGGGTTTGAGTAACCTTTTAAACAAGACAACAGGGCGTTGTATGTTTAAATGGGTCTTTAAGAGTCAGATTATAATAGATAGGTTTGGGGCTTTCAGGTTTAGTAAAATAAGAAATATACAGGGTAGTAAAAGTAGCCATTCATTTTCAGTAACTGATCATTAATTAAAACAATGAAAATTTTAGTCAGACAGTCAAACTGGAGAATGTATTAAATGTAGCGTATCTTTCGAGTTCAATTATTTTGGCTTAAAACTAGGAATTCCCTAATCAGTTCACAACAAGCAACACTTCAATAAACAAGCCAGTGAATGTGTTTTCCTCAACTTGTAAGGAGATTAAAAAAAAATACCTACCAGATGGTAGATCATCCAGAGGAAATTCAAGTAATTTTGATTTGTAAACAGAATGGAATTGGTAGTCTGCCTGCAAAACCAAATAAATTAAACATTTAAAATAGTGTTATACAGGAAGTTTATTAACTGAACAGTAATTGGTTAGAAGTTGATTCCAAGCTGGCAGTCTTAGTCTACAAGGTAGTGAAATTACATTTTAAGGGAAAACACACTGCTGTACATCTCCAGGGAGTTTATGGGATACATGTAGTTCTCATTATCTGGGTTATTCTCTAATATCTAAAATGTTGTGAATGGAATCGAAATATATATATGTACAGTGAGGGAAAAAAGTATTTGATCCCCTACTGATTTTGAACATTTGCCCACTGACAAAGAAATGATCAGTCTATAATTCTAATGGTAGGTGTATTTTAACAGTGAGAGACAGAATAACAAAAAAAAAGAATCCAGAAAAACGCATGTCGATAAAGTTATAAATTGATTTGCATGTTAATAAGTGAAATAAGTATTTGACCCCTTCGACTTAGTACTTGGTGGCAAAACCCTTGTTGGCAATCACAGGTCAGATGTTTCTTGTAGCTGGTCACCAGCTTGCACACATCTCAGGAGGGATTTTGTCCAACTCCTCTTAGCAGATCCTCTCCAAGTCATTAAGGTTTCGCGGCTGACGTCTGGCAACTCGAACCTTCAACTCCCTCCACAGATTTGCTATGGGATTAAGGTCTGGAAACTGGATAAGCAACTCCACGACCTTAATGTGCTTCTTCTTGAGCCACTCCATTTGCAAATAATCGTCTTGTAGCCCATTCCAGCCTTGAGTAGGTCTACAATCTTCTCCTTGACATCCTTGGACAGCTATTAGGTCTTTGCCATGGTGGAGAGTTTGGAATCTGATTGATTGCTTCTGTGGACAGGTGTCTTTTATACAGGTAACAAGCTGAAATTAGGAGCACTCCTTTTAAGAGTTATAAATCAATATATAAACTTTTTTATTTTATTTTAATTCTTTATTTTTGCAGGTGGTATTACATGTCAGAGAAAGTTTTTAAAGCATAGAATAGTGCATGTATATATTTGGTTACATTGACAATTTTGACATTTCGTACACCTGTTTTTTGTTTTTTAGATTAGGCTAGTCAAATACGTTAACAACAATACCTCTCACAACCAGCGTGCAACAATAACTCGTAGTCAGGGAAACTGGGTTTGTGTTATGCGCCCTGTAGTTGTGTGTAATGGGCCTGTCTCGTCACATTCGGGTGTGAATGGCTAAGTCCGTCGCTATAGTTTGTCGATATAGAGGGAGACTGGTAGTCGTCTATAGGGTGTCTATAGGGTGTGCTCTCGTTTCTCGCCTATGGCCAATGAGTGTCAGCTCCCAGTCAGTATGTCGAGGGTCTAGGATCAGCCCTGGGTTGAGGAGGTTGATCTGAACCCCTAACCTATGGGGTAACGGGGGGGGAGGGGTTTGTAATGGGTTAGTCGTCAATGAGAGTGTTTGATGGCATTCTTCACAGTTTGGCACAGACTTTTTCGGGGTTGAGTAAATCGTGGGATAGGTATGTTGCATAGTGTAGAGGAAGATGCTTTTCTGTTGATTTGTTCTTTCATGTCACGGCATTTAGTCCCCTTCTTGGCGCAAAGGGCGTGATGTCCACGTCCTAGGCGCTGGTGGTGGCTTGTGCCCCCTGCTCCGGCGGGCCAGTGTCCAATCCTAATGCTGCCAGGAAGGTGGTGGCTTCCACCACGTCTTTGGCCTTTTGTTGCTTGCCATCTTTGATGACTGTAAGGGTCCTAGGGGTAGTCCATTTATACGGCATTCCTGCCTCTTGAAGTCGTGTTGTTATGGGTTTCATGGTTTTCCTCCATATCAAGGTGGAGCGATGCAGATCATGGAAGATCGATATTTTTTGCGATTCAAATTCCAGAGGTGCTCTGTCTTGGGCTGCTCTCATCAATGCTTGTTTATCTTGTCGTGTCCTGCAGCGCAGGATTATGTCCCTTGGAGCTGTAAGTAGTGCCTTAGGGGATTTGGCGATGCGGTATGCCCCATCGGTTACAAATTGTTTGGCTAATTTTGCTGGAAGCAGTGTGTTTACTAGCCTCCTGATATAGTGGGGAAGTTCTTCTGACCATACGTTATGGATAAGTAACCTCTCTGGTTCTTCTGGTGGGTTCTTTCATCTAGGGCGTCCACTTTCAGTGTCAGGGTGGAATGGAGAGCTTGTAGTTGCCTGACCGAGTCTCCCACTATTGCCAGATTGTGTTGTAGGTCAGTGATGTCTGTTTTGGAGGTTTGGACGCGGGTTGTGACCGCTAGTACTTCTGCCCGTACCGCGGCCATGTCTGCTGCGAACAACTGCTGTATTTTGACAAAGAGGTTGTCAATGTCTGACTTTGCCGCTGGGACCAGGTTTGCTGGGGTAGATGTGGCTGGGAGCCTATCTGTGGGAGACCCTAGGGTGTCTGCCATCCTCCTCTCCGCTTCTTGGGTGTCAAAGGCCTCAGCTGTGGCCTGATCTTGCCCCCTGTGTTTGGGTGGGTGTTGGAGCAGAGTGCCTATGTCTTGTGTTTTCCCTGGTGTATGTACCTGGGGTTTTGGGGTCTTCTTTCCCATAGCTGCCAATTCTTGGGGATGTGCCTCCCGGTCCTCAGGTGTCAACCAGTCCTGATCCCACAGGCAGCAAAGGCATTCGTCGCGGTTTTCTGGCTGGCCGCGTGGGAGGCCCTGTGGGGCCTGCGTTTTTGTTTCGCGCCTGGCGGCTGAAAGAAAGGCATCGGTGTGTGCCTCCCCCACTCCTGCAGCTGTTGCTTGGCCCCAGGTGAGTCGATGGCTGTCAGGGGTATGGATATTTGGCGTGTTTCGCCATGAAAGTTGCGGAGCTCCCGAAATGGCGTCTGTGCCGGATCGCCGCTAAGCCCCGCCCCTATAAACTTTTTGACATGCGTTTTTCTGGATTTTGTTTCTGTTATTCTGTCTCTCACTGTTAACATACACCTACCATTAAAATTATAGACTGATGATTTCTTTGTCCATGGAAAAACGTTGAAAATCATCAGGGGATCAAATACTTTTTTCCCTCACCATAGCGGAGTTTGGACATTTTTCCAACATAGCAGAGGAAAAAAATCCTCCAGGGAAGACATGTCAAGTACCCTCAGAAAGCACTTCAGGTCTGAAGTCAGTAGAAATCTGACAGTCTTCCCTTTATACAATGCCAAGAACCTGACAAGGTGGCCCATGCAAATGTGATTTGGTTAGCAGATCAGCCAGAGGATTTTATAGCCATCTCTTTAAAACTGTCACAGGAATCTAGGGTCATTGCATGGGCTGGCAGGTCATGGGCTAGAGTGATGAAGACAACAGTAATAGCGTTAACTGTCCTGATCCCATTAATTTAGGTAACATTATTATTCTGTATTATTTTTTTGGGAGGTGGGGGGAGGGGGTTTGGAAGGAACTTTTGGAAGGTTCCTCGAAAAGGGACTCAGCTTCAGACAGGCAGGTGTACACAGAGTTAGAATGGTCTACAAAAGCATTGTGGGACACACGGTGACTTCTCTACTCTGGATTCAAGTCTCGCCATGTTCTTCCCCAGTGCCTGGATCGTGGCCTTTAGTTATCTAGCCCTCACCTCTCCTAAACCAAATTCTGTAGGATTCTTGTGTTGTCATCCAGAACTCTTTCTTGGGAATCAGAATCCTCCTCATCAGATTGATTCACCTGCCTCTGCAGGTGCCATCTTGAGAGGCTACCAGGTTCTTCCTCATTCTAGCTCTCCCAATCCTTGGGTAAGACTGCGTTGGAATTTCCAATGTAAATCAAAGTTATCATAAGACAAAGTAGGGACTGTTTTGTCTTATGGTAAAGCCTGAGGTTCACAAAAGTGAGGAGCTCATCTGTCAACTTTTGTCCAATATTTGTAGCAGTTACAAATGATGGATGCGGAATTCAGTGTTGTATTCTGGCACATACACAAGAGTACACTACTTACGTGGCTCCTGGCCGTTGAAATGCCAGGAGCCAAAGAGCCAGAGGTAAATAAAACTCATCTCCGCTTCACCCTGCGGCCACCAGACCCACTCTGAATCAGTCCATTTTAGAGAACTTTGAAAAATATGCAAAGACCCCCGAAATTGACAGATCTGCTTTAAGGGTCTCATGGGAAGACAAATATTTATCTAGTTTTCTAATACCCAGAAATTTATACATATGTGGGTTTCTCTCGTTTTTAAATGCTGCATTCTAAAATGTACAGAAACAATAAGCATTTTTGTGTGCTTTTCCAATGAACAGTGTCGTTATTATTTTTCTAATGTATTTAAAGAAATGTCAACTGTATTATGTTAAAATACCTTTGTATTTTGTTTATGTAAGAATTTTTAAAAATTCTGGGTGTGACTTTTTAGAGAAAGGGAGTATATAAGGAGGAGTTCCATATGTATTTATCTGTAAGGGGAAAAATACTTAGAAATCCTCCCACTCAGTTCTAGACACAGTCACCATTCCTTCAATTTCACCTTGATGTTGTTGACATGGAAAGAATGTGCTTAGAAATATTAAATATATTCACATTTTCAATGAAATAGAGAAAAAGGTACACAGTAAAAATGTATACATAGTATAAAAGGATACGTTTCATGGCAGATATTCAATTGGAGAAAATGAAACCGTAAAGGAGAGTAGAATTTATTACTGATCTGTTAAGCAACAAAACTAAGCATGTTTTTCATGGTCTGCTGGGGACACAAGGAGAATTTAATATTTCAGAAAATGTTTCAACGATTATTGCTAGGGCGTCGGACATCTATGGAGGAATTCTATAGAAAGCATGCGTGCTCAGCGTTTTCTATGGCATGGTAGCACACACAAAATTGAGGCGGATACAGCATTGCATGGGGTTAAAACTAATTTAAGGTGCTTGATTTCCACGTGCCCTGCAAAATAAATAAATTAAAAACAAAAAGAGATCGTTAACAAATTAAAATAAATAATAATAATATGAATAAAATAAAAAATTATAATAATATAAAACTTATTTTAGTTAATTTGGTTCTGCTAAAAGTTCTTCAGTGGCATTTGCTCTCTAACACAAGTTTTAGCTCAGGGGTGCCCAAAAGGTAGATCCCCAGATTTTGTAGAACTACAACTCCCATGATGCTTTGCATGCATTTAGAATGCCTTTAGAATAACAAAGCATCATGGAAGCTGTAGTTTATAGGTGATATTTAATGCTTTATGTAATGGTATAATTTCCTTCATTAAAGCCAGGTTGGATTTTAAGGAATACAAATCTGATGATGCTCAGCCAGCAGAATGCCTGTTGTTATACCCATAGCCCTATCTGCACTGCATTATATAATATTATCTCTCTCACACACTGCCTGAGCCCTCCCCCCTGCAGGGACACCCACGCTCTGATCACAGTGTAGACAATGCGTACAGAACTCCCAGCTGGGAGGCAGCCGCGAGGCACGCCGGGAAGTGTAGTCCCACGCACCAAGGTAGAGGATAGCAACCGAGGTCCTCACGGACTGCTCTCCCAGAATCCCCGGCGTCGGGAAATAGCGAGCATGCGCAGTGCGCTGTGTGGGAGCTCCAGCGAGCTGGTAGCACTGTGTGTGCATTGCTGGTAAGTGATTCCCATTACTGGCGTTCATGGCGGTGCTTTTAATGCAGTGGGAGGGCTGGCAGCCGGTAACCGAGCTGGGGGGCTGCGGTGATACGGTTATTATGGCGGTTAGACTCCCAGGATGTCATGTATGTGGGAATCCAGCATAGACAGGGTTAAACATGTCCTCTATAATAACAAGCACTCACTGCCCAGGACAGGCTGATATATGTATCAATACACCATGCATGCTAGGTGGGTACAGAGAGGGTTAAACATGTCCTCTATAATAACAAGCACTCACTGCCCAGGGCAGACAGGTATATGTATCAATACACCATGCATGCTAGGTGGGTACAGAGAGGGTTAAACATGTCCTCTATAATAACAAGCACTCACTGCCCAGGACAGACAGATACATGTATCAATACACCATGCATGCTAGGTGGGTACAGAGAGGGTTAAACATGTCCTCTATAATAACAAGCACTCACTGCCCAGGACAGACAGATACATGTATCAATACACCATGCATGCTAGGTGGGTACAGAGAGGGTTAAACATGTCCTCTATAATAACAAGCACTCACTGCCCAGGACAGACAGATACATGTATCAATACACCATGCATGCTAGGTGGGTACAGAAAGGGATAACATGCTTTGTTATTGCAGTCAGACATTTTAACAGCCATATAAACAATGTATCAAAATACAAACAGGAGCTAGTCTAAGGTGCAAAGTGCTACATTGTGGCATTCTATCCGTTACCATGGTGATTGCTCCTTATTTAGCACCCTGCTTCTGAGTAGCATCCCATTTTTGCTTTGATGAATGTCATATTGGGCTGTTTTAGGAGCCAGTGAAGAATATTGTAATAGATCAGGGGTAGGCAACCTGAGGCACTCCAGATGTTGTGGACTACATCTCCCATAATGCTGGCAAAGTATCAGGGGAGATCTAGTCCACAACATTTGGGGTGTCTGTTTGCTTACTCCAACTATAGATACAGGAGTTAGGAGCTAGCAGTAAAAGCAGCAGGAGTCTTGTCTCTTGGTGGTTGCTGGTGGCTAGTGAGTGCCTAATAATGTCACTTTGAGGTGAACAGATGTGTTTTCCTCTTACTTTATTTCTTGTTTGCTGCTGGGGGTAATTTGGGACAGCACAATATTTCACTGCATTTGTATGATATCAGTGGATTTTACTCTACAGCACTGATTTCATAGTTGAGTATGTATAGTAGTAGTGTGACGAGGTGTCCATTAAACGTGGACATAGCTTTCAGACGGAACTGCAATTAGTCCGAATTTGGGCTCATCAGGTGATCAGTCGAATTCCTGAACTGAAATGTACCTGAATCCTAAACCTTTTGAAATGAGCAATGGCTGAGTGTTCATTTAGATTCGTGATTCTGGATTTTGCCAATTGAGCCAAAAAAAGAGCCGATTGATGCGATGAAAAAAAGATGATTGTTGGGTAGGTGACAGTCACTAAATATTGATTTTATTCTCAGATCAAATGAGAAGTGACCAATAGGAGGAAATCAAGGTGGAGCAGTAAAAAACTGAAACCGAATATATTGTATATTCAATATATAAATATAGATTTTACTTTACTCCTCCTCCTTTTTTCTTTTCCATACAATTGGTTACTTTTTTTTATTCGATCTGTGAACCAAATGGCTGGAAAAAGCTCCCATCAGTGTACTATATATACATAATATATTATGTATATATAGTGATGTACAGTGATTGGCCCATTTTCATATATTTTGGTTTGTCTGACTTCTACGAAGCTGGCATATGGCTGAAATTCAGGCATCCAAAAAAAATTCAATTTTGGGGAGTAACTGCTTAGCCAAGTTGAATTTTCTCACCATGGTCAAATATATTCCCTATACTGCAACTTGAGAGTTATTTCATGCCCCTTTAGACCAATTTAGTACATTACCTCTGTTAAGTCACTCTATAGTCTAATAATATCTTAATTTGAAAATATGGAAAATGCATTAAGGGTTATTCACTAAACATCAAATTCTAGTGAGTGAAATGTAAACTGCAAAAGTTTCCACACATAATTTGTAAAAAAATAAATAAAAAAAAGTCAAACTCTGCTCTAGATGCAACTTCTTTGTGCCTGACATGCAATACAGTTTTCAATTCACTGCAGATTAATGTTTCGCGAATAATGCCAATTTTGTTCTAAAATGTATAATTTCGGTGTTGATTTTCCAAAATTCATGGCACCAGCGACAGTCTTGTAACATAGATGGGCAGTCGGAGCACCATAACCACTATATACCGTTCTAGTGGTTATAGCTAACAATCAATTGGTGTCGTTGCCTGGCTCAGCTTATCAATGCCATTTAAATATGGACTAAACTAATTTTGCTTATTCAGAAGTTGAATGTCCACATTAGCAATTTGGTGAGTAAGTGCAGCAATATTTACTGGTTATTGTGCTTTGTTCGTCCTTTTGATAAAACTTTATTGTACGGGGAAATTTTCTATCTAAAGTATACCTTTCCCCTGTGTAACCCCTGTGCTGGCAAACGGACATGTAACAACATCTGGATTTCAACAAATCCCCCACAACCTCAGATGTGTCACTTAGCAAGTACAACACTGAGAGAGGCTTACTCTCATCTTACCATTTCCTGAAACTCTTTATTTGTATGGGAGTGGCTATGACTTAATCAAGGGTGTTGGCTTGAGCCCTTCACCTGAATTGGGTGACATGTAGCACAGCAATGACTGGGCACTGTCTGATATCTACAATAGTATACACAGTACTGGTCAGGCACCAAACAAATGTTTTCACTCTAATATTACCTCATTAACTTACTGTCCCTTTAAGAGATATTGATTCTGAAAAAACTCTGTGCTCAACCTCTATGTATATGTTATATAGAACTTTATAGATGTGTATCTTGTAAGGTGTTTAGGTCCTTAAATGTTGGAAATATTTCACCTTTCATATTTTGATATGACAACTATGGGACGAGTCTCTATGTCTAAACGTTCACACTATGATTCAGGCTTCCTCAAACTCCGGCCCTCCAGATGTTGCTAAACTACAACTCCCGTGATTCTATGAATAAAATAGGCTGAGAATCATGGGAGTTGTACTTCAGCAACATCTGGAGGGCCGGAGTTTGGGGAAGCCTGCGTGTAATCCCACTTCCTGTGCACAATGCACCTTATTCACTAAATGTGGCATTGTGGAGAATTGATAATGGCATTTCATTATACATTTTTCACAAAATAGATTAGCTGAGTTTTGTTTGGCTATTTTGACCAAGATTTTTTTTTTTTTTATAATTTCTCTTCAATTGCCATTCCCATTAATAAACTTAAATGTTCTGGCAGTGTGTTCCGACTGATGAGGGAGAGAACGCACATATGTAGACACTGCCCCCTTCCCTCTGAATTTTCAATAATCGTGGTGTGATATGCAGTTATTGCAAGATTCTCAACAGCATCAGAATTACTGCTGGGGGCTGTTTTTTACCGTTTGAGACATTACTCTTTAATGCGTTATTTGTAAATGCCCACAGTGTCTCAAAATTCATGTTCTGACTGGCAGATGAACAATATTGGGCATGGAAAAGGGAGCGTTTTACTGCTGCTGCCAACGCTGTATAATTACTTGTTGTTTCCAGCCCTCCCTTCGCACTGTTACCGATTCACTGAAAACCACACTGCATGGGTACTTATCAATTAGTTGGTTGTTTGTGCCCTAGCAAACGGCACACCTCTAAGCGTGACATCCGTAAATACTGCCAGCTGTGTTTACCAGCCTTAGAAAATTAGTCCTTTGTGAAAAGCCCAAGTATCTGGAACCCTTTGTTGCTATATTGGCTGGTATTGTGGAGTAGTTCTTGGTAGTGAAAGGGTTAAACGTGGAACTACCTGTGCTATAGAATTTTTGTGCTTTTACCTGTAGAGTGCAGAAGCACAATTTCAATGAACCAGGTCACCAAAAGGTTGGTCCAAGAGACTCTGTTCTAATCCCTTCGAGATGTATGGTTAGGAAAATGGAGGCCTTGCATACCATCAATTAAGAGTTTCATTTACTCCTCCATTAATATGCCTCCTTTGCACACACTTATTTGGCATAAATATATAGGAAATAATAAATACTGCCCTGTCATATGTCTTGCAGTCCATGCTGCTTCAGCACCACACTAGATTTTATTTTATGTTTGAGTTTAGCAGCTTCTTGTCTTTGCACAGGCAGTACATGCAGTGTGCTTTTCATATTTTACAGTCTGATAAATTAACTTGCAATTTTATTTTTAATAATTTTGATTTTTTTATGTTGTATATCATGTTTTGCCCCCTCCCCTTCCCTGTCACTGTTTTCATCAGACGTGGACATGTATATGATTGCCTCTGCATGTTCTAGTACGTGATACACAAGCTGTGGCTGATATGAATCATTACAGATTCTGACTCATTGCAGCAGAAGTCACCATATAAGATCCAGGCTGTTTCCTTGTCCAATTGACAGATGGCTGTAAAAAATTTACAAAAGTATTCTTTGGATTAGTGGCTCATTGGAAACAAACGCACCCACTCCAGTCTCAAACTGATCACATCAGTCCTCTGCAAGCAATCTCAAACTGATCACCAGCAAGGCCTGCATGTGTATGGGTATATCTCAGTTTAGTGTTTCACTAATTACACATATAGACGCGCGTCATGGAACCTTTCAGTCTTATAATGGTGCAAATTATTTGTTTTCTCTCCACTGAATTCTGCATCAGTTATTGTGACCAAAACAGTTACAAACAAACACATTTACATGCTGAGAGATCATAGGATGCAAAGCTGGGCAATGTATGATTAAAGATCTTGTTTAAAACTGAAGAATGGTTTCTAGAAGAAGAATTAAAACAACAAAAAGTAACAAAGTTGTCCACACTCTGCTAATGAATGGCACAAAGTGCAAATTTAAAAAAAAAAAAAACAATTGTACAATATGAACATTAGTCAGCCCAAAGTTCTGGGCTGGCTCAAGACACCACATGATGATGCTGCTGCAGCCCAGCAGCCAAGGGGTTAAACTCTGTACACTGCACATACACACTCCAGGCACCATGACCACTTCAAATCACCAAAATGGTCATGGTGCTTGGTCATGCTTGCACACTATTGATTAAATATGCCAGTTTCTCCCAAAAGAAACCATAAACGCTCATATCTTTATTACTGCAACCTTATTCTCCATCATACAAAATGCTGCTACCCATCTCAAAGTTCCTATTTCCCACTGGCTTCCTATTCAATGAAAAAACAAAATGGAAAGTCCTTCACCTAACTTATGACCTCTCTGCCTTTACTACCAAGCCTAGTCCTGCTTTGCTTTATTGCTGTTGTGACCCCATGCACTGACCTAGACTCTATCTACATTGAATGTTTGTTTCTCCTTCCAGTAAGTGTTAAATATATTCTTTGTGTTTCCTTGGCAGGTGCCACTAATACAGAAACCAACATGGGCTGCCAGGAAGTCCACGCAGTCACTTTATTTGCCTTTGTATGTGGTACAGCCTCCATAGCTGGGTTATTTGCTGCCACTTTGCTTCCTCAGTGGAGACAGATGCAACTCTACACCTTCAACAGAAATGAGAAGAACCTTACAGTTAGCATTGGTCTGTGGGTGAAATGCACGCGCTTGGAGTGGAGTCGCGACTGCATGATGTACGACACAGATTGGTACGCAAGTGTCGATCAACTGGACATCCGTGTTCTGCAGTTTGCTCTTCCTTTCAGTATCCTGACCGCTGCTTCTGCCCTCATCCTGTGCCTAACTGGAATCTGTAACACCACCTTCACCACAAATGTGCCAAACCTAAAGCTTACCAAATGTCTTGTCAATAGTTCTGGCTGTCACCTTGTGGCTGGTTTGCTGTTTATTCTCGCAGGAACCATGAGCATAACTCCCTCCATCTGGGTTATATTTTATAACAACGTTCTTAATAGCAAGTATGGGCCATACTTTACATACGACATAGCTGTCTTTGTTGCCATAGGTAGTTCTGGTGGGATGTTCTTCACTGCCCTTTTGTTATTTTTATGGTATTGTGCGTGCAAATCCCTTCCTTCCCCTTTCTGGCAGCCTCTCTATTCGCATGTCCCTAGTATGCACAGCTACGTACCCCCATCATACCCGTCCCGGTTTTCAGCCCTTGAAATTGACATTCCTGTTGTTACGCACACTGCCTAAAGACATCTAATGCTGCTTGTGCCAATAGACTTTCATGTTGCATTTATATATCTATGTATATTTGTGATGCATATTGTTTTGTATTTTTTAAACCTTCCGTTTGGCCTATTTAGTGGGGGGGAGGGGGGCTCAGTTTTGTTGCTTTTCATTTCTGTTTCTGAGCCAAAATGCATGTTCTGCATCCTCGCTTCACATTAAGAGAATGGAGAAAGCAAAATACCTTACAGACAGAACCTTTTTAAAAGTGGACAAAACCAATAAGCGATGACTGGAACAATTCCTATCCAGATTGCTCATTGCATTCTACAAATGGACTTGCATACATTCCTTACATAGAATTGGTCACTACTGTTGCATGAACTGCAACTCAAAAAAGGTAGCAATGCATTGTGGTCCTTGGAAAGGGTCAGTGGTTACCTCATATCTGCTGTTACGACTTATTTATGCACAAAATGACCAACATATATAATTAGCATATAAATTTAGTTACATTTGGAAATATCTTCATTTACAGAAACAATACAAGCCGTAAAAGCTGTAAATATAAATGTATATTGGGAAATCCTGGCTATATCTAAATAATGGAATTCCTGCAGATTGCATTTTTCTTCAGTTAATTATGCTAAATATGTGACATGTTTTAAAATGTATTTGAAAAATCTTGGTACTTTTTTGTTTTCCTTTTTTTATATTTTCACATACGTCTGTTTTCCTAATTATTTTGTAATTTTCAAAATGTTGTTAATTGTAGAGTCTTTGGCTTGATAAAATGTTTACGTGCTCCTAATTGCACATGTGTAAAATGTACATGCCGCTAACAAGTCAAGTGCTCGATAGATAAAGAAAATTCTATTTAAATATGTGAAATAAATTTTTGGAATGACTAAGTTGGGATTTTTGTTCATTAGTGAACTTCTCATAGTACACAAATATATGGAAGAAAAAAAAATTGTGCCATCAATTGTATAGCTTTATATAGAAATAAAAAACTAGATTCAATTTATGGACTCTTCTACCATCTGTCAGTCACTTGTTGGCATAGACCTCTATTCCAACAGCTGAATGACAGAAGAGAGCAGATGAACCCTTTTAGAAGAGGTTCTCCTGCTCTTTGTCACAGTGCTTGTTAAAGGAATTTAGAAATGGATCTAGTGTGGGTCTGTGCCACTATGATGACGTTTATAGTGAATGCCACAGGAGAAATTATTTGTTAACTTGCATGTGTCAGGATTGGTTCACATTTAAGAAGAGAGAAAAACACTGTTTATCCGAGCTGATCTGCAATATTTCACAGCCTGTATCCATGATTTTAACTCAACTTGTTTTCCATAACTCCAATTTAACTCAAGCTTTGAGTATGAAATGTGAAGCCATATTCCTGCAGAGCTGGCATCACAAACAAGATCTAAAATCTGTTAATCTTCAAGTGAGTAGGGTGATACTGAAGAATACAATTCTATAATGACTTATCCTACTAAAAAAACATAATGAGGTCATGTCCTACTTGTAAAATAATGTACCGGTAATTTTAGGCTACTGCAATCAGCAGAGATGTTCCCATGGCTTGTGCCTAGGACACAGTGCTACATTTTCAGTCCAAGTCCAGTAGCATATGTTGGTGGATGACTTCAAACATACCAAATTGGCCCATAATAGTAAGAGTTCTGAAATAACCCTAAGTACAACTGGGAACACTATTGCCTTTAGCAGTTGTCCAGCTCTGTGACCATTCTCATGATATTTAGTTGAAGCACAACTGGCAATTATTAAAATTGTACTTCCAACAGGAGGTGTAAGTCTCGGTGAGGTGCTATGAGTACATAAAGGAGTACACCATAGACCAGGGGCTGCCAACCTTCAGCACTCCATCTTTCATAAGGCTGACAAAGCATCAAGGGAGATGTAGTTCACAACTTCTAGAATGTTGAAGGTTGCCTACCCTTGCCATAGACTCTTAGTGCATGCTCATCTTTAACCATTAGTTTTCACCAAACTGTATATTGTGAACTTTGTGTTTTTTCTGTTTTAACAGAAAAAGATCAGGTGGCCTAATTGTTTTTTTTTTTTTTCTGGGGTTTAAGAATCTCACTTTGTAGGGAACTTAATCAGTTTATGCTCTAGCTTAAACTGACACATGTTTGTTGATAATTAAAGGAATTCTCCATCCATGTAGATTATTGGACACCTTCATGCTTCCCTAAATAAGGGAACGGACGATCTCCCAGCTATTAGAATGCTTCTCACAGAGAAGCATTGGGTCACAGGGCACATTCACAGCCATCACCATGCTGCATCTGAAATGCTTCTTATAAAGAAGCACTGACTTCCACTTTGTCCCGGGGGACAAAGCAAGTTGGAGTGGTTTAGGGATTTACGGTGTTCTTTTGGGATTTAGAGTGTTTTTTGGAAGGATCGCTGTTCCTTTTTTTGTAAAGATGGAATCTTATTGGTATTGAAATCTCACTGAAATTAACCACATTCAAAAGATACACACTGGACAATGTGGGTACTACTCTCAAAATAAATTTGAAAGGCAAGTGCATTCAGTTAGTTTCTGCCTTACAATTTCTCCCAATCAGTGCTTAAGTGGTGCTTAAACTGAAAAGTTAAAAATGAATTCCTACATTTTAAAAGTATGGATCTATCAAGTTAGTTTAATAAAACTAACTAAAAGGGTTCTTTTCCGTGACACAAATGGAAATTGCTTCATATTTGTGTTTAACCCTCTTTTGGATAGAGTATAAAAAGATGTGTGAAAAGCTGATAGACTTGCATGTTTGTACTTTTAGATGTTTGTACAAAACAGAATTACATTAAAGGAGCACTAGGCACCAAAACAACTTTAGCTTAATGAAACCATTTTGGACAGCCTAAACAATTCATGTAAAGAAAGATCTAATGTGTAAACTTCCTTTATTGCACAATATGTTTAATTTTGACTTTATTATCTCCAGCTTAGTTAATAGCCCATTGACCCTGCAGGTGCCTCCTGTGTGTATTTAAAGTTAATTTCACGGAGCAGGAGACAAAAACTTCTAAAGCAAGTTAACATCTGAATGAAAGTGAAACCATTTTCAGACAGGCTGTGCCAGTCACTGACTGGGGAGATGTGGCTAGAGCTGTATGAACAGAAACAAAAGTGATTAAACTCCTAAATGGCAGAGAATGGAGCAGTGAGACTGCAGGGACATTATCTATACACCACAACTGCTTCATTAAGCTGACATTGTTCTGATGCATATAGTATCCCTTTAGGTTTTATTCACCAAACTTGAATTGCAAAGAAATGTAAAGTTTAGGCTAAAATAGATGAATTATTTAAAAAAACAAAACTATTTATTTTATTCTTTTAGATTGCTTATTTTGACATAAAGTTTGCAATTTCTGTTAGTTTAGTAAATAAGCCCCAAGTGATCTGGAGACTAACTGATCAGACATATTGCAAGAAGCAAACCTCATACAGCATGTTTAACTGTAAATATAAAAGGACACTTACATTTGGTTTATAATTTTCGCCTGGTTCAATAAGATATGTTTGATTTCCGTCGCAGAACATCCCACTGTATAATGTAAAAAAAGAAAGAAAAAGATGGTGAATACTCATGGTTAATAATATACATTTAACATACACCGACAGTTGTATAATAAATTTAGATCATTTGGAACACATACTGGAGAAAAAGATATGGGTGAAATGTCACCTTTACATGCTGATATTTGGCTAGGACGGTCAACATATAGCTCACCAGTTATTGTAGAACTGCATTTCCCATGGATTTATGAAAGCATGGTTTTTGTTTTTACATCCTCATTTTTGTCTACTGCTTCGATCCATTATTCCAAAACCATGAACTGGAAGCCCAGTGTGAATAAAACCAAATACCAGGCTAAATGCCCAATCTCAAGTCTGAAATGCTTAGTGGATTATATATACTATTGCAAATGTTATCTTTCTTTTGCTTTGGAGACACAGCTCCATTTACATAATTATAACTTGATTTTGTAAATGAAGATTAATATTCAGGATTGGCCATTGGAGGGCAGCACTGCACCATGCCACAGGACTAACAGCATCTGTAGACGTGCTGTTTTATACCTGCTTCCAGGTTGATTTTCACAGAATGATTCCAAGCATCATTGCAATCTGTGCTTCTTCCACACGTTATGGTTAATAGAACTCCTTGGTTCCAGCCTCTTTATGGTGTGTGGCTTACAACTGCAGAGATTTGTTAAACTCACTGCAACTACATACATTCAGTGAGGCAGTCCTGATTTAAGACTCCTGCCCAATGTATTTATCCAAACAGGGCAGATCCAACCTTAAGTGTATTTGCAATTGAACTAGTGTAGGTGCCTGGTTGGCAGACATGTTATACATGTGTTAGTTTGGCAGCTTTTGTGCCACTCATGGCACCCCTTACAAAATGGATTCCATTACCGATTACCTGCTGCCTTAACCCATTATACCAGGGATATAAGTGACATTTACAAATATAAGCCCACACCTCCAGCTCAAATGCATACCGGGAAAGCTATGTTTCAATCCGGTTCTTACCATGAACCTGCAGGATGACCACACTATACTTTTCCCCAGGTTCTAAGTGAGCCTTCTTAAAGGGACACTATAGGCACCCAGACCGCTTCATCTGATTGGGGTGAACTGTCCCTGTACCCGTAACCCTGCAATCTAAGACACTGTAGTTTCAGAGAAATTGCAGTGTTATCATATAGTCACTAGAGGCACTTCCTGCTATTTCATGGAGTTTGCCACCATGACACGACACTGGACATCCTCACGCTTTGAATGAAGACGTCCAATGTCTTCAAAGTCATTATAGGAAAGCATTGAGTCAATGCTTTTCTATGAGGAAGGGGAGTGTAAAAAGGAGTTTTAACCCTTAATTTGCTGGCGAGGGGGGGCAGCGTAACACTTTAGTGTTATGAACACATTTTTGTATTTCTAATACTAAAGTGTTTCTTTAGTATATTTTTATGATGGAATGTATCAATGTGTGTAATTTCTGTTAGCTTGCACTACAATTTCAATCATGTCTTTTCATGAGCAACACTGATGCACTGTGCTGCATATTCTCTCCACATTCTATGCATCTATTATACTACCAACCGTCTTGGAGAGTTTAAGTTTTGCTGGTGGTATTAAAGGGACACTCCAGGCACCTAACGCTCTTTAGCTTGCTGAAATGCTTTGTCTGTAAAGAGTGTGCCCTCTTATTCATTTCACAAAAAGCACAGATTTAAATAGAAATTGGCACTTTTATAAATTGACTTTGTTACACCCTCTGGCTGCCAATCAGACTATTTGTCCTGTTACTTCCTGGTTTGTTAACTCAGTGGAGATAAACTCAAGAGGCAGCCAATTGCCCAGAGCATCTGCCTTGCAAATACTTCTCATTGATCTGCATTGGGAAGTCTGTAATTGGACAGCCACAGGAAGTCTGAGCGGGGTTGGAAGGACTTCAGACAAAAGATCTGCAGGTTTTGCAAGCTGTTTTTAGGTAATACCCTCATTGAAAGAAAATGCATAAGTAAATGCATGCATGCTTTTCTTGGTTGTATATCTACTAAATACAACTAATACTTAATGTACTTTAAGGTACATCCAGTTACATCTACAGAAAGTTTTCCTGTTTATAGTTCAGTTTATGGTCTAACCCGCTTCAGCAATCTCAGCCTATCATTGACATCCAGGCTGGACAGAGTTGCCCTTTACATTGCTCAAGTGTATTTCATGCATTATAAATGTGGCCCAAGAGGGATCGGATGGCTTTGACGTAGGTGGCTAATTAAAGGCACGGGATGGCACGAACGGACTTATAGCACCATAACAACTGTATGCAGCTGGAGTAGTTCTAGTACTTAAACTGCCCCTTTAAATATGCTTTCTTGTTTTACATAGCTTTTTGCAACTGCTTCTAGTAATGGTTACTGGGCCCAGAGACATCTGTGCCGACAGACTGTAGCTGACGGTTCACGTTTACAGCTTTACGTGCCAACAAGTAACTTGCAGAGCGGCAGCCCTACTAAGGCTGATCACTCACTCTGAAACAATTACGCCATTTACGCTTCAGCGATATTATTACTGCAGGTGCTGTAAACCTGTGGCATAAAAGCAGAAGATATCTGCCAGAGCGATGCAGGTTTGACATACATTTCTGAGCTCCATGCATTTTCATAAAATGCTCTAGGAATAGGTCGTAGGAGATATACGACTTTCTAACACTGTCAAACTAAGGAATTACGCTACACATTGAGCATCTTTCTTACCTGCGCATTATGGCACTAAAGGGAATACGATTTCGTATATAGAAAGCCCATGCTCTCATTTTAAGCCTATTAAATCATGCATGTATAGTTTACATCGCTCAGATATGTACTTTGCCACAAAGTGTCTCCGTTGCACCATTAAAAACAGCAGACGTTACACAGTTATTTTACAAGAGTAGTTTTGTTTAAGAACTGTAACAATTTACAGGTTCTTTTTTTTCCATTTTCATAAGAATATATTAAATGGATCTGGCACTTTTAAAGTTTTAAGGGGGGTCCGAGGGCTAAATAGTGAATTTTGCTTAAATCCAGATTTGATTCAAAAAACACATTATGTGCTTGATTTGGGCTTTGCTATCATCCTTTGTGTGTATGGTATTGTTTCCATTTATTGTTCAATAGAGATTCAAAATAAAATTTCAGTTGGAAAAAAAAAAAACCAATAAAATAATCTTGGGTATTTTGACTTTCATTTTGAGAATTTATAGGTTTGACTGGGTTAGAATAGTGAAATTCCAACACAGTGTTTATGAGCATTTCATAAAGATTTTATATTTAAGAAATGCTCATTTTTGGGGTCTGGGGGAGGGGGGTTCCACTTTAAAGCACTGATACAGAGGGCAGGTGACACCCCGCCTCCCCCCTCTCCCTTTCTGACTAAAGACAGCATAAAGTGAATGACCTATCTATGGAGGAAGGGTCTAACAGGACCCTGTGCTTTCTATCCGTCTGCTTAGGTCATGGCAGATTTTTAAAGCAGGAGGTGTTCTGTTAGCATTCTTGTTACCAATGTGAGCAATTGGATAACACAGCGGGAGGGGTAGATTGGTACAAAGTGTTCTGAAAAGTGTCTTTTATATTTGGTCTCTAATCTGCTCATTTTTTATTAACTTGATCCAAACAGTGTTTCTTTGCTTGAATTATGATTTTCTTTTTTTCTTCACATAAATATCCATTTAAGAAAAGACCACCAAATTTAGAGGGGTGGAAGAAGACTAGTGAAATGGAACACATTCCGCTCAGAAAAAGTGAAGAAAAAATAAGTAATTGCATAAAAAAAAAAAAAAAAATAGGCGTACATTGAAAGTGCAGGGTACAAAAGAAGCAGCAGATGGAAAAAAAAAAATCAAACAAAGAGAAAAAACAACATGTATTTAATAAATTGCACAGAAAAATACACCAAAAGACAGCTAAGGACATTAAAGTGTCTGTGACACTTTGATAAATCTCCCCTAGAGCACAGAGTTATACTATGCAAAAATAAGCATGCTTCAAATCGGCATCCTGAGGCCTTGCAGTGGGCTGCTGTCGTTTTAAATGGCTGTCTGTAATCCCGGTCCAGCCTTGGACACATACGTTTATGATTAGTGAACCTTTCCTCTGACACACTGACCTTGGTCTTAAGAATTCTATTCATTTTTTTTTGGACAAAACATTAACTACTTCGTAGAGGGAACTAGGAATCTGTGTTTAGTGAATATGTGCGTCTTAACAACATGTAATACCACACACATAGGGGGAATAGTAAATAAATACACTTACTGAAGTCCATGACAGGTTGACAAAGCCACAAAAGATTTGGGTACTCCTCGGATTTGTCCCTGGTAATAACAATGTTCTCCACCCTAAAAAATAAATAAAATGGAAAAACATTCACATTATTATATTACTCTTATATGTTGGAAACCAATGCAATTTATTTAGGAACCATGGATCTGTACTTGGTCACATCCATAACCAACAGATACTGCCTATACTCTGCTATATACATTTTAGTCATATTCGGATACAGTCCAAAATACCAAAAATACCACCTGGGCAAAATAGTAAACAGACAGGAGACGTATAGTCCCTTGTCTCTATGTGTTTGGAAGGAATGGAGAGATCAATAGTTCACCGCTCTGTCTCTATCTGGGTTTGCTGTTTTGTGCGGCCCCCAAGGCTGAGTGGTTACAGGGCGAGCTGAGCAGTTTGGCTCGTGCTGCCACAGCGCTTTCCTATTGGCTGGGAGCCAGGGACCCTTTGCCTCACAAAAAAAATACTTTTAAATTTAAAGTTTATGCAGCTTCCCTACCTCTGAACCTTTATTTATATTTACTTTAAAGGGACACTATAGTCACCAAAGCAACTTTAGATTAACCCCATAAGGACGGAGCCAAATGTACACGTTGTGAACGAAACAAAATGTAAACAAAACCTGGCATTTGCACTACATGTCTGTCCAACCGTAATTCACCTCTTTCATAGTAAATACACCCACCCTTATTATATATCATTTTATTCAGGGGAAACAGGGCTTTCATTTAATATCAAATATTTAGCTATGAAACATAATTTAATATGAAAGCAATTGGAGAAAATATTTTTTTGATTTCTTTTTTAGTTCTACGTGACATTTTAACTGTCAATGTCTTAATACTGTTTGCTTTTACTGCAATAAAATACACATATTTGTATTCAGCAAAGTCTCACGTGTAAAACAGTACCCCCCATGTACAGGTTTTATGGCGTTTTGGGAAGTTACAGGGTCAAATATAGCACGTTACATTTGAAATTGAAATTCGCCAGATTGGTTACGTTGCTTTTGGGACTTTATAGTAGCCCAGGAATGAAATTTACACCCATAATAGCATACCATTTGAAATAGTAGACAACCCAAGGTATTGCAAATGGGGTATGTCCAGTCTTTTTTAGTAGCCATTTGGTCACAAACACTGGCCAAAGTTAGCGTTAGTATTTGTTTGTGTGAAAAATGCAAAAACCGCCAATTTTGGCCAGTGTTTGTGATTAAATGGCTACTAAAAAAGACTGGACATACCCCGTTTGCAATACCTTGGGTTGTCTACTATTGCAAATGGTATGCCATCATAGGGGTAATCTTCATTCTTGGGCTACCATAGGGTCTCAAAGGCACGAATTTTAATGTGAAAAAAGCCTTATATTTGACGCTGTAACTTTTGAAAACACCATAAAACCTGTACATGAGGAGTACTGTTGTACTCGGGAGACTTCGCTGAACACAAATATTTGTGTTTCAAAACAGCAAAAAGTATCACAGTAATAATATCATCCGTGTAAGTGCTGTTTGTGCATGAAAAATGCAAAAAACGGCACTTTTACTGGCGATATCATCGTTGTAATACATTTTGCTGTTTTGAAACACTAATATTTGTGTTCAGCAAAGTCTCACGGGTAGAACAGTACCCCCCATGTACAGGTTTTATGGTGTCTTGGAAAGTTATAGGGTTAAATATAGTGCTAGCAAATTAAATTCCCTTTACTTTCGGCATGGGTTGTCAGGCAGGTCCCGCTAATTGTAATTAATTAAGATACCTAATTATGTAAAAATTTTACTTAAATATATATATACGTATGTGAATCTATATGTGTATATATATATATATATATGATTTTTTAAAAATATTTTTATTTATATATAGGTATATATATATATATATATATATATATATATAGTGATATATACGTATATATTTATGTATGTAGATATATATATATTATTTCGTTCTACGTGTATTTTGATATAAATATATATTAATATCACAATACAGTTAGAACGAAATAACATCTATATATTTAATAATTTTTTTAAATAATTTTTTTATTTATTTTTTAACGTATTTACATATTTAATTTTTTATATTATATATAAATATATATAACAATAATTATATATATATAATTAGATATATATTAATAGTAAAATACACCTAGACAGTGTATGTGTGTGTATGTATATGTGTATATATATATATATATATATATATATATATATATATATATACTTAGATCATATATATAGAATATATGATCTAAGTATATATTTATTTATTTTTTACACTTAATTATTTTATTTTTATTTCCAGCCAGCAGGGGGACCACCTGTCATTACAGGCAGCCCCCCTGCTGGCAATGCAGCAGGCAGCCTACCCGGCCATGTGATTGTGAGCTCCTCGCAAGGACCTCACTCTCACATGGCCGGGGGGCTACCAGGGGGTCGGACGTGCCGCGGGGGGCTCCCTGGGAGTCCCCCCCCACCGCGATCGCCGGCGTGGGACCGCCGGCGACCGGGTAAGTAAAGAAAGACCGGAGGGCGTAAAATTACGCCCGGCTGCGTTTAGAGCCGCCTAAAATAGGGCGTAATTGTACGCCCTCCGGTCTTAAGGGGTTAATGAAGCAGTTTTGGTGTGTAGATTATGCCCCTGCAGTCTCGCTGCTCATTTCTCTGCCATTTAGGAGCTTAACCCCTTAAGGACCAAATTTCTGGAATAAAAGGGAATCATTACATGTCACTCATGTCATGTGTCCTTAAGGGGTTAATCACTTTGTTCATACATTTCTAGCCACACCTCCTTGCATGTTACTTACACAGCCTTCCTAAACATTTCCTGTAAAGAGTGATCTTATATTTACACTTTCTTTATTGAAAACTCTGCTTATTTGAGAATTTCATATCTCCTGCTCTGTTAAAGGACCACTATAGTGCCCTGAGGGTGCCCCCACCCTCAGGGACCCCCTCCCGCCCGGCTCTGGAAGGGGGAAAGGGGTAAAAACTTACCTTTTTCCAGCGCTGGGCGGAGAGCTCTCCTCCTTCTCTCCTACTTCCACGCCGGCTGAATGCGCAAGACAAGGCAAAGCTGCAGATTCAGTCGTCACATAGGAAAGCATCACAATGCTTTCCTATGGACGCTGGCGTGCAAGTTCTCACTGTGAAAATCACAGTGAGAAGCATCAAGCGCTCTAGTGGCTGTCAATGAGACGGCCACTAGAGGATTAGGGGGAAGGCTTAACCCATTCATAATTATAGCAGTTTCTCTGAAACTGCTATAATTATGAAAAAATGGGTTAACCCTAGAAGGACCTGGCACCCAGACCACTTCATTAAGCTGAAGTGGTCTGGGTGCCTAGAGTGGTCCTTTAATAGCTTGCTAGACCCAGCACGAGACTCCTGAATGTAATTAAATTTCAATTTATAGAGCAGGATATAAAAACCTTTAAAGTTTAAGTTACATCTGAAAGTGATACCATTTTATTTTCATGCAGGCTGTGTCAGTCACAGTCTGGGGAGTTGTAACTAGGACTGCATAAATAGAAACAAACGTGATTTAACTCCTAAATGAGAACTGAGCAGTGAGACTGCAGGGGCATGATCTATAAACCAACAGTGCTTCAGTAAGCTAAAGTTGCTTTGGTGACTATAGTGTCCCTTTAATCACGTTGTGGTCTTTATTTGGAATGGTGGTTTGGCTGCCAAGATAAATGGGGGTTTAAATTTCCTATGGTGTTATACGGGCAATCTTTAGAAGTATTTTATGTGTAATAGTATTTGAAGTTAAAGATGTTTTTTAAATTCCTTTCAATAAAGATCACAGCCTTTCTCCAAACATTTGTTTCTGTGTGATTATTTTATTAGAGATATTTTAAGTTTCCTTCCCATAATGCAAAGTCTGGGACACTGGATTCAAGAATCCCAGAGATACAAAATATCTTGGCCCTTTACTAGAAAGAAAATCATAAATTAAATGTTATTCTAAAGTTTTACAAACAGTGCATAAGGTTCATTAAGAGATATTTACTAGCTATAGATGCTATCTGCTATGACAAGCAGTGCAGTATAATAGTGAGAAGTCTGGGAGATAATTAAAATTGACTAATTTATATGGCAGCTTGCTGTACCATCTGGCCAGAATGCGCAGCGGGCTTGCAGGAGCAGAATCCTCCCAAAAGACCTTAGGTCAGATGAAATTGCTGACTTGTAATAACGTCTGTTGTAACAAAAGGGCATTCAACTGCAGGATCAACAGGGGATAAAAGGTATGAGAACATTTAACGGTATGGTTCACCATCAGAAACAAAGGTTACAGATAAAGTGATATTGATGATAATTCAAATAATTAAAATTTGTCATTTTTTTTTTTAAAACAAATGATAAGTTACAATTTGAGGACATTAAGCCCTAGATGTCAAATTAAAAAAAATAGTAGTACTAGAAAATGACTTTCCTGTTACTGGTCACTGAAACCAGAACCAGGACTGTCAGCTGGACAAAATATTAGTAAATAATAGATAATTAAATCAAAATTGCCATCAATATGTCGGAATATAGAGAGGGTTCATACGTAGATTCAAGTGATTAAAATAGCCTAAATGGCTCTACTCCTGTCTAAAGGACTCTTAGGCGTAAAGAATCTATTTGAGACTCAGGACTTTAATATAATCAACCATAGTATGTCCATGTCAACAGTAAAAGCGGTTGTGGAATGAGCCTTTAAATTAACTCCTGTAATCTAGATGGAAAAGACAATCAGTCAAGGAGGAACTTTGAATAGTGGCTGTATATAAAGTAACACTTGTAGCAAAGCCCGCTGTATCAAAAAGCTACAATAAGAGTGTAGTTAAGCAATCAGCAATTAAGGATAACAGCATTTAGCTGGATACCAAGTAACATATAATAAAAGGAAAAAAGTCTACATGAAAATTCGTAGATTAATCACAAAATATGTCATAAATGATAAATCTTAAGTTAGTGGTTTCCTAAATCGCTATGGGGTACAAAGAGTATCTGTTGCCCCCTCAAATACATACAGAGCCAGTCCAGATTCCTCAATCAAATAGATAATTCCAATCTAGATAGCATATCAGGAGTGACAGGAGGAAAAGGTGAAAAATTAGGAAATAATAGTGCTAATGTGTAGAACCATGCTTAGAGTGCTGGTTACCTACACTTCGTCAGGTGCATCACAGCACCGAAACGCGCGTCGGGTTGAAGGAGGTTTTTCTCCTTCACTTTCACTCACTTTTTATTTTCACTTCTAGGGCACTATTTCACGATGTGTAGGTAACCAGCACTCTAAGCATGGTTCTACACATTAGCACTATTATTTCCTAATTTTTCACCTTTTCCTCCTGTCACTCCTGATATGCTATCTAGATTGGAATTATCTATTTGATAGAGGAATCTGGACTGGCTCTGTATGTATTTGAGGGGGCAACAGATACTCTTTGTACCCCATAGCGATTTAGGAAACCACTAACTTAAGATTTATCATTTATGACATATTTTGTGATTAATCTACGAATTTTCATGTAGACTTTTTTCCTTTTATTATATGTTACTTGGTATCCAGCTAAATGCTGTTATCCTTAATTGCTGATTGCTTAACTACACTCTTATTGTAGCTTTTTTGATACAGCGGGCTTTGCTACAAGTGTTACTTTATATACAGCCACTATTCAAAGTTCCTCCTTGACTGATTGTCTTTTCCATCTAGATTACAGGAGTTAATTTAAAGGCTCATTCCACAACCGCTTTTACTGTTGACATGGACATACTATGGTTGATTATATTAAAGTCCTGAGTCTCAAATAGATTCTTTACGTCTAAGAGTCCTTTAGACAGGAGAAGAGCCATTTAGGCTATTTTAATCACTTGAATCTACGTATGAACCCTCTCTATATTCCGACATATTGATGGCAATTTTGATTTAATTATCTATTATCTACTAATATTTTGTCCAGCTGACAGTCCTGGTTCTGGTTTCAGTGACCAGTAACAGGAAAGTCATTTCCTAGTACTTCCATTTTGGGGTTATGCCCCTTGACACCACTGGAGTGTCATTTAAAGGTGTGACTGACCACTAGGAGGGTGGTATATTCAAGTCTGGAATAACCACTACCTTTGGCCTAGTCAATTTCTACTACTTTTTTTAAAAAAAATAGTAATTGGGCAGTTTTGGTATATCACGTATGTGCACACTACACTATTGTTGTTGCTTTATTTAAAAGGGACATTCCATGCACCAACATTTTTTTTTTGCTTTTTACATTTTTTAGTTTAAATGGTTATTTGTATTTTTTGAAAGCTTGAAAAAAGATACAAAAAATGTGCAATTCTGAACCTTAACCTCTTTCCTACTTTCTTCATTGTAAAATGCTTTCTTCTTTCTGGTTGCTGTATTAATGTATGCAATGTTAGAGCACTGACATGATAGTATCAGAACTATTAAATGACTTATTGGGAGCCGATAAAAGTGACTGGGTCTAATTTAATTGAGGCCAATGTTAGATGGATGAACGTTTATTTGTCAACAGATTGTCCTGTTTCCTGGTAAAAACAGGATTGGGCAAGTCTTATGTATCACCTTGCATCAAGCAGAGCAATCAGTTGATGCTCTCAGCCAATTGCTAATTATGAACTAACGGCTCTCCGGCAAGGATTGTACAGGCACGGAG
Organism: Pelobates cultripes; assembly: GCA_933207985.1. Taxonomy (NCBI): domain Eukaryota; kingdom Metazoa; phylum Chordata; class Amphibia; order Anura; family Pelobatidae; genus Pelobates; species Pelobates cultripes. The sequence goes on from OW240915.1 coordinate 38,573,326, forward strand.
AGGCGCTCGGCAGACCCAGGTAAGAAGTCAAGCAGCTCACAAACCGTTTCACTCCATACAATTAGGAGGCGCAAGGGCACTCCTGGCCCATTAGCACTACAGTGAGCTGTATTCGTTACAGTACTTGGAGTTTTCCTTTTAAAATCTTGACAACAGGTTATTTATAATTCTACACTGCGCTTATACAATTTTAGTAAAAAAACAAGGTTGCAGCATATATCATCACCACTGCAGTGTTCAAGTTGGTAGGTTGACCTCAGGTGCTTGTTAACCAAACCTTTCGCGACAGATGACTTGCAGGGACTGTCATGATACAAATGAACAAACTTAACCCTTCGTGAATGAGATTAAATTTCATGACCACAGATGCCAATCAATAAAAAAAATATAACTAATGATGCTGCCTATAGGCTCCCCGCATTCACACCACCTTCTAGAAATCTGTGAGTGAATGATGAACATGAACTTTTTTATTTTGTAAAAGTGTGAAGAAATTAAAGAATGCATAAATATCAGATTCAACCATTTTTTAAATTAATAACACAACCTACGGGCACTTTAAAGAATTCTGCTACACAACACAATTTTATTTAAAACCCATTTACTAAGGACGTATGCAGAAAATGCATTGTTTAAAAATGTATAACTTGCTTCTGTCAATAAGCAAGAAAGCAGATCTAATAAAGATTCTGTTTTTTATTTATGCGTCCGTCCGGTTTATTTCTTGCACAGGTTTATTTCGGAAATTCACACATATGGTAAGTTTACAATGGCTTGACATGGCCAATCATTGCAAACAGAAATGGCACTTGGAACATGATTCGGTCCACAACCCACTCAAACATGTAAAAACACTCTTTGGAAAAAGACCTCTAGTTACAACAGATGCTGTTTTTATGTTGTCATAGAACCAACGCCAATTCTCACACCAACATGCGCCATTAGGGAAAGGATGAGATGGGCAAACAGTCTACCCCTATAACCTAGGCATTTCTCCCAGATGCCTGTTATTTAAAATCAAAGAAAAGGATGTACACATTTCGATTTTGCAGCATTTTAAAAATGATCTGTATACCCAGTCCCCAGACAGTTGACGACCATCAGGTTGTAGGACACTCCTTCAAAGTTGACAGTTCCCTCTAGAATTTTGAGTTACGATGAGCCAACAAGAGATGCTGCTGTAATTTTTTGGCTAAATGTATTGAAGAGAACGAATCCCAGCTAGTCAGCACTCGAGATCAAATCAACAGCCCCTTAACATCAAAAGAATACTAGGTTGTTCTTACATCTATAGCCAGGTCATACATCTATATCCTTAACAGGCTGTTCCTCACACTTTAAAACTACACGTTCTGGTCTACAATCCTGTTGTGGCTTTCATTGGTCACAGTGAGTAATTTTTTGCCATAAACAATTTAAGGCTGTGAGTGTGGCTTTGTCAGCCAAGATACAAAAAGACCGGCATATGTATACAATATCTATAAAGATGTGTAATTTCCCAAATGAAAGGGTGTTAGGGGAATTGCAGAGGGACCACACAAAATAATACATTTCTACAGGTAGGATAATGCCAATATCCATTTTTGCCCCTGTTGCTAGAAGAGATGCAATAGTGGGATGGAAAGCAATCCATATGGAGGAGAGCAACATATGGTGGATTGCAGCAATGTAGTATTTTGGAACAGCCAAACAACACACACATAACAATACACTGTCTGCTGCCGACTGTGAAAAGTTTGTTTTTCTTAAAGGGACACTATAGGCACCCAGATCAAATCAGCTCATTAAAGTGGCCTTGGTACAGTGCCCCAGGTCCCAGGTAATTATTGCAGGTTTTGTTTTCCTGGCACTATGGTTTCCCTTTAATAACTATATTGAAAATAATTTTAAAGTAACAGTGCCCCATATATCTCCAGCCTGCACATGGATTTAACTGCTAAGAACAAAAAAAGGCACCATTACCATGATCAATGGTTTGTGTGATCCTAGTTTGGAAGGGATTAACAGTGTGTTTTACTCCTGCTGGCTCCATTCACCTACGGTAAACATAGCTTTTGATAATGTACTGTAACCGGATAGTACTGTAATATCTGTGCCAGCATTCTAAGCACCATTGTAACATACCGCCCTTAGAACACCGTGACCAGGTGTTTCATTGATACTCTATGCAACCCAGAGAATGCCAGGAATAGACAATAGGAGATCACAGACTATTGTGAATGACAATGAATGAATTAACAATTGTCCGCATTACATGGAAAATCATTTTACAAAACGACATATTTTGTATGGACAACTTAAGTACAGAATTTAAGTTAAAATAGAGTTGAAGAAATCTTGGTGAACTTGTATCAAAGTCACATTGATAAAGGATTTATGACAGGCGAAACATTGGTGTTGAATTAGATGGTGGTTTGTTATCCTTGGTCTTCGGACACCTCTGGTCCAGCCTCCATTTGAGCTGTTGTTAAAGAAGAGGTTCCCTTTCTGCAATATATATTGCAAAAAGGGAACTTCTTCCAGTTACACCAGTTACTCGGGTGTATTTACCATACCGAAATCTTTTAAAACTGGATGTACAGGTTAATGTTACCAAATATGTAAGCATTTTAAATTCAAATTTTACCCTCCTCACGATCTCACTCCTAATCAATTGCCTTTTATCTCACGGTCTATCTATTGCTGTTAAATGTTACCTATTTTACTATTGATACATCCCATCCCACTTGGATCTGCACTGCATTTATTGTTCGGAATCCATCTGTTCTCCCAATAATTCAGATAATAGGGCACTGTTTTTTCCCCACACTGAAGGATGAACACTTCTTTTTCTTAGAAATTGTTTTAGCGGGAATGGGTAATTGATAACCCACAGCTTTCCCATGCATGCAGTCTGTAGCAGTAACTGTCCTTCAGTGTGGTAAAAAAAACAAAATACAATGCCGATCATCAGCTTGTTCCAGCTGCATCTGCGGAGGTCGTACGTATAGCCAGGGCCGGATTAAGGGCACAGTGGGCCTGGTGCTGACAATTATGATGGGCCTAATTACGGAATCTTATCGACCAAAAACACTAAAACAATCATACCTCCCAAGCATCATGTATTTGATGGAGTTGGTGCTGGAGGGAAACTCATAGGATGCAGCTATAAGAAAACACATACTCTATGCTAATCTCTCTCTAATTTATGCTTTCATCTTTTAAGTAAATCCATACCCCCTAACAGCAGTCTCCAGTGAAGCTGGAAGTCAATGTGCGGGGTAAAAGGGTGTGCCACTGGTGCAAATCACGTGACCAGACCTGCCAAAAGGGGAGAACATGCCCAAAAAGGGGGCATGTTTGTCCAAAGAATTGGAAGGTCAACTTGGCATGAATGCATGTCAGGCTGCCTGCCAATCCTGCAGGCTGTCCAACTAAGGGCATACTATGATGCGCTCACTCCATGCTTTCTAAGGACTGTCCCCTAGCACTCGCTGGTCCACTTGTCTCCTTGCCTTCTTACTAGCAGGCAGAAGTTCCTGGTGTATAGTCTGAGACAGAGAAAAGGTGTATGTAGTGAGTGTAGAAGAAAGGGGACATGCCACAGTGTTAGAGAGACCAACGTCTGCATTACCTTAACTAATTTTATTGTCAGCCAGTCCACACAAGTTTTGTTCCCATACATCCCTCTTAAGCTTCCAAACTTAAAGGGACACTATAGTCACCAGAACAACTACAGCTTATTGTATTTGTTCTGGTAAGTAGAATCATTCCATTCAGGCTTTTTGCAGTAAACACTGTCTTTTCAGCGAAAATAACTCCACTGGCCGCTCCTTAGATGGCTTCAAGAGGTGCTTCCTGGGGCAGTACTGCCTAGTGTGCAGCACTGCCATTCAGTGTCTCCACTCTCTGCATGCAGACACTGAACTTTCCTCATATAGATGCATTGATTCAATTTATCTTTATGAGGAGATGCTGATTGGCCAGGGCTATGTTGGACTTGTGCTGGCTCTGCCCAGGGCCGGATTAAGGGCACAGTGGGCCTGGTGCTGACAATTATGATGGGCCTAATTACGGAATCTTATCGACCAAAAACACTAAAACAATCATACCTCCCAAGCATCATGTATCTGATGGAGTTGGTGCTGGAGGGAAACTCATAGGATGCAGCTATAAGAAAACACATACTCTATGCTAATCTCTCTCTAATTTATGCTTTCATCTTTTAAGTAAATCCATACCCCCTAACAGCAGTCTCCAGTGAAGCTGGAAGTCAATGTGCGGGGTAAAAGGGTGTGCCACTGGTGCAAATCACGTGACCAGACCTGCCAAAAGGGGAGAACATGCCCAAAAAAGGGGCATGTTTGTCCAAAGAATTGGAAGGTCAACTTGGCATGGATGCATGTCAGGCTGCCTGCCAATCCTGCAGGCTGTCCATGCGCTCACTCCATGCTTTCTAAGGACTGTCCCCTAGCACTCGCTGGTCCACTTGTCTCCTTGCCTTCTTACTAGCAGGCAGAAGTTCCTGGTGTATAGTCTGAGACAGAGAAAATGTGTATGTAGTGAGTGTAGAAGAAAGGGGACATGCCACAGTGTTAGAAAGACCAACGTCTGCATTACCTTAACTAATTTTATTGTCAGCCAGTCCACACAAGTTTTGTTCCCATCTCTTAAGCTTCCAAACTTAAAGGGACACTATAGTCACCAGAACAACTACAGCTTATTGTATTTGTTCTGGTAAGTAGAATCATTCCATTCAGGCTTTTTGCAGTAAACACTGTCTTTTCAGCGAAAATAACTCCACTGGCCGCTCCTTAGATGGCTTCTAGAGGTGCTTCCTGGGGCAGTACTGCCTAGTGTGCAGCACTGCCATTCAGTGTCTCCACTCTCTGCATGCAGACACTGAATTTTCCTCATATAGATGCATTGATTCAATTTATCTTTATGAGGAGATGCTGATTGGCCAGGGCTATGTTGGACTTGTGCTGGCTCTGCCCCTGATCTGCCTAGTTGACAGTGTCAGCCAATCCTATGGGGAAGTATTGTAATTTGCTCAGACCACCACTTCTGATGATGTCAGCAGACAGTCAGTTCAGAGGCAGAGCCAGCGGCTGCAGACTTGAATACAAGTAATATTTTACTATACTTAGGGAGGCAAGAAGGGGCCAGGGTGGTGGTTTTAACATAATAGGGTCAGAAATGCATGATTGTGTTCCTGACCCTATAGTGCTCCTTTAAGCAAGAGTATGTGAAGAGTAGTTAAGGTTGCCACCTTTCTTGGAAAAAAATACCAGCCTTAATCATTTTTATAATTAATTAGTTATGCGTGACATCACATGATGTAAATCACAAGGAGTGACATCAGAGAAAATTCTGTAAAATCACCAACAAACTACTCACAGTTTGATTCTGCTGTATAGACGGATTGCTCCCAGTGTCTCCCTGTCTCCCAGTGTCTCAGTCTTGCAAGTCACCCAGTGTCTCAATGTCCCTATGTATCACAGTGTCAGTGTCCCCATGTCGCCCAGTCCCCTAGTCCCCAGTCCTCAAGTCTCCCAGTGTCTCAGTGTCCCGATTTATCCCGAAGTCTCAGTGTGTCCCCAGTATCCTAGTGACATGGGGACACTGAGAAACATGGGGACACAGAGACCCGGTGACACTGAGAGACCCGGGGACACTGAGAGACATGGGGACACTGAGAGACATGGGGACACGGAGACCCGGGGACACTGAGACATGGGGAAACTGGGAGACATGGGGACACTGAGACATTTAGGGAAACTGTTAGAAATGGGGACACTGAGACACTAGGGACACAGACACTGGGAGACATGGGGACACTGAAACATTTGGGGACACTAAGACACTAGGGATTCAGAGACATGGGAACACAGACACTTGGAGACTAGGGGACACTGAGGACACTGGCTGGGAGACAGACACTTGGGAACACTGGGAGACATGGGGACAGTTGTGGACATAGACATGGGGACACTGGGACATATAGGGACACTGGGAGACATGGGGACACTAGGCACATTGAGACACTAGGAACACAGATACTGGGAGACATGGGGACACTGAAACATTTGAGGACACTAAGACACTAGTGACACAGAGACATGGGAACACAGACACTGGGAGACTAGGGGACACTGGGAGACTAGGGGACACTGGCTGGAAGACAGACACTTGGGGACACTGGGAGACATGGGTACAGTTGTGGACATATAGGGACACTGGGACACATGGGGACACTAGGCACACTGAGAGACATGGGACACAGACATTGGAAGACTTGGTGACAGAGTGTCTCTGTGTCCCAATGTCCCTATGTCTCACAATGTCCCCATGTGTCTCAGCATCCCCATGTGTCCTAGTGTCTCAGTGTCCCCATGTTTTCCAGTGTCCCCGAGTGTCTCCCACTGTCTGTGTCCCCATGTGTCCTAGTGTCTCAGTGTCCCCATGTTTTCCAGTGTCCCCGAGTGTCTCCCAGTGTCTGTGTCCCCTAGTGTCTGTGTCCCCTAGTGTCTCAGTGTCCCCATATGTCCCCTAGTGTCTCAGTGTCCCCATGTGTCCCTGCTGCCTTTCCCCCATCCCTCACTTACCTGAGCTGTAGAACTGCTGTATGGACTCTCTGTGCTGTGTTGCTGCTCCCCCACGGATCAGTAAGTAGTAGAGAGAGGCAGGGATATGCTGTAACTTCCTATCCCTGCCTCTCTCTACACACACAGTGACGCCTACTGGCCGGTGCTGGTATTGCAGAGTAATCTCCATTTATTCTGTGAAAAATACCTGCATTTGTATTGCCGGTATTACTGCAATACTGGCATGGCCAGGCAGATTTAAATACCGGCTGTGCCAGTAAAATACCAGTCAGGTGGCAAACCTAAGAGTAGTGTGTAAAAAAAAAATGGGCCTATTCCATAGGCCTGGGACTGGAGCTGCAGCTCCATCAGCCCCTATGTTAATCCGGCCCTGCGTATAGCCATACTGGCATTTGGAAACATAACAACCAGAACTACCACCACATTTTAGAATTCTTTTATTTTTCTACTGAAAAAAAAGGTGTGCAGGTGGGTTCATTTGTGCAATTTGCAATCGACAAGTAATCGACAAAGTGATCCCAAACTTTGCTTCGCTGCCATACATATATTTGCCTTAACCATTTGCCTTTCAGCTGATGTAGAGGCAAATGGATTTACATTGGAGGCAGAGGAAGCTGTCGCAATAGTAGCCTCTACATTAGCACTTGGTTCATTAATGCGGATGGTGGTGGTGCTAATGATGTTGATGGTATTAGTAGTGGTTGTAACAATGACAGGAGGTGAGCTACTTATTCCAGTGATAGCAAGTGCAGCCGATGTCACAAGTATCTCCACTGGCTATTAAAAAGTAGTCAGAGATAGACTTTGAAAAGGTGAAGAAGATGCAGTAGGTGAGTGCCCACTAACTGTAGGGAAAAAATAGTGGGCTGCTGCCTGTCTTCTCCAGACTCTCCTCTTGTAATTTCTTGGGGTCATAGTTGAGTAGCTCACAGGCCAGAGTTAAAAGTGCAATGACTGCAGTGGCGAAAATATAATCACCAGATTCATCACCGCTACCACAACCAAGACCAGACATTAGGGACAGTACTTTGGTGCTCTGCCCTACTTCTTCAGTAAATAGTACCACTATGGTGACTGGCGCCCACAAAGTATACTCCGCTGAGCTCCTGCTTAGTTGCTTCTAAGTGGGGCTACAAAAAGGTAATATTCTGCAAATAGCTCTGGGAGAAGGTGCTAGTGGAAGCATCAGGTATTGTAGAGCTGGTGGTCTTTGTGGGCCTAGTTGACTTTGCTGCTGTAGAGTTTGAGTCCCCCAAAATAAATAGATAAAACATTTAGAGAATTTCACATTATTGCAGAATAAGTTGAATAAATCCAAATTGGAGAATATTTCCAGAACTGCACGTTTTGCCTACATTTTGAAAATTGATCTTCATTTCATTACATTTCATTGTTTAGTGAATGTATCCCTCAAAAATATGCAAGTGTGTGAACATGCACAGAGAATATTTGTTTCAGTGCTTAGACTAACATGGTGAGGAACAGGTAGTCACAGCACTTGAATAGTTCACATTTATTCAAAGCCATACTCTATTTCAGCAATACTCAAAAATCATAAAGGTTTGGGTGGAGGGGGGAGTCACACAGCACCTCCTTTTCACAACATTACTTACTATAATGTGGTCAAGTGGGACTATGGGAGAGGCTCTGTATATTCCTTTGCCCAGTTTGTCATTGGAGCAGATTCTGGCATTCTGTAAGTAGCGGGTCAGGGATAAGGCATATCACACCTGCTATATCCACATTTTACAATTCTTCTCTCCTCTCTGAGGAGTTAAAGGGACACGATGGTCACCAGAACAACTACAGCTTTATGTAGATGTTCTGGTGAGTATAATCACTATATGCAGGCATTTTTTTTGCAAACACTGCCTTTTCAGAGAACAGGCAGTGTTTACATTGTCCCTAGGGACACCTCCAAGTGGCCACTCCCCAGATGGCCACTGGAGGTGCTTCCTGGCTCAGTGCTGCACAGTAGGCAGCTCTGCCGTTCAGCATCCCCATGCAGAGCATTTTTCTGATAGAGATGCATTGATTTAATGCATCTCTATGAGGGGGGTAAGAGGGGGGCAAGCCACCTTAATGGTGGGTTTTGCACCATAGGGTCAGGAATACATGTTTGTGTTTTAACTTACCGTTTCTCCATTAGGAGCCAGTTTTGCCTTGACTGGCCCCGCCTCCATGATTGAGATCATCAGTCTTGATGATGTCAGTCAATCCAATCCTTTACCATAGGAAAGCATTGGGAGGCTACTGTGCATTTTCAGCAAAACACTGAGCTGCGCCAATCAGCATCTACACATAGAAATGCAGTGAATAAATGCATCTTTATGGGAAGGGTTCAGCGTCTCCATGCAGAGGGTGGAGACACTGAAAGTAGGTGCAGCAGAGTCTGGACTAGGAAGCACCTCTAGTGGCCATCTGAGTGACTGCACTTAAAAGTGTTACTAGGCAGCAATGTTTACAGGGACATGCTACAGACACCAAAACCACTACATTAAGCTGTAGTGGTACAAGTTATTATTGTGTCCCTTTAAGATCTTCAGTAGTAGGAAGTCTTGAACTTCAAAGAATCACACAATTTTTGTAAAAGTATTCCTTAACAAAATCCTCCATATTTAGGGTGATTGTTCCTCTGGAATCAAAGATTTTCTCCAAACTGACCAAGATGACATCACTCGGCCTTATTGCGATTATGCTTTCACCCACTCCCCCCTCCTTTATTCTTCAATATATTTGTTCTCTCATCTTTCGAGGTTCTTTGAAAGGTTCACTGTGAGTCAGCTCACGTTCTTATACCCATTACTGAAGGAATTTTGCACACTTAATGGGATTCAGTAGAGCTCAGATTGGCATCCTGGCAAGGCTTTCAATGAACAAAAGAAAGATTTAGACTACATTTCCATAAACATGCACTTCTTTGCAAGATTCAGTTAAAGAGTGAAAAACCTATGCAAACATAACCTCTAAATTTATAAAATATTATTAAGACCAGTGATCTAAATTGCAATCATTCTGCAAGAGCAAGTGTTTACAGGACACTAAACAATGATATTTTAACGACAATTCGATTGATGAGGTGCTACGGAAACCACAAAAAAAAATTAACTCTCACGGTTACCCTTAGCAACTTGTGATTTTGATTGATGAAAGGCTAGAGAAAATATGTTCTGGTGTTTTAATGCCAATAGCTTGTATTAATAACTGCTTAAAGAGAACTTTACATTTTTTCCTCCATTATCATTGTTGTGATGTTTGGAGGATACCACACTTTTTACCGTTTTGTTGGATTCTTTGTGTATACAAACCAAAGTTGAAATTTAATGGAAACGGGGCCCTCCCCAGCAACCATAGACTGACCCCTTCTTCAACCACCCTCTTCCTCCCTCTGATGCTGTGTTATGGCTTTGTGTAATATTAGAATTTGAACTGGAACACAACTGGAAAACTCCAAGCAATTAAAGGGGTAATGGCCATAAAATGACAGGCAGATTTCACATCGAAAAAAATAAGGCAATAGTTAAACTCTCATTAAAGTTAAACTTAGATGATAGGATATTCCAACCAAAAATGTCCTGGTAACGATATATATGAAATTCCTTTTATAATAGGTTAATTCCGACATTAAGTAGGAAGTCCTTTGAAGAATTAAAGCCAAGGGCAGGAGAGAGACCCATAAATAAAAGTAATTCATGGTCTGACAACAAGTAATCTAACATCAATTTATACAGAGACTGATCTCAGTAACCAAGTGATCATCCTTGTAACTGGTGGGGTTTTTTTTAAAGTGAAAAAGGATACACCCACTACTGAGGAGCATATTAGACTTGTGGGTGACACAGCTACTTCGTTTTTTTTGTTTTGCCACCAGATGATGCCACACTTCGGTGGCTCCATAGTTTAAATTTTATTCCTTTCTAAATATGGCATGAATGCTCCTTTAAATCAGTTAATAGAATGTTGTATAGGGAAGGTCCGTCCCTAAACATCAAAAAACACTTAACAGCAAATCTATTAAAATTATACCCTTTATTTCAGCAATCCTTGAAAATAATGAAGCTTCAAATCCATACTCTTTATTTCATCCACATATTGCTTTGCTTCATATCATCGGTTAGAGCCAACAACATAAAGGCCACAATGACAGGTAACTCATTTTGTGTTTCTACCATACCATGCCAAGAACATAGCCTACACCTCGGGCTTGGCCTGGAGACTACATCTGACTGTTCTTTACTAGATCTCAAACATCAATCCGATGCAAGAGTGATTGACTCAGCTGTCTAAATCATTCCATATTATTTCCACTTACATTACAGAGGGGATCACCATCGCTGTCTTTTATGATAGACCTTCCCACTTCTCTGTTTAACCAGAAGAAGAATGATGGAGAAATGTAAAGACTGGGAGAACTTTGAACGGATATGATCTCCTCCCCACCCAAAAAACAGTTTTTTCAATATATAAGTAAGCATTTAGATTTTAGCAGTAGTTAATAGTTAATTCATATGAACACCATATCCTAATTCCTCCCATGTAGAGACATTTTACATTCAGGCTATTCACGTTAATTAAATTCAACTGTAAAGAAACACTTGTGACAAATGTTAGATCTTTGGAATTGTCCCTGTTCTGTCATTTGGAGGGTTTGTAGATCAGGTCTTTTCTATATAAAGATACAGCATAATTAAATTCAAGATCTATTGCTGTATTAAATGGAACACAGAGATAGATGGAAGTCATTCTTAAAGTCTTCGAGCTTCTTTAATATATCAAGATAAGTTCAACAATGTTACCAGCACTCTACAATTGTTCTTTGTATAAGGCATATAATGAGTACGTGCACTGGGTGGTAAACTGTGGAATTTAATAATCTATTACCAAAATGATCACAAGTCTTATTAGTACACCAGTTGTGGCAACTGGGTGTTTTAGCATTATTAAGTAAAACATGAGTTGAAACATTTCTTTTCAAGGATTTATAGCATATTTGATAGATGGTCTATATATATGCTATATTAGGTGTAAATAACAATATTGATTTTGAAAAAGGATATCAGCAGTGTTAGAGCGGATCTATCTCCCCCCAAATGAGTAAAATCTTTATGAAATACTCATATTGTCTGTGTTGGAATATCAATGAAATTCCAACACAGTCAAAAGATATGAGACAAAGTAGGGACTAATGTGTCTTAAGTATTTTTCCTACACTTGACAAACCCAGACAAGAAGGCAGACCTACAACTGTGAAGTCCCCAGCCATCACTAGTGACAGCTGTAGGGAAAAGGCATTGTCTGTAAAGGCTCCTGCGATCTTGCAGGATCCTTCATAGGCATCAGTGTTGTACTCTTGCCCATGCGCGATTGTACAGCACTGACATGGGCGAAGCAACAGAAGCTAAAGTGTATCCTGCAGAAGAAGGTGGTGGATGCCACATAGGTCAGCTTCAAGTAAATGAAACCTACCTTCCTCTACACCCTGCAGACACCGGACACCAAGTGGCAATGCCATCATAGGGTCCTTTGCAAAATATGCAAAGAACCAAGAAGGTGACAGAGTCACTTTAAGGATGAAAGAATATTATTGGAGATCTCTACAGATTACTATGTGTTATGCTGATGACATATATGGATGCACCCACAACCAGGTCTAAAAGCGGCTTAGAATGATATGATATACATCATAGATTAGCGCTCAACACTGAGAAACATCTGACAATGCAGTCCATCCCGCACAGCTGCAGATGAAAAAAAACAGCGTCCAGCACTCCTCTCTCCAGTATATTACAATTCATTCATTAATGTCACCTTACATAAAATCTTTAGGCTCTGCCTCAACTTTTGTCAAGTGGAGAATATAATTATTTATTCAAGAATCGTTTAGAACTGGAATAATTTTTAAATAATCGCTGCAGCTATTAGCCAGTTCCACTTCCCACCACCTAAACTCAAACAGAGCAAAGGATCAATTTTTATTTCCTTTCTTGATTTGTAATTTGTGTCCAATTTCTGCAAATGCAGACTGGGTATAGTGACGATTCATATATAGGGCAGTTTCACACATACTATGCAGTGAGTGGAATTGTGGCTTTTCCCATAAACCGCAGCTAAATATGAGTTTATAGGTAACATACTTTTCTTTATAATATATACTTAATAGTTTCTGTATTCTTTTATTACTTTTTGGTAGGGGATTGTGCATAAGTGATTATTGGCAACTAGATTTTTGTATAGATTTCTTTTTTTGAAAGGGCTAACATGTAACACAAAAATGACAACCAATTTTCAAGAATATGAAAAATACATATATTAAAAAAGAAAGAAGTAAAAAAAATAAAAACACACAAAAAAAACCAAACCAACAAACAAACAAAAACCACAACACAAATCATTTGATCTTGGTTGATTATAGTACATTAACCAAATACAAAAACTATGGATCCCACGTTTTATTAAAGGGTGAAATTGTGTGGTGAAGCATTGTTGATAGTTTATCCATCAGACAAGTTTCTGGCTTTAACCACAGCTAAAGCAGAAAGAGAATCTTTTGTAAATGTAGAAGCAACAGCCCTTCATTATGCCAAAATATAACAATATTTCAAAAGCAAATTTGTTCACTGCTTTCACGAGCTGTTCCAGCAGGTGAGAAAGAGTTAAAATTTTTAGGGTAGCAAAATTATTAAAACCACAAAAGACCAGCATAGATCATTAGATACCTATTAGGTATAGCCCACCCTGTACAATTTAGAGGGCATGATAAACATATTATGGCAGTCGAGGCTGATGTAACTGCTGTGATCTACTAAAGCTCTTGTACTTTGTGCAATAGTGCAATAGTGATTGTAACAAACCAATATTCAACATTTTGTCTTGAATAAAGGATTTTTTAAAATGTACAAATAATTTTATAGAACTGTTCCTGAAGCCGGACAACACAAATTAATCCTCTGGAAGAAGCCTCTCCAATTTCCTACCATTAGGATCCCGCTAGTAGTTCTCCTATACCCCTTTCCACACACTGGTGTACTAAATGGCACCCCTGTCTGGGAGATAAGAGCAGAACCATGAATAAAGAAGAGAGATAAATGAATAGGTTGCTACACCCTTGTTTAGACACAAACTCTCAAAAAAGGTCAAGTAAGCTGTGGCAATAGACTTTACATTTGGGGAAACACTTTGTATCTGTTTCAATGTAAAAAATTTAAAAGTAAAAATAGTGGTGAGAGGGTACCCTTTCTCGTAGGTGATCAAATGTAATTAATGTGTCTTCTTACAAATAAAAATATCTATGCAAACAGCAACATCAATCCTTGCTTTGGAACAAAAGCTCAGCCAATTTTAATTTTAAATTAAGTTTCTCCCATAATATAAGGGAATTAACTCTCATGTTTGGCTAAACAAAAATAAAATTGGGGCATGTTCCAACGCATCATAAAAGATTCCTAGTCTACTCATCTGCATTGGTCCTGGAAAGAATGTACCAATGTGCGATAGCTGAAAAACATTACATCATACAAATAAAACGAAGGTACTTTTATTTTGCCACATAAAGACATCTTTACTCTGTCTTAAATTGGAAATATCTGTATAATCTACAGTTTACAGGAAACGTAAAGCTTGAAAAAGAAATGGTAATCTTGGTAAGTACATTTTACTGAATAGATTCTTCCAATCGGGAAAACGTTTCTATGGATCTCTAAAAGTTCTATGAATCTATATCTTTTTTTTAAGAGTTCTAAAGGGTAAGAGTAATTTTCATCATAGATCTTATCTGAATCTGCAGCTGGAAAAATGCTTGTCAAAACTAAACTGGCACCGAGGTTTTAGCTTTAAATAAATCTATAGTCACTTTTTAAAACCGAAATAGAGTCATAGAATTATTTATATTCACTAGCTAACCTGCTATCAGGAAAAATTGATCCAAGATCAGCAATAAGGCAGGGATGGAACTAAGAGGATTGGTAACAGGCAAACATAATTGGCATAAGCTAAAAAAAATTAATTTCTCCAAAGCCAAGGTAAAGCCTCTAATATCTGAAGCCAAACTATTTCGGTGAAGAAGGGGCTCTAAATAAATACAACATAAAAAAAAGAAATGGAGATAACAGACATCCCCACCAAGTGCTGTTAGAAACAGTTAAAAATTTATCGATTATTCCAAATCTCCACATCTACGATCCAGAAAGTTATAGGGAGTTCTAAAAGACAGAAGAAACCTTGGTGGGAAGGGGCTCTAAATAAATAAAAAAATAAAATAGAAATGGAGAAAACAGATATCCCCACCAAGTACTGTTACAAACAGTTAAAATGGACGAATCATTCCAAATCTCCTCACCCACAACCCAGGAAGTTATAGAGAGTTCTAAAGGACACAAGAAACCTTGGTGGGGGGGGCAAGGCTTGGCTACAGACCTGGACAGTCGCATGGTGCATGGGCTCCACAATAATAAGGATTATACAGACTATTCCTCACGCAGCAGGGCTCAAAAAACGAGATCCTGCAGCTCCTACCCATGATGGGACAAAAAACTAAGAAGTAGAGGGCGGACATACCTCAATCCAGCATCGGAAACCTTTTCCACCAAGCACTGGGTGCGTGTGGACCTGAGATGGCTGACGGGATTGCGGAATACTCAGACTCATAGGAGGATCTGGACCTCAACGAGGCCCTGTACAATCTACCCCCCTTAAAGCCACCACAGAAAGCTTAAAGCCTTGGCAAAACCGGACCAGTGACAACGGAGACGTTGAAAACCATGCTGGGAGATCTACAGAAGGTACTCCAGTCAGATATGGTTCAACTCCAAGTGGATCTCACAGGCCTGGGTGGCTGAGTTGGGAAAGTGGAAAACACCACTACGCAACATACCCAAACCATTGCTGAGCACAGTCACTCAAGCTTCAACAGGCCAAGACTGAACTGCGCTTTGCAACACTCCAGGACCTAAGGCAACGCAATAACTTAAAGATCTGTGGACAACATCCCTCTAGAAGAACTCCCACACCTAATGCGGAGGCTGATCAGAGCACTACTGGCACCCAAACAAGCCAAGAACATCAACATAGAGGCAATATTCCAAATGCCCAAGCCTCGGAGAGAGCGCCTGAGTCGGCTCCCTGAGACCTCGTTGTGAGGTTCTGCAACACGGCGGACAAGATGGCGGTGCTCGCTGCCCTTAAAGGGAACACTCCATATAACTTCGAAAGCATGCCTCTGTCCTTCTATGCAGGATATGATATGAGGATCCACACCACCAGAATCCCATTACACCCCACAGGGGGACAGGACTTGACCATCATAAAAGCCCAGGCCTGAAGGGGAACCCCACTCCGGTGCAACCCTGCACTCTCTCCTCTGAAAAACACGGCCTGTACCTCCTGTCTACCACCTGTGGGGATCGGTTGACCCGGACAATGAGGCTGCTACCAAGGGGCATGCAAGCTGCTGGTGGAAGCCATATGCTCCATATTTCCTAACATCTGCTCAGTTATTGCTAGCACATACCACATTCTCACCTCCCTTACTCACACATACTACTGATTTTAGATACTGCAGGGCCTTGTGGATGCTTGTGATGCCAGTGGATAACTCCTGTTGTAGTTCACTAGTCTTGATTCCTCATGAATACCGTCTCACCCTCATGTCTGTATATTTCTGTTACTTTACTGTTACTTTCTGTTACTGGACCCAGACATGTATGTTAAGCCTGTAATTTACCATTTATTCTTTTTCTAACTATCCAAAAACGTGCGTCCCTCTCTTGACATTTCATACTGTTGTTGCATCCATGTCTTGTCATAATTTATCTTGTGAATTTTTTTTGCTCAGCAGAATGTGAAACTATGCACCACAAAAAAAAAAGAAAAAAAAAAAAGAATGCAACTATTAATTACACTGTTTAGCCTGTGAGCATCTTTACCTCTTGCATATATATGTAAAAATGTGCAGTTATTTCTATTGCCACTGTTATGCTATGTGTTTTACCGCTCTTATTTCTGATATTGTGGCAGCGTAAGAATGTTTGTGATCTGTGCACAAAATTTTTTTTTTTTTAAATAAAATTACTAAAACAAATATCAGAACGTGAAAAGTCCAGATCTACCATGTGTTCATCCAGAATATGATTATACAAGGATTTCAGTTTAGGTATGAGGAAAACTTTAACGATTTTGTAACATATGTTAGGAAACCAAAGGTGTTTTATGGGGCATCAGTTGGCCAAAACAGTGTCTATTGCTTCCTCACAAACAGCTGCATCTAAAATAAGTGGCTGACACACAGTTCCCAGTCAGGCAGCATAGAAGATGCTGCCCACTTGTGGTGTGAGTCTTTTTATAATAATGAGGAGTGCAGCATCACTTCCAGTTTCAGGCAGCTCATGTCATTTCCACTACCTCATTACCATACTTTTTACCATCGCAGGATCGTAGTGGACCAATCAAAGTGCAATTAACCATATAAATGGTTTTGTTTTAGCCCCATAATCCTTGCCCTATCGTGGTTTCCATTGTGGTTCTTAATTAGTGTGTTTTCATAAGGTTTCTGACTTTCTAGTATTGACCCTGACTTGATTCTTCGACTGTGTATTTCTACTACCCTGACCTTGGCTAGTTTTCTCGATTCTCACTACCTCCGTTATCCTGGCGTTGGCTTATTTCTGTTTAAGATTTTTTTCTATTATCAAGCGTTTATCAAGCGTCAAACAGTCTATAGAGTGGTTTACGGTTTCCTCGGATTCGGACCTAAGTTCTGCGAATATGGTATTGTATCCTGACAATGCCTGACCTTGAGTCAATGTAGGAAGCTATAGCATGACAAAGAGAAGAGAAGAGCCCTTTGTAGATAAGGGAATATAATAATTTTTTAAAAATATTCCATAAAAATATGATTAATAACCTTTGGATGAAAAGAAGTCTAGCGGTTAGCAATCCTAACAGAAAACACTTGTCAAAACTGGTATATGACAAACTACTGGAAAACTGATAATACGCACAATTAGTCCAAGCGACTTAGCCATAATATGCCAGCAATAAGTCCTGAAGCTCCATTTTAGTGGCCTGTAAGGATCAGGTAGAGGGTTACTCCAAACTCTGTAGAGCTTGTTGTAAAGGAGATAATTGGGCAGGTTTCTTTTTTTTGCCTTCTTTTGACAAAAGTCATTTGAATGATTAAGCCTCTGATTACTGTCTTACTGTCAGACCAAAGAGTGGCGAGGTTAAAGGCGCAGATCATTAGTTACAAAATAAGACTGTTATTGTTTAACTTGTTCCATAAAATTCAAGATCATTCAACCAGTGATCTACGTTTAAACATAGGATAACTCACAGTCGATGGTACATATTTTCAGTCAAAGATAATATTTGATGACTGTGTTTAATATTCATAGTAGTTTATGGGTTGAAAGACTAAAAGTCACTTGGTATGTATAATACGATTACGGTTATACTTACCAAGAAGGTCTATATGAGTTTTCATTATTGGTAAGACATTTCTGTAGAACACACATTTATATTATGTATCCAGGAAGTTTGACAAGGTATTGTTGTCACTACCTGTCCAAGTAGATACAGAGTACAACGAGCCAGAATCTTTCAGCCGGTTTATACCTGTCATCCTAACTTTTGTGAAGTTTCCTTATTTTTTCAGTTGATATAACTTGTGAGCCGGTGTTGTGAAAATTGGATATAAGCTCACATCCTGGCACCTGCTTCCTGTGTCAGTGTCAATATGTAGACGGGCAGTAATCCCACCTGACACTAAGCACGCTCTGAAGTCTCTAGGCACTGGGCAACGAGAAGGTAACGTTTAGTCTGGCACAATACTATGTCAGTGCAGGAGCTGTTCACGGGCAGAACTCATGCCCAGAAAAAGACAAGGTTTGGGGTAGGAGTCCTGCTCACCATGCCACAAAGGGTGGGCCTGGTATATTTACGTATAAAATTTAAAACACTTAATATTACAAAACTGATTAATTACTGTAAAATTTGTAAGACAGATAGACAGGAAACATCTGTAAAATTAAAATGTCAAAATGTCGGGGCGTGTCCTGGCGGCGGTACCGAGCGGTCGCATGTGCTGAGCGCTCCGCTCCGACGGCACCCACAGAGGAGTAATTTGGCGGCTAGCCACGAAAAAACGGGGCACCATATACCCCAACGAGCATGTCACAAAGCAAGGGGAAAAGGCAGGCGGAAAAAACGGACCGGAGTGCATTTTTTGCCGCACGGACACACCAGGGGAGACAGGCCTTGATGCAGGATGAGGGCCAAGATGGCGCCGAGGAGACTGGTGAATCACTGCAAACAGACACAGTGGCAGCTGGCCCCCTCACACAAGAGGTGATGCAGACAATGCTAGAGCAAATGTCTGCAAGATTGGAGAATAGCTTCAAATCCACAATTGGAGCATTACATGATGACCTAAAAGAATTGGAGGTGAGAACTGCTGGGACTGAAGTTAAAGTGGCAGAGCTAGAGGAGGCACGCAGGGGGATGGAAGAAGAAATGGCAGGGTTACAAAACCGTATGCAGCAGTATGAGATAAAGCTGGCAGACATTGAGGACAGAGCCCGCCGCAACAACCTGCGAATTCGCGGAGTGAGCGAGGAGGTGGGACCCGCAGAGCTGGCGGCCTATCTGACAAATCTGCTGAAAGCGCTGGCGCCAGACATACCGCTAGACCTGCTGCTCATGGACAGATACCATCGAACCGCCAAACCCAGTTTTCTACCTCCAGACACCCCACGAGACATTCTCATCAGAATGCACTACTACCATGTGAAAGAATTAGTGCTACAAGCAAGCAGAGCGAAGAAGACGCTTCCAGAACCGCATGGGGGACTGTTAGTGTTTGCAGACATATCAACATACACGTTGAAACGAAGGAGAGAATTCAGAGAAGTCACAGAACAGCTCCGACGCCACAAGCTGCCATATCGCTGGGGATACCCGGTGAAGATCCTGGTGTCCAGAGGAGGGAAAGTGTCAGCTATCAACACGCCGGAAGAAGGAGCCCTACTGCTACAAAGATGGGGTCTCACTGAACCAAACCAGCAACGAAGCCCAAAGAGGACGCAAACCGCCTCCAAAGACTGGAGAAAGTCCAAGAGACTGACATAAAAGACTACACCATAACTAACTCAGATATACGAGCGTCCGCAGGAGCTGGTTGTGTGGCCGGTCCTGATAACTGGACCATGAAGTCAGCTGGGGGTATCGTATACTTGTTATAACATATGTTGAATGTTAATATCACACCCAGACATGTTAGGCATATGTGGAAATTGAGGAGAGGGAAAAAAAAATAAAAAAAAATTATTATATAGCTATATAATTTAATTGTATGCGTTTATATACAGGCATTTATACCTATGCGGGTATGCAGGTCACACAATGCTTCACCGCACCATACAGGGGGCATTAATACCAGGCTAAGCGCTAATACTCACAGACCACTTAGCAAGCCATAGAGTGGGTCGACTCGGGGTACACACCCCACAGGAAGGAAGTTCGGACTTCCCCCTCCACAGGTACCAGGAGTACCTAGGCCGAGAATGGCACACCTGTTTATTGTATATATGTTTTATATGTTTTCCCAGTTATTACCTTGTCCCACCCCCCACCCCGGTCTCGTGGAGACTTGCCACCCCATGTCCAGACCCCAATACCTACAGGGAGTACACACAGCTGATCCAACACAATGGGCCTCAGTCCCTGCAAAGGTACCACAGCCCACCTACCCATCCCTAACCCAGCGAGTGAATTATGCCCGATTCCTACCCTCACCTCAGGGAAGGTCGCTCGACTTGATGCTGCTGGGACGAGCGAACCCCCCGCATTGGTCTTTAATTCCACGGATGACCCTTATAAAAGTCATTGGGTATAAACCCCCATGAAAATTTTCTCTCTCAATGTAAGAGGGTTAAACCTACCGGTTAAGAGACACCAGCTATATAGAGAACTCAAGAGGACAGATGCGGACGTTATCTGTCTCCAAGAGACACACTACAGAACTGACGGTTATATCCCACCGACGACTTTGGACTACCCACACCAATACCACGCGACGTCCCCCACAAAGTCCAAAGGGACATCTATACTAATCTCTAAGCAAGTAGCATTTAACATGATCTCCGTAGAGGTAGACACCAATGGGAGATACATAATACTGAAATGCTCAATTAACAACATGACGTATACAATCACCAATATATACGCACCCAATACATTACAAGGAACGTTTCTGAGACAGGTGCTACAGAGAACTGAATCGATCCGCGAAGGAGTGTCAGTTATCTGTGGAGACTTTAATCATGTTTGGGACCCAAAACTGGACACTAACACTTCCCAACACAGCCCACGATATAAAATACTGCAAAGACAGTGCAAAAAGCTACAGAAGACCCTCTCCCTACACCACTATTATGATACCTGGCGGATATCCCACGCTTCGGAACGTACATACACTCACTTCTCCCACGTACATAACACGTACTCGAGGATAGATGGGTTTCTCATACATGGCCAGAGCCTAAACCAAATCACAGACTGTGTCATAGGACAGATTACATGGTCGGACCACGCACCGGTTACACTGTCAGTAAGAGACCAATATGACTATAAACACCGCAGCCCATGGAGGCTGAATGCCTCCCTGTTGAATGATCCGTCATTCAAGAAAGAGGTAGAGGAGACCTTGACCAACTACTTCACTGAGAACGCCACCCCAGATATATCCCAGGGCACCCTATGGGCGGCACATAAATCTGTAGTCAGGGGTATCTTTATCAGGAGGGCGTCCTACTTACGTAGGAAATCCTCGGCCCAGACCACACAATGGCAGAAGGAATTGTACCAATTAAACACACAAAACCAAATCTCCCCTTCTGCTGAGCTAAAATTACAAATCACCACTATTATAAACAAGCTACACCAAAAAGCAATAGAACAAACAGGATATATGCTACAGAGGTTGAAAATTAATCAATACACGCAAGGGAACAAAGCTAGTAGACTATTAGCTAGGAGACTGCAAGAACGAAGGGCGAGCCAGAAAATAGCTTTTCTTGTATCCCATACGGGAGAGAAGAAAATGATACCCAGAGACATATGCAATGAATTTGCCAACTATTACGCCGACTTGTACAACATCAACAAACATGACACCACATTCCAGCCCACAGCGGAACACATAAATAAGTACTTGGACACGATTGATCTCCCAAGAATCACGACCCAACAGGCGACCGATCTCATTAGACCCATCACAGAGGAAGAACTCCATACCATAATAAAACAGCTACCTAATGGCAAAGCCCCAGGCCCGGATGGACTTGACAATGCATACTACAAACAATTCCACCACATACTGACACCACACCTGGTGCGCACATTCACAGAGGCGACGGCGGTACAGAAATTACCACCAGACACGCTCTTGGCCCACATCATAACGTTACAGAAACCAGGGAAGCCTCCCACCACCCCACAAAATTTCAGACCCATATCCCTGCTTAACACCGACGCGAAAATATTTGCCAAACTATATGCGATGAGATTGAGCAGTCTTCTACCTCAGATAATCCACAAAGACCAAGTTGGGTTTGTGTTAGGGAGACAGGGAGCGGACAACACACGCAAGGTCCTGAATATACTGCACAGTTTACCCAAACTACACAAGGGGGGAGGGATTGTCATCTCCCTAGATGCCGAAAAGGCATTCGACCGCCTGCACTGGGGGTTCCTGGAGGCAGTCCTGACAAAATTCGGAATACCAGGAGAATTCAGAGCCGCGGGCAAAGCGTTATATAGCGCTCCGACAGCCCAGGTACTCAACGCAGGTTTCCTTTCTAACCCGTTTAGTATCTCAAATGGCACGAGACAGGGATGTCCCCTGTCTCCCTTGTTATACGTTCTGGCCTTAGAGCCACTGGCAACAAAGATTAGGCAACATGACTCTATCCACGGGGTACGGATTGGGGACAAGGAATATAAAGCCAACTTATTCGCGGATGACGTGCTCCTGACCCTAACACAACCACTGATTTCACTGCCAAACCTACTGACTATCATAAAAGAATATGGAGACAGCTCCTATTACAAACTAAATGTGACAAAAACTCAGGCCATGGGGATTGGGATGTCTGATGCCGTCCTACAGGTAATGCGAGAGAAGTTCGTAATGGACTGGAGGACGGACAGCGTCTCTTTCCTGGGACTTCAATTAACAAAGACAATGGGGGGACTATTTAAGGCCAACTACGAAGCCCTACAAAAAGAGATAGAGGCCAGTTTAGCCTCATGGGGAGATAAATACCTCTCCTGGCTGGGCAGGATGGCTGCATTTAAAATGTCTATCCTCCCCAAATTACAATACTTATTTCGAACTCTCCAAATAGATCTTCCAACCTCCTACTTAACCAAAACACAGGCGATACTTAATAAATTCGTATGGGCACGTAAACGAGTGAGAATAGCTGCCAAACACCTGTATAGACCCACTTACCAAGGGGGTCTAGCCCTACCAAATATCAAAATATATTATCAGGCGTCGTTACTAGCCCCAGTGATAGGGTTCCAATCCCCAACACAGGTCCCGCAATGGCTGGAAATAGAAAACCATTGGCTTCAAGGGACAGACCTCCGCAGCTTGTTGTGGGTACCTAAAACACTACGCTCCCACCAACCCAACATATTACCCACCACGAAAACATTACTGAGGACTTGGGACAGAACACACAAATCACTGCTCTCTGCGACACCGTGGTCACCGGCAACACCTCTATCATGCTTACATGTAGCAAACAACACATTTGACCATAGGGAATGGACGAGGAGAGGCTGCACACATGTGAGAGACTTACTGGAAGGACGACAGATAGTCCCATTCCCCATCATTAAAGAGAGATTCGAACTGCCCCCCAGATCGATATTCCCGTATCTCCAACTAAAATCCATGCTAGGGGCCCAAAAGTCCACAGTAGAGGGGGAGACCACACTCACGGAGTTTGAAAGGACTTGTTTAAACCCAAAGCAGAAGAGGGGCCTGATTTCCCTGTGCTACACACTCCTAAATGGAGGAGATCCCGTACACAAAGACAGATTTAGTACAGCGTGGCAGGCAGACATTGGGAAGCACTTCGAGGCCACCCAATGGAGACGCGCCACCACGGCACACAAAGGAAGGACCACATGCACATCCCATCTAGAATTAATGCGCAAGATATATTACAGGTGGTACATGGTGCCAGTAAAACTGGCAAAAATTTACCCAGGAACCTCAGCCGAGTGCTGGAGATGTGGGGAACCAGAAGGCTCGATGTATCACATATGGTGGACGTGTGAAACACTTAGACCCTATTGGGAGATGGTTGAAAGGTTACTTAATGAGATACTAGAGGATAATATTACACTCACCCCAGAAATGGGCCTACTGTTCATGAACATAGATAGATTCCAGGGCAGCGAGACAATTCTAGTCTTTCACATCCTAATAGCGACACTGACTCTTATAGCCAGAGAATGGAAGTCAGACAAGGCACCGACGAAAACAGCCCTAACGAGACAGATATCCACCAATTTACACTACGAACTCATAGCCAGGAAAAACTTGGGAAACAAGCGCAAGTTTGAGGAAGCGTACAGTAGGTGGGAGGACAAAAACGCGCCCCAGGAGATAGGAGACAGAGACGGAGACTAGCCCACTGTCACAGACCCAGCCCGACATGTAGAATTTACATAGCAAGCGTACAAGAATCCCTCAAGACTGAGGGGAGCCCAGGGACTTGGACCCCCAGGGGAAGAGCGAGAACAGACAGGAATCACCGGAAACACCAGAGAAGGGCAGGGAAACGATATGAATATAGCGAGTATAGAATAGAGCAAAACCGGTAGGGAAAGAGGGCATATCACAGTCTTTCCCCTCCCTAAACCAACCCCCCCCACAGCCCACTTCCCCCCCCCCCTATGCAGGGAACGGCAAGCTAGTTCAAAGGCAAACTTCCAGAGAGTACAAAGGATCGCTTCAGGGAAACCTAAACAGAGATGATAGATAGCGGGGCGGCTAAGCAGGTCCCTGAGCAGAGACAGGAGGACGAGGCGAATGCAGACAAAGGGCAGGCTAGTCCGCTGTGAAACAGAGGAATATAGGCGAAGTCACATAGGAAGCTACATAAGATTTTACATGTGATGCTGCATATGATGTTATACACGATGTTTTGTACTATGTTAAACTGGAAGTTATGTAAAACGAGATGTGGGATGTTCCCCCCCCCCCCCTTTCTTCCTTCTGTATCCCAAGTTTGCTTCACAAGTGAAAATAAAAATTGTCAAATTGTAAAAAAAATGTCAAAATGTCAAACTGCATTTCCAAACATAAGGCTTCCTTAAAGGACCACTATAGTGCCTGGAAAACATACCCCCCGGGCTCTGGGGACAGGAAGGGGTTAAATTCTTACCTTTCTCCAGCGCCGGGCGGGAGCTCTGCTCCTCCTCTCCTCCTCCATAGCGACGTCATCGGCTGAATGTGCATGCGCGGCAGGAGCCGTGCATTCAGCAAGTTCATAGGAAAGCATTTGCAATGCTTTCCTATGGACGTTGGCGTCTTCTCCCTCTGATTTTCACAGTGAGAAGCACGCAAGCGTTTTCTCTGAAACTGCTATGTTTATATAAAAAAGGGTTAATCCTAGAAGGTCCTGGTACCCAGACCACTTTATTAAGCTGAAGTGGTCTGGGTTCCTATAGTGGTCCTTTAATAAAATAGTCGAGGGTAAAATATAATTTCTGTGTGGTTTCTTGTATTTGCAAGACACCTAACATAATCCCGATTGTTCGAGCAAATAGAAGTTTTATAGTATTTTATTCTTCTTACAAAAAAAATGCATTAAAAAACTACTGCCAAAACATAAAAAATGACTTACTTGGATTTCAATTGTCTTCCCTTCCTCTGTAATATGTCTTTCCAGGTAGTCAGAAGACAACAAATCACTATAATGAAGAAAAGATGAACAAGATTTAGAACTATCAACTTTACTGCTGTAAATTCAAGGAAAAACAAGATATTCTCTGAAGTCATCAATGGTGTCATTCTGCTTATAATTTATGTACACACGTACTGGGCAGTATAATCATCTTAAAGGGACACTATAGTTACCTGAACAACTTTAGCTTAATGAAGCAGTTTTGGTGTATAGAACATGCCCCTGCAGCCTCACTGCTCAATCCTTTGCCATTTAGGAGTTAAATCCCTTTTTTTTATGAACCCTAGTCACACCTCCCTGCATGTGACTTGCACAGCCTTCCATAAACACTTCCTGTAAAGAGAACCTTATTTAGGCTCTCTTTATTGCAAGTTCTGTTTAATTAAGATTTTCTTATCCCCTGCTATGTAAATAGCTTGCCTCCTGTATGTGATTAAAGTTCAGTTTAGAGATTGAGATACAATTATTTAAGGTAAATTACATCTGTTTGAAAGTGAAACCAGTTTTTTTTTTTTTCATGCAGGCTCTGTCAATCATAGCCAGGGGAGGTGTGGCTAGGGCTGCATAAACAGAAACAAAGTGATTTAACTCCTAAATGACAGTGAATTGAGCAGTGAAATTGCAGGGGAATGATCTATATACTAATACTGCTTTATTTAGCTAAAGTAATTTAGGTGACTATAGTGTTCCTTTAAAAAAGAAAATAGAAGCGGTGAAATGAAAATAATAAGATAAAAAAATTCTGAACTTCATAGATCTACAATCTTACTCTGTATTTTAGCTACTTTGGTCTTTATATTGCAAATTGGATATTAATTCCCTAACATTACTGCTTTTCAACACAATTCTTGATGTCATTACTCTCCTAAGAAATTATGTACAGGACTCAAATATTTGGCTGGGACATCTTTACTTCACTGACTCCAGAGGGTTTTCCCCAAGTCTAAAATCATACTTCCAAAGTGTCCCAATTTAGAAGAGACAGTCCCTATTTTAGACACAACTACCGCTGTCCCCAGGATCTCCATATTTTTGGTGTGCCTGAGTGTTTAACAGAGCTCCACGGCAATAATACTCTCAGTAATGTGTCTTTATACTACAATAAATGTGTGCAGAAATCAGTCTGTGTAAGATACTTATTTACATTATTGTTATTAGTAAGACTCCTAAAATTTCTCATACACCACACTCACCCATAAAATCAGTGTCCCTCTTTGTCCATTTGGTATGCTAAAATCATCATTTGTATATAGTCCTATCTGTAACTGATGGCTAAACTCTGAACCCCAAATGCTTGGAAAATAATTTTTTTCAAATCATCACTCAGATCTTTGGCTCATTCAGAGTAGGAATAAAGCGTCACGGTCATCGTTTGGGGACTTTGCCAAATTTGCATTGACTGTGACATCGCCATAGATGGTCCAGTGGCCGTTGGGGTGGGTAAAAGGTGAGATTACTTACCTGAACCAGTCCCTCGCAGGCACCTCCATCTTTCTCATGCTGCTCGTCTTCAACTCCTGGATTCAGCTTGAGGTCTATGGGGGATCTGGTGAGATCCTCCATAGACACAGCCAATTCTCTGCAGCCGTCATTGGTGACAGCTGTCGGGATTGACTCACACTCCACCTTGGGATTAAGGAAATTAGGCGGAGGAGAAATACAGAAACAAAGTAGTCCCTACTTTGTCTTTGTATATCTATTGACTGGGTTGGAATTTCAGTGAAGATTATATCTTCATGAATTACTAATTTTTTAGGGGGGTGGAGGGGAAACAGTGCTGCTTTAAGTTCATACTGGGCCCTGGGCAGGTCACTAGTTAGTGCTCCCACCTTCTTTCTTCATAGGTTAGACATGGTTATGGGGCCTCTGTCTAACCCCTGGGCCCATGGCTGCTGCCTAGGGTCTCCTTATGGTTAATTTTGCTTTGGGCTTGTTAAATATCATGGGAAATGTAGTTCACAATCAACTTGTTTAACAAGGTAAGCCATCATTGTGTTATTGAGCATTCATATTTTTGTAAATTTTGTCTGAGTGGGTATCGGATACTTTTATCTATACACCTTTTTTAGCATTTGATTATAAGGCAAATTAATCGCATTTATTTAGTATGATAACCTTTCTAAAAGTCAACATGGCCTTCATAAGTCACTTGGAAGGGAATCAATAAGCACTCAGTTTTGATACATGCAATGATTTATTGTGCTTCAAGTATACATTAATAATGCTTAATATCCTTATTAAACATTTATAACACATAATCAATATTGTATTTGTCCATTAACAATAATGTACATGTTATGTGCTCTTCATCCCTATGGTTTATAGCCATCTAGTCTCTCGCATTCAGCCAAACTAGCTTTCAGCATGTGGTCTGTAACATAGACTAAAAGAATGTAACTGTGGACCATATATTCTGTACTTTTTAGTTACACAATTTATGACATGATAGGAGGCTTATATTTCCAGGATTTCTTAATTGCACCTCCATATAGGAGCAAAAATGGACAGTAGCAGAAACAACCAATCAAAACAAAGAGATATCAATAAAAGACACCGTCAGTGAGGTCACTTCCTCTTTCTTTGTTGCTCGCCTCGTGCGTCAGGTCATAATATTGCTTCTGCAGAACTACTCTACATATCTATATTCATACGGTTTGTCTTCAATTTGCTTTGATTTTCATTAATATTATTATTTTCTTAGTTCATTTGTTACTTCATCCATTTGTTCTTTTCTATCAATCTCTCCCCTTATTTCCCTTCTCGAGCTCTGTTTTGATTTTTTCCCCCATACACATATATTATACTTCTCTCGCTTCTCCTGCTTCCCTTTTCAATTCGGCTGCAAATTGTGGCCTTTTTTCCTTGCTGATGCAATTTTATGCCTCACATCGCAAGAACCGGACTTTTCCTTTTGGCCGAATTTGGGCACGAACAGCAGCTGTTCCGCAGCGGCCATTTCATATTGTGAGACTTGGGCATCATTTTTGGATATACTGCACTTATATGCAAGAGGTCCATCAGCCATCTTGTTGAGGCTGAAACGGTGATCGTGGCAGACACATTTTTTCCCCTTTTTTTGTTGGTAGGCACATTTTGTTTACTGAGAAAAGAAAAGGGCCTGTAATTAAAATTACCTATCAAAACTTCAGTATAACCTAACCCAGAGAAAATAATAAAAAAATATACCATCTATACTTTGAAATATTTCCTTTATTTTTGGCTTCATGGTAAGGAGTACATCCACTAAAAGGGCCACTGTAGTGCCAGGAAAACAAGCTTGTTTTCCTGGCACTATATAGTACTTAGGTCCCCCCACCTGCTGGGCTGAAGGAGTTAAAACCTCTCCTCCCCCTCCGAAGTCAGCTCCCGAGTGGAGCCGAATGCGCGGCCAGAGCCGCACGTGCATTCAAACCGCCCATAGGAAAGCATTACTCAATGCTTTCCTATGGACGTTCTGCGTGCTCAATGCGATTTTCGCATTGAGCGTCGCAGAACCGCCTCTAGCGGCTTTCAAGAAGACAGCCACCAGAGGCTGGATTAACCCTACAATGTAAACATGGCAGTTTCTCTGAAACTGCTATGTTTACAGCTGCAGGGTTAAAACCTGGGGGACCTGGCACCCAGACCACTTGATTGAGCTGAAGTGATCTGGGTGACTATAGCGGTCCTTTAATGTTTACATGCTGCCTGAAAAGTAACAGTTCAAAAAAGTGTTGCAACGATTAAAAGGGGCGGAGTCAGCAATGGAATGTCTGCTGGTTCCACGGTTTCCATGGTGACTGCCCCACTTATAATACTTTAAACAACTTTTTAGAACACAAAACTTGTTATACATTACACCAAATATGTGATTGAGTTGCCATAGCTTGCACTATGTCTATCAAACAGAGAACAATATCACAAGAACACCGACAGCACAGGACTGTATTATATTCATAAGTATATTAATCCCTCAACCTATTCCACACTGCATCATGGTCCAAGCAGGAATAGGCAACACCTTCCTCTCCAGCTGCTACCGACTGCAATTATGTAGATAAACATTAGCTACAACAATATATAAAAAGAAAGTAAGACAGACACATATTCCCCAAAAAGCTTAGATGAGTAGAAGTTGTCTTTGAAATTATGGTCACAATTTTGGCCCTGATTAAATCCCAAAAGATTTCTAAGAAATCAAATGCAGAAAAGGATGATTTCTTCAAACTCATCTATGCATTACAAACGACGCTGACTTAAATGAGCCTTTTTGAAGTCCTACATTTTTTATGACCCAGAAATGCGAAGCGGATATAAGATCGGCAGTTTTGCAGAGGAAGCTATAAGGAAAATGATGTAACATGGGGGCAGGGAGTCAGCAACACAAAGATACTGCAATCACAAATTACATTAATATAATAATTTATAAAGCTACATTTTTATGTTGCTTTGTTGTTGTTTTTTTTTTTGCATAATCACCGTTATAGACAGAGGTACACTGATTGGGTTACTCACTAAAATGGGAGCACTAGTACAATGAAGTAGCATAATTTTGGCCAAAAAAATGGCAAACTGAAACAAATATCCAATTTTGAATTTGGCTATTTGGGCTTAAACTGTCCAATGCCCAGGTCAGTTCACCGCAGTTCCCAGGAATAACCGTTTGTTTTATAGATATCTTGCCTTCCCCATATCCTTTTTTTCTGTTATTTTCTTGTCTCTTTTGCCCTACTCAGTTTCAATTTGCCTTGTAAGGTAGTGGGAAGCAGAGTTAGTTCTAACCCTTACAAGAAACAGTAAGTTTGGCTAAAGGAACACTCCAAACACCATAACCACAACAGCAGGCTTGTGTCGTAATGAGGCAAGACTGCTCTCACTCTCCCAGAGTCATTTGTCAAAACATTTTTAAACAGTTTGACAACTTACCTTGGTCCTGCTTAGAACCTGCACTGCTTTACAAGGAGAATGCACTGTACTGCTCCACTGCACTGGTCCTGCTTGAAAGGTTGCCCCAACCAAAAAACAATTTAGAATGAAGTTGTTTTTGTGCCTGGAGTGTGCTTTCAATCTGCTGCGGATTCAGTTAAATGTTTGAGCATGCCTAATGTTAGTGATCAACGTCCATTGTAAACGGTTTGCTAAATGCCTGCATTTCTCCCAACAGTTAGGGGACACTTTAATTTTAGGGGTGAATTGGAGTGTAGCTGGGGGGTGAGGCTGTTCTGGGAAATTTGAGGTTTACACTGACTGATTTCTAAACAGATGTAATGTTGTTTAAAGGAAAACTCCAGTGCCAGGAAAACAATCAGTTTTCCTGGCACTGCAGGTACCCTCTCCCTCCCACCTCCCATCCCAGGTAGCTGAAGGGGTGAAAACAAATGGATCAAATATGGATGTAAAATAAATAGTTAATACATATACAGAATAGGAAAAGATGATGGACTTTAAGGACCCTAATTGGGTAGCAATCTGGAGAGGCCAAGGTTAGATGGATGAGCCGCGCGGGAGCCTGAGCCAGAATGCAGTGAGGAAGGGGAAGGTAGCCTCTTGCAGTTCTGAAACTAAAGAGTGTCTTTAAAAGTGTAAAGTTTGCACGTGTGTGTCAGTATGTCTGTGTGTGCCAGTATGTCTGTCACAATGTGTCAGTATGTCTGTGTCAGTGTGTGTATCTGTATGTTGTCAGTATGTGTGCATCTGTGTGTGTTTGTGTGGGTGTCAGTGTGCATACCTGTGTATGTATCTGCGTGTCAGTGTGCCAGTATGTCTGTTTGTATGTATGTCAGTATGTATGTCTGTGTGTGTACCAGTATGTCTGTTTGTATGTATGTCAGTATGTATGTCTGTGTGTGTACCAGTATGTCTGTCACAGCCAGGACTGCTTTTACTACTGGAGACCATTCTACTGCTTCATGTAGGCTGTAAAACAAATTCTAAAAGACTAAGCCACTGTTGTCAGATAACAAATGTTCTGAAATGAATCCTCTATGTATCAAGTTTCCTAGATGCTCGATACCATCTTTGACATCTGTCTCTGACAGCTATAAATCCATAAGATCAAGAAAAATCCTTGGTTTGCCTGCTTTCTTTAGGGCAACCATGGCTACTGATCCATTATGTCTGTTCTGTGACTTTCTTTAAAGGGACACTATAGTCACCTGAACAACTTCAGCTTAATGAGGTTGTTCAGGTGAGAACTATAGCTTTTTTAGCCTTTCTTATGTAAACACTGTATTTTCTGAGACCCCTATAGCCTAGGAGGGACCCAATGATGTGGTCTATCCTTTTTCCTCACACCAGAGGAGAAGGTCTAAGGCTTAAAACAAGAGCAGCTGGACAGCTGCAGACAGTTAATTAGACTTGCAAAACCAAAACATGTCTAGGAGGACGTTATAAGAACAGACAGAGGAAACATTTCGTGGACTAGCTGTACCCAAAGGCTTTTCCGTTCAGGTCTGCCATCACTCCTCCTGGTGCAGCAGATTGTCAAGGCCTGCCAGGTGGCTGTAATAGCTTGACATCTGGAACCATCGGAGGGCCCGGCAGTAACACTTAGTTGTCAGGTACCATCATACACTACAAATCCCTAATAAACATATTTCAAGGTGTATTTTATAAAAAAAAAAAATACATAGTGAAGACAAGTCTACTTTAATGCCAATGTTTCTAAGTCACCTTAAACTGAAACATTTCCTTAGCCAGTCATTCACTCATTTATGTGCACGATTTGCAGGAATATTGATTAGCTCTGCAGATCTTTTGCAAGTCCCCTGAGACAAGGGGAATTCTCGCTGCCTGCTGAATTCAGCAATATGTAAATAATCACCAACATGCTGTGAGAGGCAGGAAAACCCTTCCAGAAAGCACAATGACACTGACTAATTTTTACAATTCTTAAAAATTCGACTGCCAGAGGTATGATCAATGGATTGTATTGCCTCTGGCTTTTAAGGGGTAAATGGAAATTGTACTTACAAGCACTGTGCTCAATGCCAGGTCTGTAAATGGACAGACAGCTTTATCACAGCCGTAGATGTCATAAATTAGAAGCCTATCATTAAGTGCTCAGGAGAATGATACGTAGGCCTGCATATCTGGAACCTATACCTTCTAAGTATTTGTACCCTCTGACCTCACAAACAAGCCAGATGCAACAGTAAATAAAATGTTTATTTGATGGCGAGACTTGGACATATGCTAAACTGACCAAAAATTGTAAGTATGCAGCCTCAGTCTGTGAAAGTAAACCAGGAACTCCAGGTGAGATCTGGAGCTGCAAAAACCTGCAAACTCCACATGTGATCCAACAGTGTAAAAACCTAAAAATTCCAGATAAGATCCAGGGAATTACAAACCTGTAATCAAGATGTGATTAAAAACTTGTAGTATCCCGGTGTAATCAGAGAATTTAAAAGCCTGGAAACTCAGGTGAGATCCATAGGCAGTGGCGTACTACGGGGGGGCGGGACAGGGGACTGCCCGGGTGTCACCAGGGTGGGGGGGTGCCATGACCCTGGTATGGGGGCTGTGTGAGCTGTGGCCGCACAGTGCCCCATGTTAGTTAGGGTGCCGGGCGGCCAGCTCACACACCAAAGAGCAGCTGAACTGGCTGCACGGAGGTAAATTGGGGAAGGAGCTAATTAAAAATAGGGGGAGGAGCCAAACTGGCAGCAGGGGCAGGGCTTGATATGGCCCTTACTGGCTGCTGTCGCTGCTGCACATTGAGGTGCAGCAAGATGGAATCCCTGCCTCTCCACAGGCTTCAAGGAATCCAGTCCTCCTCCAGCCCACTGTCTGTAAGTAATAGACTGTGACAGTGTGTGTGTGTGTGTAAAACTGTCTGTAACTGTGTGTGTATGTATGTATGTGTGTGTGTGTGTGTGTGTGTGTGTGTGTGTGTATAAAATGGTCTGTAACGGTGTATATGTGTGTGTGTGTGTGTGTCTGCCTGTAACTTTGTATGTGTGTGTGTCTGCCTGTAACTTTGTATGTGTGTGTGTGTGTCTGCCTGTAAGTGTGTAACTCTCTGCCTGTGACTGTGTGTGAGTGACTGTATATGTGACTGTGACTGTCTGTCTGTAACTGTGTGCGTGACTGTCTGGCTATGACTGTGTGTGACTACCTGTAACTGACCTGTAACTGACTGTGTGTGTAACTGTCTGCCTATAACTGTGTGTGACTGCATGTTACTATGTATGTGTGACTGTCTGATGTTGACTGTAACCGTGTGTGTGACTATCAGTCTGTGACTGTGTGCTTGTGACTGTCTGCTGCTGTCGTGTGTGTGTGTCAATGTATATGTGACTGTAACTATGTGCATGACTGTCTGTGACTGTCTGCATGTGACTGTGTGTCTTTAACTGTGTGTGTGCAACTCTCTGCCTGTGACGGTGTGTGTGAGTGACTGTATATGTGACTGTATGTCTGTAACTGTGTGCGTGACTGTCTGGCTATGACTGTGTGTGACTACCTGTAACTGACCTGTAACTGACTGTGTGTGTAACTGTCTGCCTATAACTGTGTGTGTGACTGCATGTTACTATGTATGTGTGACTGTCTGCCTGTGACTGTTTGATGTTGACTGTAACCGTGTGTGATTATCTGTCTGTGACTGTGTGCATGTGACTGCCTGCTGCTGCCGTGTGTGTGTGACTGTCTGCCTGTAACTGTGTGTGACTGTATGCCTGTAACTGTGTGTGGGTCTGCAGGGATTTTGTAAAAGGGGGCGGGGGTTTTGTATTGGGACAGGAGTCTTTATAAGGGGGGATAAGCAGGGGATGTGTGGAAGAGGGTTGCGGGGGTTTTGTAGATGGGGTGCAGTACAGGATTTGTAGAAGTGGGCAGGACAGGGGTTTAAAGGAGGAGGCGGGGAAGGACAAGGGTTTTGTAGGAGGGGCTGACAGCGGTTTTGTAAAGTTTACAAATTGTAAAAAAAAGAAAACATTTTTAAAAATGTACAGGTTTTTTGGGGGGAGGCGGGGGGCCAAGCACAGGATTCGCCCCTGGTGCCAAATGCTCTAGGTACGCCCCTGTCCATAGGTGCTAAAACTTAAAAACTCCTAAATATGTATGTAAGTTTTAGGAAATGTGTGCACTCTCACATTCAGTGGTTAAGCAAGAACAATGCGCGGGGGAATCATGGCACCATAGCAACTAAATTTAGATGAAGTTGTTTTGGTGCCTGGAGTGCCCCTTTAAACATAAGTTAATCTTATATAAAACAGCATATTGATCAAAGTCCAAATATGTATGTAAGTTTTAGGAAATTTGCAGACTTCCTAAGGCAAAAAATTTAAAAATATACAGACAGGATATTATTTTGACCTGTTCTGTGCCTTTTCTGACCACTGACCGTTCTTTGAATTGTATCTGCACTCCAATTGGCCAATAGAACTGGGAACTCAAGTTAAGACAATGGTTTGTTTCAAAATGTGTATGATGCTATATTTATTTATTTATTTATTTATTTTTGTATTATTTATTTTTAAAATTTATATTGCAGTCTTTTGTTACCTGCCTTCTGTAAAATGTAGTTAAAGGAAGAAACAGATTAAGTCCCATCTCACTATCCTACATAACTGAATTTATTAAACTATGCTATTTTACAGAATTTGTATTGTTTATTTTTTAGCACGATAGACTCGTTATAGAAAAAAAAACCTTCTGTTTTATGCCTAACTGAGCTGTTCCACTCTCACCATCTGTCTTTCGTGCCTTTACTTTCCGCTCAACCCAAGAACGCAACAAAACCATCTCTTAATTGCAATTTTCAGTGTTTGTGCCAAAAAGAAAAATGCATCTAAGGCTAAAAAAAGCCTCTAAATAGCCTCATTCTTTAGAAATTGACCCAAAAAGAGTGTAAGTGTTATTTATTTGGATGGATAATAAAATGGGCTTAGGAGGCTCGGTGGATAGATAGCAGACAGTTCTTGATTTATACAGATGGGAGACAAAAGATTTGCTACAAAAGAGACATTTAGGAAAGTAATTTTACTTTTATTCCTATTGTTCTTCTCCTCCTTTTCCTTTTATATCTTAATAGATCTGGAATGGGCAGCTACTTCATTCTTCCTAATCATCTAAGGAAAGACAGTCAATATAGAGTTTTTAGAAGATGCACATTTTCGGGTATAAACAGAGCTGACAGCAATAAAACGGACCATAAGATGTCTTCATACTGCAGGCAATGTGTAAGCGTTCTTCTCTCCCTGTCCCTTCCCCTTAAGTTTTACCGACTTGGTTGGCTGCCTGTACCTTTTTAATGCTATATTCCTGGTTTGTTTAACAACATAACTTTTTTTGCAATATTATTATTATACTGCCTGTTTGTTTCTTGTACTCATCTGTGCTTGTATATGTAGTTGTATGGTTTTTCCTCTTTGTTGACCTTGAATAAAAAAAAAACATCTTAAATAAAGAATGATAAAGAAAATTATTCATCTTGTTCTCAATTATATCTTCACATTTTTCACTGACACCAATGATTATCAGTAGCTCATGTAGTCACGTAAAAATTCCCGAATAGCCAAAGCCACCTGATATGAAAGCGTCCCTCTCTGGATATTTGAAAATGTGATGGATATGCTATTTCATAGGCAGCGCCAGTCAACTCTTTTCTTGTTAACCCCTTAAGGACACAACTTCAGAAATAAAAGGAAATCATGATGGAATGTTTCCGTCATGTGTCCCTAACGGGTTAAGTGTTTGATAATGTGATTCCTTTTCAAAATGACTTTTAATAATATATATATATAGTCACATCAAGCTCTTCTTGTATTTTCAGGCATATAGGTATTTTCTTCATAAATTGGACAATAATAGAAATTACCATATCAGAAAAATGCACATGCACACTTATTTAATCTTGATTCTTTACAGAATTATACATACATTATGGGACCTGAACAATAGGTCATTAGCATAACACAGTGGTCACACATTGTCTCCTCCCTGGACATAGCAACACATCATTCAGATACAAAGTCCCTTTTCCGTGCATTATGGAATTAATTCACTAACAAACAAAGACCAGGAAGTGATTCTGATCCTCTTGCTGATATAAATTAAAGAAGTATTCCATGCAACAGCTATACAGGTATATCCACATCAGCTATTCCGAGGACAGAAAATGTTATACAAAGCTATACGGACACATAGTTTCGTACACTTTCTGACTGTTGCCACGAGTGTTATCTATTTACCATTCCTTATAAAGTGTCATTCTATAGTATTTTGTACACAGACTAATAATTAGGCTAAACTGTTCAACAATTATGAGTTTGTTAATCTTTTTATTAACCATAAACAGCAAACCTTCAGAGAAACGGCAATGTTTACATTGCAGGGTTAAGACGGTGTCTAGTGGTTGCCTCTCATAGAGCCACTAGAGGTGCTTCCTGAATTCACAATGACTTTTAACTCTGAAACGACGCTGGATGCCTTCATGTTTTGCATACGCAGCAAAGTGTGCGGCGCTCGCCACACATGCACATTTGGTCCTTCTGATTGGCTGACGTTGTTAAAGGAGGAGCCCGACCCAGCACTTGAGTCAGGTAAATGTTTAATGGTTTATTTAAAGGGACACTCCAGGCACCCAGACCACTTCTGCCCATTGGAGTGGTCTGGGTGCTAACTCCCATCACCCTTAAACCGGCAAGTGTAATTATTACAGTTTTTATAAACTGAAATAATTACCTTGCCGGGTTAAGTACTCCTCTAGTGGCTGTCTATCAAACTTCCGGCTTCTTAAAACACGAAAAGTGTTTTAAACGACGTCCTCAAATTATACATGAGGACCTCCAGCATCGCAGGAATAGAAACATAGAAAGTGACGGCAGATAAGAACCATTCGGCCCATCTAGTCTGCCCAATTTTCTAAATACTTTCATTAGTCCCTAAGCCTTATCTTATAGTTAGGATAGCCTTATGCCTATCCCACGCATGCTTAAACTCCTTTACTGTGTTAACCTCTACCACTTCAGCTGAAAGGCTATTCCATGCATCCACTACCCTCTCAGTAAAGTAATACTTCCTGATATTATTTTTAAACCTTTGCCCCTCTAATTTAAGACTATGTCCTCTTGTTGTGGTAGTTTTTCTTCTTTTAAATATAGTCTCCTCCTTTACTGTGTTGATTCCCTTTATGTATTTAAATGTTTTTATCATATCCTGCCTGTCTCGTCTTTCCTCCAAGATATACATGTTAAGTACCTTTAACCTTTACCTCTTGTAAATTTTATCCTGCAATCCATAAACCAGTTTAGTAGCCCTTCTCTGAACCCTCTCTAAGGTATCAATATCATTCTGGAGATACGGTCTCCAGTACTGTGTACAATACTCCAAGTGAGGTCTCACCAGTGTTCTGTACAATGGCATGAGCACTTCCCTCTTTCTACTGCTAATACCTCTCCCTATACAACCAAGCATTCTGCTAGCATTTCCTGCTGCTCTATTACATTGTCTGCCTACCTTTAAGTCATCAGAAATAATCACCCCTAAATCCCTTTCCTCATATGTTGAGGTTAGGACTCTATCAAATATTCTGTACTCTGCCCTTGGGTTTTTACGCCCAAGATGCATGACAGGTGTATAGTCGCCATTTTGGGCAGTCGGAATCCAGGACAACCACCCCATAACCCAACCCAATAACGCACATACTAGAGGATATGGGGAAATATGTCCACAGCTTTATTTAGCAAACAATAATAATAACAATAATAATCATAATAATAACTTAACAAGTAAACATGGGTCATTGCCCCCCATACTCCGCCCTCTCATCCTATTCCTTCTATTAACATATAAAGGGCAATGACCCCCATATAAATAAACATATATATATAACATACATCAACATTATTCCAATCGATGTAAAGTGCCAACCATCCATTAACCATGGCAGGGGTATACCCGGATACCCCTACCCCACCAGGTTCTGAGCCACCGACAGGACTCGAAACCTATCAACCACCAATGACCACCACTTGTTTGTCTTCCATTACGTTCATCCTGGGGAGCCTATTTCCTCTCCTTCAGCTCCCCGTCCCGCCGCTGTGAAAAAACGGGACAAAACCACACATAACAAAACAGGGAGGGTGGGTGGGACAAACTTAACCAGGTAGGAAGTTAAAATGAATTAACTAAAATGGCTGCCCATTTAAATAACCAAACCCACTTACCCATAACTCCACTCCCTTGCTTACTTCCTCCTAGGCCCGCCTCCTAACCCCTGTCAAGGCCTTTTTCCGCTTAGCTGCGCTTGGCTACATGGGGCTACATTATCTTGCACTTATCCACATTAAATGTCAGTTGCCACAATTCTGACAATTTTTCTAGTTTACCTAAATCATTTGTCATTTGGCTTATCCCTCCTGGAACATCATCCCTGTTACATATCTTAGTATCATCAGCAAAAAGACATACCTTACCATCAAGACCTTCTGCAATATCACTAATAAAAATATTAAAGAGAATGGGTCCAAGTACAGATCCCTGAGGTACCCCACTGGTGACAAGTGCTTATGCTCAGCCAACAAACAGATGCAATCATAATGATAGTAGTTATAATAGTTTTCACATACGAAATCCAGCCTTTATAGTCATTAACTTAAATAATTTACATTAAAACCATATAATGTAAAGATGCCAGATCCATCTATAGTTAACATACTACCATGTTCTGGTAAAATCTACTTTCTCTGATGCCAGTAGAGATTAACAAGGAGTTTATGTTATAAATACTTGGACAGAGCATAGTTTTAGCTGCTGAAGTTAAATGTATCCGATAGGACACGTTAATATTACTGGTACCTTTTAAAACCAAGATTGGGTAAGTAAGACTCATACCTGGACTAATGCTACAAAAACGCTCAAATAGTTTCAATTTCGAAAATATGATATTACAATCGACAAATGTATTAATAAGATTTTTATTAAAGGACCACTATAGTGCCAGGAAAACATACTCATTTTCCTGGCACTATAGTGCCCTGAGGGTGCCCCCACCCTCAGGGTCCCACTCCCGCCCGGCTCTGTAAGGGGGAAAGGGGTTTAAACGTACATTTTTCCAGCGCTGGGCGGAGAGCTCTTCTCCTCCCCGTCGGCTGAATGCACACGCGCGGCAAGAGCTGCGCGCGCATTCAGCCGGTCACATAGGAAAGCATTCATAATGCTTTCCTATGGACGCTGGCGTGCTCTCAATGTGAAAATCAGGGGACCAGGCTGAAGTGGTCTGGGTGACTAGAGTGGTCCTTTAAGAAATATATTAATAAGATTTGATTCATAAATCTATATTGTAAGCTTGTTTTAGCAATATCCTTAAAAGGACCAATATAGGCACCCAGACCACTTCAGCTTAATGAAGTGGTCTGGGTGCCAGGTCCAGCTAGGGTTAACACTTTTTTTTTTATAAACATAGCAGTTTCAGAGAAACTGCTATGTTTATAAATGGGTTAATCCAGCCTCCAGTGGCTGTCTCTTGACTGCCGCTAGAGACGCTTGCGTGCTTCTCACTGTGAAAATCACAGTGAGAAGACGCCAGCGTCCATTATTATTATGATATTTATAGAGCGCCGTCAAATTCCGCAGCGCTTTACAATGGGTGTACGAACAGACATGTAGTTGTAACCAGACAAGTTGGACACACAGGAACAGAGGGGTTGAGGGCCCTGCTCAATGAGCTTACATGCTAGAGGGAGTGGGG
The DNA here is from genome assembly GCA_933207985.1 of Pelobates cultripes. Classification (NCBI taxonomy): domain Eukaryota; kingdom Metazoa; phylum Chordata; class Amphibia; order Anura; family Pelobatidae; genus Pelobates; species Pelobates cultripes. The sequence continues at coordinate 38,613,567 of OW240915.1, forward strand.
TAAAATGACACAAAAAGGTAAGGAAAGCATTGTGAATGCTTTCCTATGGACTGGCTGAATCCGCGTGCGGCTCCTGCCAAGCATTCGCATTCAGCCGAAGAGGAGGAGAGGAGGCGGAGAGGAGGAGGAGAGCTCCCTGCCCGGCGCTAGAGAAAGAGGTAAGTTTAACCCCTTCCTCTCCCCAGAGCCCGGCGGGAGGGGGTCCCTGAGGGTGGGGGCACACTCAGGGCACTATAGTGCCAGGAAAAAGAGTATGTTTTCCTGGCACAATAGTGGTCCTTTAACCTTATTATAAAGTACAGCAGATTATATTGGCGCTATATCTACAACAATAATACATTGTTAGTGCTGAACACAAAAAGATCAATGGCTACTACCCAGGACATACTTGAAAACGAGAGAAATCTCAATGTATCTTTCCTGGTAAAATATTTTATAAATAAATAATACTTATATACACCGCCATTTATCATTGTGTCTTCCTTATTTGTCAGACATTTATTGTGCAGCTTTATAAAAAATAAAGTTTAAATAATAAATATAGGTACAGAAAAGTAGAAAAAATATTGTTTTAGTTCTGTAGATAATAACTACCCTGTTATTGTAAAGGTTAACATAGATACAAGCTCGGTTATAAATACATTAGTGGTTGTATACCATTCTACCATAATACCACTCTTTGAAAGAAATCTTTGCATTATTTCACTCTACACGATCATTTCCGTGCTTTAAAAGCAGTCAGTGAATTATTCCGATGACTATAGCAATGTTGCTTCTCAGAAACTGAACATGTTTAAAAACTTTAAGAATCATTGATTAGTGGAGGAAATTGCTGATCACATCAGCAAACAAAAGTATTCATTAAAGCGGCATTGTCACACCCCCCCTCTGAAAAAATGAGTAATCAATAAAGATAGAATCTTTATGAAATACTCAATTTGACTGTGTTGGAATTTCACTAAAATTCCAACCCAGTCAAGACATATACAGAGACAGAGTAGGGACTACTACGTCTCTGTATATTTCCTACGCCTGACACCAATGCAGTACTTTTGCACGCACGCGCAAAAGTACTGCATTGATGTTGACTCTTGGCACTAAAGCAGGAAGATGGCTGTGCCTGGATGGGACCGATTCAGCTAAGTATATCTCACCTTTACTTGCCCCCATCCCCTTCCCCCCGGCCACCGGACCGCAAGCAGCAATGTCACCATCAGAGGTCTGTGCGATTTCTCCAAAGACCCCAGACAGTGATAGTGCCGCTTTAATTAAACACTTATTTTGCAATATTCCAACAGATACAGCTTTTGTGTATGTACTTAATAATGTAAAGCGGTACAATACTTTCGGCTGATGAGTTTGGATCTTAATAAAATAATTTTGGAGCCTTGACAAACATAAAACCAAACAGAGTGATCAAAGTATAACCACCTTCTACAAATTACTGCGAAAAACAACTTCAAAACTTCAACACTTTTCTTTGTGCACTTTTGCTTGAGAGCCCAGGCTTGGGAGAATCAAAATGGTAAGAGTTGTTGGCCCACAATATCACATGATCTATTCTCAGACGTCACATTATAAGTCACAGATATACTATAGGAATTCTTTAAGGGTATCTGAATAGCTGCAGTCCTGGGAGAGAGATGCAGTCACCTGTGGAGTTGGAGTAAGAGTAGTTTTTGGAAGATTTTAAAAGAAAGAACATTTTAATGAAGTAATTGTAATATTATTAAATATAATATAAGGAGTCGGACTTGACAGTTTTGTCATGGCCCTGTGCCTAGCCTATAACAGTAAAATATAGAGGATAAGTAAATATGATGTTAAAAATCCCAGGACGTGAATGTTCACAATAAAAACACAAAGAGAAATTCACTTATCAAATGGAACAAGTCAAAAAACAAAACTGAAAACACAAACGTCAGATACAATCTTAGCAGACTATCCTGTCCTAGACAATCACATTTAGATCAATACAGAATACAGTTCTATTGTTATAATATGAATTATTCTCACATGGCACACACTACTGAGTACACAATCAATAATCTATTTCAGGAATGGCAGCCTCTCTGATAACTCCAAGTACATACAATCCCACCACTTCACCTTCCAAGTTCATCCAACAGCTCTCTGAAATTCTATTAAAATAAACTTTAAAAAAAAAAGAAAGAAAAAGAACCCTCCGGTTTGTTGGAAGGACATTTAAGGTATAAAATTACTGGCATGAAAATAGTGTTTCTTTTTTACACAATAATAAAATGATAAAAAAAATTAATAGACAGTAGGGTATATAGACAAACCAGCTCACTAATCAAAACTGTTTAAATATGGTGCAATAGACCTATGGTGCACGATATCCTTCACAGCAAAATGGTAATAGGTCACATGGTCTGGCAGCCATTCCATTTTCTCAAACTATCTCACACAATATTCAGACATCTTCTCCGGCACCATTTATGCAACAGATGTACAAATTGCTGTGACCCAGATTCCGATTTATTTATTTATAGAGATTCTATAGTGTTAGAAAAACAAAGTTGTAATCCTATCCTACCACTATAGTGCCCTCTGGTTCCTGTTCCCAAGTGTGTGTCCCAGCAGATAAATGGTTAAAAAACATCTTTTTTTGCTCACCCAATTTCACCACCATGTCACACGGTGCTGGTTTGACACGTTGCCTCCTCTAAAGTCATCTGATGGGGGGACCTGGATGTCCTCAATGCAGAGCGTGAGGAAGACCAGCGTCATTTAGGGGACCCAGAGTCGCTAAACTTCCCGATTGCTCAAAATAAGTTGGTGACAAAGACAAAAGAGCCTCTTCAAGCCAATGACATTTAAATAGTTATTCCAAGGATCATGGCCTAGAGCCTGCTGTAGTGGTTCTTATGCCAGGAGTACCTTGGCCCCATGTCATGATAATGGGACAAAGTGTTTTGCAATCTTCTCCTTCTCTACCTGCGGTGAGGGTCCTCCTATGGACAGTGATGACTTCAAACGCCTGCAGAGTTGCAGAAGCAGGAAGTCGATCCCACCAGTCATTCATTGGCCAAAACTGTCAGCTGACCACTTTTAGCCAGTAGTCACAATTCATTCTGTGTAAATGGAATATGCACAGAATTGACATTTGCCAGTCGGAACTCTTGTTTGCTCCTAGAACGCTGACGGAGGTGCAGTTAAAGTTTGCATTTGCAGCATTTCAAAGCAAACTGCTGCACATACACAGAGTTATTTATAAAATGAGAATTTAAATTGAATTCAAAGAGAATTTCAAATTTAAGGCCAGAGTAGTCAAACTGAAAGCATCGATGACTAAGAGAATTTTTCCAGTTCGGCTATTTTGACCTTACATTTGAAATTCTCACTTTTATGAGTAAATCTGACAGACTACAGACACCATGACCACTTCAAATGACAGAAGTGATCCTGTGTCTTGAAGGAACCCTTCCAGCCCGGGCATTTTTTTATTACAGCGGCCCACTAAGAAGGGAGCAGGGCAAAGAGGATGTGTTTTGTCATCACCAATGACAAACACGCCGACTATTAAAGTGAGCATGTTGGTTTAATGCTCTTCCAGGGCAGACTCTGCTAAAGAGCTCTAGCATGAGAAAAATAGCCCTGTATTTGTTCTGCTCAGCGCAAGCAAATTTAACATGCTTGCGCTGTGTTTCCTTGCACCTTGTCTCTGGTGTCTCTATAAATGGATACCAGGAGACAAAAGGGCCAGGAAAGAGTATTGTGCATGTGTTTGGAACCTGCTTGTGGGATTGCGTGTGTGTAGAATGAGCTGATTGTGTTGTGTTTGTGGTGTAATGTAATGCACATGTGGCTAGGGGCTGTAGAGAGTGTGTGTATAGGGGATGTAGCAAGTTTTGTTTGAAGGACCCAGAATGTGTATAAGAGATGTAGTGAGTGTGTGTATATAGCAAATTCAGGGTGTATATAGGTATCTAGTGTGTGAATGTAATGTGTTTAGGGGTACAGTATGTGTGTGAGGGGTGCTGTGTATGTTTGGAAGTAGTGTGTGTGGTGCAGTGTGTTGAGGGTATTGTGTGTATGTGTGAGGGGTGCAGTAGGTGTGTGTGAAAAGTGCAGTGCGTGTGTGTGGGGTACAGCATGTGTGTATGTGAGCGGTGCAGTGTGTGTGTGTGTGAGGGGTAAAGTTTGTGTGTCTGATGGATGCTGTGAGTGGTGCTGTGAGCATTTTCCCGGTGTGCCTGATGGCCAGTCCGGGCCTGAACCCTTTTAGATTGTATCTGATTGTATAAATGTGCATTTGCTTCCCAAATGTCACAAATATATCATTACTCAATAACAAAAGTACTAAAGGTAATTGTGGCAAAACCAACCTCGCCACTATGCACTGGAGAAGCCTGGTTGCTCGCCTGCTGCCTTTAGACTATGGCCCCTGGGAGCCTGTGAAAACTTATGGACTTTTATTGGGTGTGTATGGCCCTTTAAGACAGTCGGTGGGCATATTGGCTTATGTACATTTTATGGGACTGGTGCAGGCCCTTTAAGCACCTTTTTGGGGCACAGGAAAAATTGGGACACTGCTCCTTTAAGACGGTGTCCCCAGACTTGTTTGGGACACTGCCCCTTTAAGACAGTGTCCCCTGTGTCCCCAGACCTGGTTAAAACCCTTTGTTCCTGGTTATTTCCCACTTGGTTCAGTAAATGGGGCTTACTGAACCAAGTACCACACAGGCGGACCACCTGTATTGGGAGTGTGTCGGCAATTTACCTCCCAGAAGCTGCGGTTAACAGCAGCTTAATTGGCGAACGCTGGGTGGCCTTTGTTTGTTTGCCGAACACGTGGCGGCGGCCATCTTTGATCATTCGCACGAGGTCAGCGGTATGTGTAGCCAAATTCATGGAACTAAAATTGGCTGTACATTTCCGCGAACACCGCTGAGCCTTACCTTCTCCCACAATGATTTTACAGCCGCAGAGACTAAGTCCCATTGGGACTTAGTCATTTTTTCAGCCTGAAATAGACCGACCGCACAGCCCAAATCTATGGAACTGTTTTGGGCAGGAAAACGTGCTTGCGGTCGGTCATAAAGGGACCTCCAGCTAACCTTTTAACCCCTGGATGGATTTGGCTGATTTTTTTTTTGTTTATATTTAAAGTGTGCTGATTAATAATATGAAGATTGGATGTACGGTTTTAAAGTTACAGTGTATGGATAGAAACTGTATTTTTACTGCCGGTGTTTAATTATGTTAACCCATTGTGTACCATAATTAGATCACAGGCAGAGGTAGGATTTTGTATGTAATTGCTGGGAGTGTTTCTGTAATATACGTGTATGATTGGTTGTTTTGTAAAACCCTGTGGGTGGTCCTATCTAAGGGAAACCTGCATAAAAGAAGGTTCTTTTGGTGCCAGAAAATAGATTCTGCTTAACCCTCAAACAAAGTGTTGTCTCGTTATTGGGGGAATTGGATTGTATGCTAACTGCCAGGAGTGTAAACCTTTCGTATGGTTTTTCCTGTTCAGCTGTTTCCTGTTCAGTATTTGTGAGTTTCCTGTTCGGGAGTTGGAGAATTCGTGTAGTTTGCAGTTCGGGAGATTGGTGATTGCAGTAGCTGTCTGTGCATCTGGAAGGGGAATATCGCCTAAACGGTTTTTAACCTCTTGTGGGCAAAACGGTCCGTTACAGTAATAAAGGAGCTTAAGGTCAGAGGCCATTTTGAATTTTAAATAAAATTAAACTTCATGAAAACGTGCAAAACTGACTAACAAAATGCAGGGCACATGCATGATGAAATAGGCACTTTTATAAGGTGTGAAACTGGGTGCAAGTAAGCACTTTAGGAATTTGAAAAGGGCCTGTTATTTTTGAATTATTCATAAAAAATGGTTTATATAAGATTATGAAATACTTAAACAGTCTTTTATTGTAATTTCACTGAAAATCCAAATCAGTGTAATCATGACATAATGCAAAGTAGGGACTACTTTGTCCTACATAGAAGCTAATATAGAAGCTAACATTTGGCAAAATTGAAACCGTTTCTGCTGGACTCACCTTGCCATTTACCATCAGTCGTGACAACACAAGATCTCCCCCGCCCTGTTATATACGTTTGCCAATACGAAAGAGTACATCAATGCCATGGCTCCTGGTGGCTTAATATTTAATGAGTCACTATTTATTTTATTTTAAATTGATTATAAGATAGATAACATTTTAATGACATCTCATTAAAAAAATGAACTACTTAAAATAGGTTTGTTATTTGTACTAAACAGACTGCAGTTACTTCCCGACATATTATTGTCTTGTCATTTAAATTGTGTAAAGGAAGTCAGATTGGACCTGCATGGGGATGTCACATTAAGGAGATATCATGTAACACTGTGCGACGGACCATATGCACTAAACATCAGAGTGGAGTAAGACTTAAAGACAGCTTTATGCACATCTCTGCAACTTGGCCCAGCTACACCACTGTCAGCATTGTTTGTCTTTACATCTATTACTGCATGTCAGCAGTTAAATTACAGCTTTGCGTTAGATGAGAACAGTCTGAGGTTCAGTTTTCCTTAATGTAAAACGAATAACAGCCTTATTCTTTCCACATCTGTATGTTTATGTATACAAAGTTTTTATATATACACACACACAGATACACTTATATTTAAACTAAATAAAATATTTTTTGCTTATATTTCTATTTTGTAAAGTTTTGTATTTTCCACAAGTATGTCAATATCCACTAGTTAATTTTTAACCCCTTAAGGACACATGATGGAAATATTCCGTCATGATTCCCTTTTATTCCAGAAGTTGTGTCCTTAAGGGGTTAAACAAATGGAGGCTATTTAGTTGCTCCAATGGCCATGAGAGTTTAGCCCACCTGCCACGTCAAGGCAAACCTCTCAGGTGGGTCCTACACTGACTTTTCACCTTGCTTCCTTGAGCTTCTGGCAAAAATATCTCTAACAAGACTCATTGGCCATTGGAGTAACTAAATAACCTCCATTTGTTTAAATATACATAGGGATTTGGGAAGAGCGCAGGTAACTTTTTCTTTGGATTTTACTGTATGTATTGGGGCTGATGTGTACTGTGGTCGTTGCTGCTGCCCAAGAGTAGTGGGAGTTTGAGCACAGGACCTGTTTTTTTTATTTGTATCCACTAGTTAATATTTACGGTTATTCTATTTTATATTATATATTTATCATGCAGCCAAGATGAACTATGTACAGCTGTTTGGCACAAAAAAAAGGATATGCAGATCTTATAGTTCGTTAAAGATTTAAGTTCCCTCTCTTGGGCCTACACGTGGTATACACTGTTTGTGTACTTAAAGAAACATTAGGAATACAAACATGTAATCGTAACGCTATAGTTACAACCGATGTAGGCATCAAGTACCCTTGTGAAGGTTTAAATGATAAGTTTTACTTACCTTATATCCTTCAGTGTTCTCGTCTCACCGTGGCCGTCCCACCTTCTTGGCGGAGACCATTAATTTTGATGATCTCAGCTAATCCATGCTTCCCCACAAAGAAGCAGTGGGAAGCTAAACCACATGTGTGGCAAAGTATCATGCTGTGCCATTCAAATATTTGGTATGAGAAGCATCTGACTGACCAAGCAAGTCTGACTCTTATTGCACCAGAAGCTCCTCTAGAAGTGTGTTTAACCCTGCAACGAAAACAGTGTCGTTTCTGCAAAATGGTAATATTTTACATTGCAGCTTTTTAAAACGACAGGGACACTGCACCTGGACCACTTTATCACTGGGTGCCTTTAGTGTCCCTTTAACAAAGGGACATCTCATCCTATAGTTTAATAGCATCCTATAATTGATTACAAATTTTAAAATAAGCAATTTAGATTTTTGTTGTATCTTAAAATTGCTGATTTAACAATGAAAAAACACTTATAGGACCCACCATTGTTGATGACAGAACATGTATTTCAGTCCACAATTTAGAGTGTTGCAAATAACATATGTTGTTTAACCCCTTAAGGACACATGACATGTGCGACATGTCATGATTCCCTTTTATTCCAGAAGTTTGGTCCTTAAGGGGTTAAACGTGCAGCATTAAAAGGAACACTCCGAGCACCATAACATCTACAATACGCTGTTGTTGTTATGGTGCCAGGAGTGTCCTGGTACTCCTCCAATGTATGTATTTAGAGCCAAAGTATGAAGCAGTACAAACCGCCAGGATGCACAGATTCCAGTTCCCACCCACAAGCCACTAGGTTTACAAAGAAATAAAAAATAAAAAGAAGCCCAGCACATCGTTCTTCTATCGGTGTCCCTTTATTACTGCAACATTTCGGCTGGTAACCTCTGTCTTTGTCAAGCTTGTCCAATGGAAGTAGTCATAATGTTTGCTAACGGGTTGGCTTTTTACTTCTGGATTGCCGGTGTCAGGAATGGAGATATCCTAACATACAAATCTAAAGGAAACTGTAAAGGAACGCGTAATGGTCCTTAGAGTGCTTACTGCCCAAGACAGATAAACAAAATGTCTGCAAACAGACAGGGAATAAAAGAGAGACATTCTGAGGCTAGGATAATAGAGATACACAGAATTGATAGTCAAGATAAAAGAGAGCAAGAATGGTCAAACAAGCCGTGTTCCTTCCATAATTCCTACTATGGAGAGCAGGTCAGGTGTGAACATACCGCTAAATTCTCTTGTTGCTTTACAATAATACCTTATCTTTGAAAATGCTTCCATGTGAAGCAGCCTCTGTGAATGTTTTTTTTTGGATAACAAGCACAGGCTAGAGACAGCTGTAGGTTTGCAGCTAGTCCAAAAATGTCTTAGGGTCACACTTCAACATCCCTAATGTAAAAGAACAGTTTAGTATGATACAATATGTGATGCAAAGTTACCAGGAGACTGAGGATGAAGTCATTTCCTCCCTTGGAGAGACTACGCCAAGCGAAAGCGAATGAGTGGGGGGGGGGGGAATTAAGGGAACGACAAAAACTGCAGGTTGAGAAGGAAGAATAGGCAAAGGATCTTTTAAGATTGAAGACAAGACTGTGTGCTAACATTTCAGAAACAGAATGAGAAATGAAGAATCACATTGCATTAGTGAAACTGAATGCCTAATGATTTCCCGGCATTAAAAATTCAATTTAAAGAGCAACAATACAAAACCAATCAAATATTTTAATTAGGTTACTTGGACACAGGACGACAGTATATTTTTGTAATGCTAAACATGGTCATAGAAAATGACCCTTTTATTCGTTTTCCCTCGTTTCAAGCATCACCAGTTCAGAAAGCACAAAGCATGATCATCTATATTTAATGAGATTCATGTTAACCTATGGAAAATTTATAGCTCGAACAAACGTTATAATTCTCATGATTTACTGGAAGGTCTTTTGAAAATGTCTCAAGTACGCAAAAGGTTAACTTGTCAGCAAATGAACGACCAGGGGTCCTGTCTATGCATTCTCTGCCTTGGTTCCCTTGAGATTAGCTCGTACTAAGACAGAGTGGATAAACGGACACGCAGCCTCTGTTGGGCTGCATTCAGAAGGCATTTTTTTTCTAGGTCTTTAAAGTGTACCCGCCATCAAACAAACCGTCTACACAAATGTAATTTTATTCATAAATAGGTTTGGGTGGTTTAAAAAAAAAAAAATTAGAAAACAATATAATATGAAACATGTTGTAATAAGTACATAAACAAAAACAAAAAAATACAAGCCCAACAAGAAGGTTTCTGCTGACAAAGCCTTTCTGGTTCGATCAGTGCTCAAACACCTTCCAATCAGGTTAGATACCACAAAAGTAGGTCCGAGTGTTTCAAAGTACAGCAAAACACAATCAAGATTTGAGAATCGGGGTTAGGTTTAGAAGAATTAGAGTTAAGAGCTTTATGGAGTTTAGAGTTGGGATATTTAGGTTTCAAGAACTGTGGTTGAGGAGGTAAAGGTTGGGAGCTTCTAATCAGCATCTCTTCCTACCTCCACCTACCATGATTGTAGTCATCAAACTCCTCTGAACAGTGCAGATGTAGAGAATATATAATATCATATCCCTGCCTCTTACAAACAGACAACAAGTTGGAATAGAATGTTGCCACATTCCATGTGTACATCACTATGCTGCCCAGTTACCCTACATTATGATGTGAGGTGATGGGTAATAAGATAGCCAGGCGTAAAGGGACACTTCTGATCCCCAAAGCACTTTAGCTTGCTGAAATGCTTTATGTGTAAAGTGTGACATATTTTTTTCATTTTACAAAAAGTGCAGATTTCAGAAGAAGCTAGTGCTTTTATAAATTAACCGTGCTATACTCACTTGTCAGTCAATCAGATAACCAGTCCTGTTACTTCAGTTCAGTGGAGCCAAACTCAAAAGGCAGAAACTGACCAGTGAACCCGCCTTGCAAAGACTTCTCATTGAGCTACATTGGGAAGTCTGTGATTGGACAGCCACAGAAAGTCTGGGTGGGGTTAGAAAAGGAGGTCTTGCAAAGGCTTCAGACAAGAGATCTGCAGCTTTTACAAGTTAGATTTACCCAGAATAAAAAAAAAAATAAAAAAAAACAATTAAATGCATGCATGTTTTCAGTTTGTAGGCCTTTACTAAACAGTAATTTTTTTTTTATATTTGAGCAGTTGAGTGTCCTTTTAACACTTAGATGGAAATAGGTAATATCAGTGCTAACAAACAAGAAGTACAATATTTTAAATCAGCCACGTGTCAGCATTACAAAATCGGATAATAAAGACTAATGCAATAACGGCATTTGCAGTGAACCAGCAATGAAATGAAATGAAACAAAATGTCCTGTAAATCTTTCCTAATTAACACAATGTAATCATGATTGTCATGCCGCAGTATGAAAGGGTTCTAGGATCTTGAACATTAGTGTTGCTTGCAGATACTGTACCTCAAAGAAACCAAAAAGCACCCAACATGTATTTTAATAAAACCGAGACCCTTGCACTATATATATATATATATATATATTTTTTTTTTTTTTTTAAGGAAATATTGCAGTGCTACTCTGTTGCAGTACTGTGGGACTTTTTTGGTTTCCTTACGGTACACTGTCTGCAAGCAACACGATTGTTAAGGGTTCGCTCTGGACCCCTAAAACGCTTTAGCTTGCTGAAAAGCTTTGTGTGAAGCATGTGCTCTGCTATCATTTTACAAAATGTACAGATTTCAACAGAAATGTACACATTTATGTGGGTTACACCCCCCTTGGTTTTCAGGTAGAAACAGGTAATATTACTTCCTGGTTTGGTTAACTCATTGGAGCAAAACTCAAAAGACAGCAATTGCTCAGAGCACCTGCCTTGCATTGAGCTTCATTACAAAGTCTGTGATTGGACAGCCACAGAAAGCCTGGGCGGAGTTAGAAAGGGAGGACTTGCCAAGACTTCAGACAAAAGATCTACAGCTTTTGCAAGCTGTTTTATCTGAGTTAAGAATGAAAACAGGCAAAATTAAACACATGCATGTTTTCATTGGGAGTATTTCCACTGAACAGTGATTTATTTATTTGGATTTAGGAATTGGGTGTCGATTTAAAGATCCAAGAATCCTTTCATCCTGCATGCATCCATACATGACAATCTTCATGGTTACATGGCATAAATTGTGAAACATTTACAGGAAATTTAATGTATTTGGCAACAGTTTTATTTTTTCTTCACTGCATATGTTGTTATATTATCAGTCCTCATTGGCCGATTTTGTACTGTTGGCAATGTATTGATTTAAATGTTTAACTGTTCATAGGAGATGACGTTTTATGTTAGCAGCTTGAATTAATAGTGTAGTTTTTATTATCAATTGTAATACTGAAAGATGCATTTTGTAATAATAGGTTGGTCCAGGCACTCTGGATTTGTATATCAAGCTGATTAATTGCAGAAACTTTGACAAATACCTCGGTGGGAGGCCAAAACATTGACCAAGGCTTTATGGTAAAATTCATGATTAAGCATCTAAGCTGGTAAGTGACCTTACAGTGGCTTAGCAATATCCAGAAACAGTAGTCCAGGTCCATTTGGTCGAATCTTTGAGTCCAGTCCACTGCACGCCAACCTCAATGTAGCAGGGTAATAGAAAGCCAACATATTTCACATTTACAGTATGAGACTTATTCAATAAACTGCATTATGTCACAGAATTAAATTTTAGGCCAACATGGTAAAATATCTTAGAAAGCAAAATCATTTTGGAATCCTTTGGCTGATTCTCCACAATTCCCTGTGAATAGATCCATTGGTTTATAAAAAATATTTATTAAAACACAAGTTGTAAGGAAACATTGAATCATTTTTTCCATTGGTTTGTGAAGCATTTTTAACTTTCTCGCTGGCAATGATCTGGCACTGATGCAGCATTTTTATTATGACAATATGGTAGCACTGAATAAACTGCAAACACAAAATCAATTTTTGTTGTTTGTATTTTTTTCACTGCTCAGTACATCGGCAAAAACTGGTCTAAATTTCCTGTTCCTGTTTAATTATGAAAAAATGTACATGAAGCAGTTTGTTTATTACTATATTTCTGGCAGCCCTATATTAATAATAGATGAATACTGATCAGTAATTTTGCTTTCTCATAGTAAGAAATGCAAGCTCTTAACACACAGTGCTGTAGTAAGCTTTGCTGCAGAGCTGAGCACAGCCCTACAATATCCTTCCAAAAAAAAAAAAAAGCTTTATATACATAATTCTGCGTATTTTTCCCCCCAATAAACATGTGGGTCTCTGCTTGATATAAGAGCATCCCATGAATTTCTGTTATAGAAGCCCACATTGAGAAAATATAATAAAATATTTAGTTAATTTTTTTTTTTTATGGTTAACATTGAGGGAAACTGAATTCTAAAAATAAATAGCTGGTAAGATAGTTATGTTTAATGTATAAGCTGCAGAACCTGTTCGAACTGTTTAACATCCCAGTCTTAATAGGACATATTTTATTCTTCTGTAATTATAAGTAAATGGGTTGAAGGGACACTATAGTCATCAGACCAACTACAGCAGCTTATTGCATTTGTTCTGGTGAGTATCATCATTACCTTTAGATTTTTTGCAGTAAACACTGTCTTTTTAGAGAACATGAAGTGTTTACATTACAGCCTAGTGATAACTTCACTGGCCACTCCTCAGATGGCTACTAGAGGTGCTTTCTTCTGCATGCAGACACTGAACTTGCCTCATAGAGATGCATTGATTCAATGGATGTCTATGAGGAGATGCGGATTGGCCAGAGCTGTGTTTGGCTTGTGCTGGCTCTGCCCATGATCTGCCTCATTGACAGCCTCAGCCAATCGAATGCTTTTTTATGGGAAAGTATTGCGATTGGCTGAGATCACCACTTCTGATGATGGCAGCCAATAAGGCATATCAGGTGTAGAGCCAGCAGCAGCAGACAGGAATAAAGGTAAGATGTTACTATATTTATGGTGGCAAGGTGGGGCAGGGGAACTAGATTTTATTTTTACCACTACAGGGTCAGGAATACATGTTTGTGTTCCTCTCCTTATAGGTTTCCTTTAAACTAGTATCTATGTGTTAGACAATAGTAAAACCAAGAATATATAGCTATTGGTTTAATTTATGGGGGGAAAAAGAGAAGCTGTGCTCACAAATGGCGGATTTCCACTAGAAACTATGTGAAGTTGCTTTGTCAACTGGAGGTGTAGCCGCCACACACCTTCAAGTGTGCAGTCATTATTGGCTTGCCAACGGTTAAAGGACCACTACAGGCACTCAATAATGAGGTCTGAATGCCAGGTCCATCTAGGGTTAACCCTGCACTGTGAAAATCACAGTGAGAAGACGCTGCTGTCCATAGGAAAGCATTGAGTAATGCTTTCCTATGAACTGATTGAATGTGTGCGTGCCTCTTGCCACGCATATGCATTCAGCGCTGACATTGGAAGAGGGAGGAGAGTTCCCCAGCGCCGAGGGAGCCCGGTGCGGGAGAAAGGTAAGAGTTTAACCCCTTCCTCCCCCTTCAGCCCGGTGAGAGTGGGACCCTGAGGATGGGGGTGACCTAAAGACTCTGTAATGCCAGGAAAACGAGTTTGTTTTCCTGGCACTATAGTGGTCCTTTAAGGAGTAAATGTTAAAATTAAAACAGACCACTACTATTGCTGTTTTAATAGCATTTATCGTGGAGTTTTTTCACCATTTTTATTTAAATTGAGCATTTAATAGGTCTACATCTTGGAGTGCAACCGTTTACAGCGCACATTTTATTGTTTTAATTGTATTACACTATGTTGCGTTTATCTTCTTTTTAGAACTACAGCCATATCCCATATGTTTGTTGCTTATAAAAGAATACAGAGCTACAAAAGACATACAGAGCTGAATAACTTTGTATCTGTCCATTTTCTAGTTTAAATTATAGAATAAATGCTATTCTATAATATGGCACTCCCTTATTTAGGTCACTAGTGCTCTTAAAGCATGCAGGAGATCAAGTCTGAAGAAGGCTCTGTTTATTGAATTAGAGTTCCTCATAACTGAAGCAAATACTGCAATAGACATCCTATACCATTAACACGTAAGAAAATAGCCTATGATAAAGCGAACACCTAACTTTCAAGAGATCAGCTAAAGACCAACGACCTAATCAGCATGCACATCTAATGCCTCGTTTCCACTGATTGGATCGGTTCGGGTCGGTACAGTTTGGAAGGTTTAGAATGGTCCAGCCCATTCTGGTTAGAGTTTCCACTGCAAGTCAGACTTTTCAGGGCCATGCGGGGTTTATAAAAAAATGCTCTTCCTGTCCACCAATCAATGCATTGTATAGTAGCTCAGCCCTAACCGAACCATTCCATTTCCTATGGCCCTACATCTGAAGCAGGACCCTGAATGGATCGGTACGGTTCGCTTGTATGGACCACTTTCATAATGGAAACACCCAAAATAGCGAACCGTTCCGCTCAGTGGAAACGAGGCAAAAGTGATCAGCTATGAAACAGGCCCAGGTAAAACAAAATAAGGTTATGTGTACATGATGATGTGATTTCTAACACTATCAACGATCCGTTTGATTTGCATATGCATAACGCTAAATAGGCTTTATACAAGGGAACAAAACACTGGTCACAATCTTTATTCTTACATTGTGACTTTGTGCGCACATTCAGATGCAGAAAGACGTGGATTATACTGCAATAAATAGATAAAAATGGTTTGTGCTTTCAAAGATATTTCCATTTTTTTTTAACAGTAGATATATTCCAAAAGAAAACAAGCATGCATTTAATTAGTCATATTTTTCATTGGGGGGTATATATAAAAACATTTGTGAAAGCTGCACATCTAGTCTTAAGCCTTTGCTCCCCCTCCCTTTCTAAACCACCTTAGGTTGATGCAGATACTCAGAGATAAAAAGTCCACAGATGCTATAAAGACTGCATCAAACCTAGCAGTTTATGATATTTTTCTATGTTAACGTCAAATGCTGGAATTAAATAAATAAATAAATGTTTTCTGTAATATTGGGGCATCTGCAAATTATTTTTTTTATTTACCCATTTACAGAGAACTGCTGAAGGTTCTTGTATGGGCAGAAATGATAAGGAGTAGTCATAAACTCTATTTAAGAGTGCTATTTCAGGACTTTTCAGAGGTATCCTCAGAAAAAACACATCATGGAAAAACCTGTTACACTGGATGCAGAACAGTTGGGCAGTATGCGTCTACTGGAAAAGAAAAAGGCACTTCAAAAAAGGTCAACATAACTAGAAAAAAAAAAAAAAAAAGTCCAGCAATGTATTTTACATGGAATTTCATTTCCTTTAATAAGACAGTTCAGCCTAATTTATAATCAGGTCAGCTAGTGATGGGGGCCAAAGCTATATATAACGTCTTTTAATAGCATGTTTAAAAAAAAATAAAAAAAATAAAAAGAGATGGATATAAAAAAAGACTCCAAATGTAGGGAGATTAAAGGAAATGAAAGAAAAAAATAAAGTGAAGAGTCTAGGCTGACACAAAAGACAAGATGTGTGTTGATATATTAGTATACAAGACAGGTGTTCGAAACCTATTTTGACATGGCGACAAATTCTGCGCATGACATTAGCCTGGCAACCTATTCCTAAACATGATGTAAAATAAATTCTGCATAGCACCTTCATTATACTGTCTCCAACATCATATGGGTATTCATTGCGCAAGAGTCTGATCTGAGGAATAGGATGTATCTTTTAAAACTAAAGGGAGCCCACTGAAATTAGTACCAAGAGAAAAGTTTAGGTCTCAACCCAGGGTTAGGAACTACAGATACACCTTTATGGTTCAGAATCAGTAAAAAAAATAAAAATAAAAAATTGTAAAAAAATAATAAAGTAATACAAAATGTGTGTGAAAGTATATTTGTCAATTGTACATTATTTATTAACATTGAATGTATTGATTAGTTTCTATAGCAGGGGTAGACAACCATCAGACAACATCTCCCATGATGCTTTGCCAGCATTAGAGCATTAGGGCAGATGTAGTCCATAACAGCTGGAGTGCCAAAGGTTGCCTATCCCTGATCAATAGCTTGAGGTATTTTTTTTCTAGTATGTAAATTGATTGTTCTGTGGTACCCAATTCCTAAAACCTTATAAAATGTGTAAACTATGTATAGCTGAATAACGTTTCATTATTATTATTATTGTTTCTAAAGCGCCAACAACATCCGTAGCGCTGTACAATGGGTGGACTAACAGACACGTATTTGTAACCAGTCGAGTTTGACGCACAGGAACAGAGGGATTGAGGGCCCTGCTCAATTAGCTTACATGCTAGAGGGAGTGGGGGTAATGTGACACAAAAGGTATGGGTAAGGTAGAAAAGCAGGATGTTAGAAAAGGTATTTACTGAGGGCTTAGTGTTTTGTTTTGATGACAATTTCAGGAGAGGAATCAGGGTGCGGGGAGGGAAAGCTGTTCACAGTTTCATTGATATGCTTTCCTAAAGAAGTAAGTTTTCAAAGATATTTTAAAGGAGTGGAGACTGTGTGAAAGTCTAACAGAGAGGGAAAGGGCGTTCTGTAGGAACAGTGCAGCACTAGAGAAGTCTTTAAGGCGAGCATCAGAGGTAGGAGTACGAACAGAGGTTAGACATAGGTCTCCGGCAGAGTGTAGGGGCCTAGACGGGACATATTTGTGTATAAGTGAAGATAAGCAAGTGGGAGCAGCATTGTGTAGAGATTTGTAAGCAAGTGTCAGGATCTTAAATTGAGCCCTATATCTTACGGGAAGCCAATGGAGGGACTGACAAAGGGGGGGAGGCATGGGAGGTGCAGGCGGACAGGAAGATGAGCCTCGCTGCCGCATTCATTATAGACTATAACGGGGCAAGTTGGGAACACATAAGACCACTGAGAAGCAGATTACAGTAGTCAAGGCAAAAGAGGACAGCACCTTTGCCGTACCAGGTGTTAAATAGCGTTGGCTGCGCGCAATGTCTTTGAAATGGAAGCGGCAGGATTTGGCGATTGATTGGACATGAGGGGTGAAGGAGAGGTTGGAGTCAAAGAGAACACCTAGGCAGTGAGCCTTAGAGGTAGAGCGGATTGTAGCGCCATTGACTTGGCGGGATACAAACGATGGAGTAGGAACACTTGAGGGAGGGAAGACCAAAAGTTCTGTTTTGGACAGGTTCAGTTTAAGGAAATGAGTAGCTATCCAGTTGTAAATAGCAGAGAGGCAGCAAGAGACACGAGTTAGGAGGAGTGGTGAGAAATCAGGAGAGGACAGATAAATTTGTATGTCATCTGCAGAGAAATTATACTGGAAGCCGAAGGAGCTGATGAGTTTACCAAGGGAAGCAGTGTAGATTCAGAACAATAGGGGACCAAGGACAGACCATTGGGGAACACCAACAGAGAGGGATTGGGGAGAGCTTGAGAAAGAAACACTGAATGAGTGCTGGGAGAGGTAGGAAGAGCACCAGGAGAGAGCGGTGTCTCGTAAACCGAGGTTACGGAGGATGAGAAGAAGCTGTTGATGATCAACAGTGTCAAAAGCAGCAGAAAGGTCAAGGAGACTTAGGATAGAGAAGTGGCCATGGGATTTAGCAGTTATAAGATCATTGTATATTTTGGTCACAGCTGTTTCAACAGAGTGACGAGCACAGAATCCAGATTGAAGCGGGTCAAGCAGAGAGTTAGATTCGAGGAAGTCTGTCAAATTTGCATACACAACTCTGAGACAAACGACAGTAGCAAGATAGGGCGGTAGTTGGACGGGGAATTAGGGTCAAGGTTGGGCTTTTTCAGAATCGGTGTTACAGTTGCATGTTTGAAGGGTAAAGGGATTTAAAATGTTAGTGAGAGGCATAGCAAGAGAGGGAGACAAAGTGCGGATTAAATACGAGGGAATAGGATTGAGGGAACAGGTGGTGGGGCAGGAGGAACGGAGGAGAGCAGAAATCTCTCTGGTGCAAATGAGCGTAGGACAGCTGAGGGAGTGTGGTTAGGGGAAAAGTTCATAGTGAATGGAGAGAGATGGGAGATCTCTTCCCTGATTGTAGAAATCTTCTCAGTGAAGTGAGTTGCAAAGTTTGTGGGGTTCAAGTTGGTAGGAGAAGGAGGCACGACAGGGCCAAGAAGAGAGTTAAAAGCATGAACCAGTCGTTTGGGTTCGCGGGAGAGTGTGATTATGAGTGTATTGAAGTAGTTGTCTAAGAGCGCAGCATAAATTTATAGTGGAGGAAGTCAGACACAGAGTAAGACTCTCACCAGCAGCGTTCAGTTGTTTTTAGAGGTATCAGTTCAGCTTGGTGTGCCAGGGTTGTAATTGGGAGTGCTTAGTGCGTTTAAGTGTAGGAGGTGCCACGATGACTAGTTGAGAGGAGAGAGTAGAGTTGTAGAGGGAGGTTGCAGTGTTAGGGTAGGTGAGATTTGAGAAAGGAGACTTTGGAGGTTGGTAGAGAATTGCTGTAGGTCAAGACAATGGAGGTTTCTGCAAGACTGATGTGTAGGTGAGAGTAGGTGGATCTATGCTCCATCACCTTTGCAATTATATAACGTTGTGAAGATGCTAAGAGTGAGCCTTTAATTTGTCCTCTATAAAAATAAATAAATAAATAAAACCTGTAACGAATTGTGGCAGGTTTATTCACTAGAGTGAGAATTTCAGGGGAATTGAAAGTCAATTTCAAAATTTAAGGTCAAAATAGTCAAATTGGAAAACCCATCTAAGCCAGCTACACTTTCAGTTTATCTACTCTAGCCTTAGATTTGAAATTCTTTTTAAATTCACTTTACATTCCTAGCAATTCACAATTCACAGGTGTGAAGAAATGACTCCGTTCATCAGGATTTCTACCTTTGTTGCACAGTTAATTCACCCAATTCAGCTGGAATTCGGCATATAGCTATAATTTCTACCCTTCGGATGGATTCAGGCGAATTCCCCGTGTAAAATCTAGGTGGCCGCCATTTCGGCACTTTACACGTGGTCGCGGCCATTTTACGTGCGAACATCGGTGTTTGCCCGTCAACGCGTGGAACTAAAATCGGATACGCAAACAGGCGAACACCGCTGAGACCTCCATACATCCAGAACTTCGCACGGGAAAAACCGAATCACCGGCCGTTCGGTAGTTACATGCAACTTCGTATGGGGATTTCAACGACCACGAAGATGCGAACGGATGGCAGGACTTTCGTCTTTTTTATTCGCCTAAACGGAGACCGACCGCAGGGCCAAAACTTATGGAACTATTTTCGGCTAGATGATCCGTGCGGTCGGTCAAAACTTTAGTGCTCCATAACTCCCGAACCATTCATCCGAATGGACTGATTTTTTGACATATTGTCCCCACAAGTGAACACTATCCAGCGGTGCCCAATTTAAAGGTGTACCCCTTGTTTTTGGGGTACATCCAGAACTGGGGTAAAATAGTGCACGTTTTAATGAAGTTAACTGTTTATCAGAGGGGAGGGAGGTAGGGGCTGTAACCTGTACCTGATTGGTGATTTAATGCCTCCCCCTGGGTGTGTATTTTTTGTATGTAACCCTAATAAAAAGCAGGCTGGAGATTCCAGACCTCAGATCTACTTGTATCCTGATTCTGGACTCTGACTGTTATTTGGGAATTCGTATGCTTTACCAAGGGGATTATCTTGGGAAGCTGTTATATTTCTTATGGACTTCATTGCTTGGAACTACCCTAGACGCTGGCATTGCAGGAGGAATTATCAAAGCGGTTCAGCTATACTTGATTTCCTTACAACTCTGCTCCCCTATAAGTCCATAGGTCGGCATACCCGCCTAGACCCTGTCGGGTTGGCTTGGGGATGTCCGATGAAAGTACGTTTTTAGGTGTCCAGTTCGGTCTGGCGGGACAGTCCATCCGCATTCCCATTTTGTTTACCCGGACGGTACTGCATGGTAAAATTGTATGGTTGGAGAGCTAGGCTCCACCGGAGTAGCCTGGGGTTGTCACCAGCTACCCGGTTGAGCCATACCAGAGGGTTGTGGTCGGTCATAAGGGTAAACGCTCGCCCATACAGATAGGGCTGAAGTTTCTTGAGGGCCCACACGAGGGCCAAGCACTCTTTTTCTACGGTGGCATAGCTGACTTCTCGGGGCAAAAGTTTACGGCTGAGGTATGCCACCGGGTGTTCCATGCCATCCGCCCCCACCTGGCTTAGTACGGCTCCCAGCCCAAACATGGAGGCATCTGTGTGTATAAGAAATTGTTTAGTGTAATCGGGTGCTGCCAACACAGGGGCCTCACTCAATGCCGCTTTGAGCTTCTGGAAAGCGTCCGTGCACTCTGGGGTCCAGGAGACCTGTTTGGGAAGGGCCTTTTTGGTAAGGTCCGTGAGGGGCTTGGCCAGGGCGCTATATTCTGGGACGAACTTCCTATAATACCCGGCCGTCCCTAAGAAAGCCAGTACCTGGGTTTTGGTCCGAGGTTGGGGCCAGTTAGCTATGGCTTCTACCTTAGCGGGCTCTGGGCGTTGTCTACCGGAGCCGACACGGTGGCCTAGATACTGGACCTCGGCTAGGCCTACGTGACACTTGTCGGGTTTCAAAGTGAGCCCGGCGAGGTGGATTCGTTCGAGTACCCTGGACACATGACCCAGATGGTCTCCCCATGTGCGGCTATAGATGGCAATATCATCTAGATACGCACATGCGAAGTCCTGCAACCCCTCCAGGAGCCTATCCGCCATCCGCTGAAACGTAGCCGGGGCGTTCTTCATCCCAAAGGGCATAACCTTGAATTGGTATAGCCCAAACGGGGTGACGAACACCGACTTGGGGATGGCCGCAGGCTCCAGGGGGATCTGCCAATAACCCTTGCACAGGTCCAGGGTAGTCAAGTAGTTCCCCCCCGCCATACGATCTAAGAGCTCATCTATTCTAGGCATGGGGTAGGCATCGGTTATGGTACGGTCGTTAAGCCTCCGGTAATCTACACAGAAGCGCGTAGTGCCATTGCGCTTCGGTACTAGTACCACCGGGGAGGCCCAAGGACTTTGGGAGGGTTCTATTACCCCTAGCCGTAACATATCCCTTAACTCGGTGAGCATACTCTCACGTACTGCTTCCGGGATCCGATATGGCTGTTGCCGTAGGGGCGTCTCTCCCTGGGTTTCCACACGGTGTACCGCAGCGGAGGTATAGCCTGGGGTAGCGGAAAACATCTCTCGGTATCCCTGCAGCAGATGGGTAGCCTCACCTTTCTCCAGGAGGTCTAAATTTTGCCCCAAGCTTACTTGGTCAATAGTACAGGGGGTGGTCTCCAGCAAGTCAGGCAGGGGAAGCCCTTCACTATCCTCTGTGGCGGGGGCGCACACGGCGCCCACCTCCTCTGTCCTTTCAAAATATGGTTTGAGCATGTTCACATGGAAGGCTTTGGTCAGCCTTTCATCTGAGCATTTGCTCACGATGTAGGTAGTCTCGCTAACCTGTTCCACTACCTTAAAAGGTCCCTGCCAGGCTGCTTGCAGCTTGTCCTTTTTAACGGGCCTCAGAGCCAGTACCTTCTGCCCTAAGTCCAGCACTCTATCCTGGGCCCTCCTATCGTACCACTTTTTCTGGTCCTCCTGGGCCGCCTGCAGGTTCTCCCGAACCGATTCGGTGAGGGCCCGCAGACGGTCCCGGAACTCCAGGACATACTGGACGATAGGGACTCCCCCCTCATCTGTATTGCCCTCCCAGTGTTCCCGTACGAGCTCCAGTGGGCCCCGAACTTTTCTCCCGTACAGGAGTTCGAAGGGGGAAAACCCAGTGGAGGCCTGGGGCACCTCACGGTAGGCAAACAGAAGGTGGGGAAGGAATTTTTCCCAATTCTTGTGGGACTCTGTAAAAGTTTTTAGCATCTGTTTTAGAGTGCCATTGAAACGTTCACAGAGCCCGTTAGTCTGGGGATGATACGGGGCGCTGAACAGGGGTTGCACTCCACAGCTCTGCCACAGTTGTTGCGTCAGGGTAGCTGTGAACTGCGTCCCCCGATCGGAGAGTATCTCCTGCGGGAAACCTACTCAGGTGAATATCTGAATAAGGGCCTCTGCCACGGTCTCGGCCTCTATATTGGTGAGGGCGACTGCCTCCGGGTATCTAGTGGCGTAGTCAACCACCGTTAGGATAAACTTTTTGCCCGACGGACTGGGGCGACTGAGGGGACCTATTAAATCCACCGCTACTCGGTGGAAGGGCT
Organism: Pelobates cultripes; assembly: GCA_933207985.1. NCBI lineage: Eukaryota > Metazoa > Chordata > Amphibia > Anura > Pelobatidae > Pelobates > Pelobates cultripes. The sequence goes on from OW240915.1 coordinate 38,636,235, forward strand.
GTTCGATGATGGGTAGGGGGTGAAGCTTAGCCTTCCGAAGGTCTCCCCTTTTCCCTACCCTTTGGCATACATCACATGTCCTACAATAGTACTTTAGGTCCTGGGTAGCTCTGGGCCAGAAGAAGGTTTGAGTTAACCTGTCTCTGGTCTTTTTGACCCCTAAATGTCCTGCTAGGGGAATGTCATGACTGAGTTTTAACAACTCAGCCCGAAATTTACGGGGCACAACTAACTGTCTTTTTATGACCTGGGTAGCCCCCTGTCCCACCCCCTCGGTTACCCTATATAGCAACCCCTTATACCACTCAAATTTTTCGTGCGGGTTGTTCTCGGGGGTAGCGGCCGCGGCCTTCCTATAGCCTTCTAATGTGGGGTCAGTACGCTGTTCCTGTTCAAACCCCTGGGGGGTATCCCAGAAGGGTACGGGGGGATCGGGTAAAGGGGGTATTTCGACTCTTACCTGGTTCTCCTCAGAGTGCAGCGGAGCTTCCAGTCTGGCTTGAGCTCGGGTGGTAACCGGGTAGGCCTCGGCAGGGGGGTCTCGGGCTAGTTGGGAGGTTAGGCATCCCACATCATTTCCCAACAAAACCTCGGCGGGCAGTTCTTGCATAATCCCCACCTCCAGTTGTTTAGACCCGGAACCCCAATCAACAAGCATATTAGCGGTGGGCAGTTTGTGAATAGCGCCCCCAGCCACCCTTACAGCGACTGTGCGTCCGGTGCGAGCTTGTGCTCTGACCGTGTGGGGCTGTACCACAGTCAAAGTAGCCCCAGAGTCTCTCAGCGCCCGGGCCCCCACGCCATCGACGGTAATCCATTGGCGGTGGTGGTCCCGGTTGTCCCCCCCAGCTTGTACTGGATTGACCTCATGTAATACACTCCACTGTTCTTCGTGGTTAAGGGCAGGGCCTGTGTGTTCCTGTTGCACACAGTGAGCAGCTGCCCTGGGTTGTTGTGGGGCTGGCCGTTCCCAGCTTCCCCGGTTTAAGCGAGGGCACTGATGCTTGTAATGTCCTGGTTGCTTGCAGTAGTGACACACTGCAGGAGGTCGAGGTGTGTTTGCTGGGTTCGGTGGGGGGTTACCTATGGCAGGTCTAGGTGGAGCCGGGTTTGTTGGAGCTGTGTACTGAGGCTTAAATGGTGGTCTGCTCGCCCCTTGCTCCTTCCTCCTGTTATCCTGGTACTCGTCCGCTAGCCTAGCGGCCTCCTCCACGGTTTTTGGTTTCCTATCTTTTACCCAGTCTTTTATGTCCTCTGCAGTATGATTAAAAAATTGCTCCAGTATCACTAGTTGCAAAGCTTCTTCTAGGGTGGTTGCCTGGCAGCCCTTCATCCAATTGCGGGCTGCCCGCTGCAGGCGAAAAGCCCATTCCGTATGGGAATCTCTCCCAGTCTTTCTCAGGTCTCTAAACTTTTTCCGGTATGCCTCCGGAGTTACCGCATATCTGGCCAACAAAATGTCTTTTATTTTCTCATAATTATGTATGTCCCCCTCAGGTACTGCTCGCAGCGCCTCGGCTGCTCTACCTGACAATTTACTGCTGACGACTGCAGCCCATTTGGTGGAGTCTAATCCCTCCAGTGCACACTGACGTTCAAAGTCTTGCAAGTAACTGTCAATTTCCATTTCATTGTCAACAAATGATTTAAACGCTGCATAATTTACCTTCTTTGGTATTTCCCCAATACTTCTCGGGGGGTGTAGCAAATCCCCCTGTGACGCTCTGTCCCGGTCATCTCGCTCTTTTTGCGCTTGTCTGGCTTGTGCTACGACCTGCAGTATCGCCTCTGAGGATGGATTGGGTCCCAATAAACTGAGTGTCCATCGGATGTCCTTTTGCATCACGGTTTCTTCCTCTTGGTCCATCTCTATATTACTGGTATTATCGCTCTGCATTAACTCCGCAATTATCGTGGCTTTTGTTTTGTTACTTGCCACTCTGCCTCGAGCTTCCAGTAAGTCCTTTAGCATGGTTCTTTTAAGTAGCTGGTACTGCTGAGCCATTCATTCCTTTGCTTGTTTTGAAATGTCCATTTGGGATTCGAATCCCTCCGCTTGCCACCAGTTGTAAGGAAATCAAGTATAGCTGAACCGCTTTGATAATTCCTCCTGCAATGCCAGCGTCTAGGGTAGTTCCAAGCAATGAAGTCCATAAGAAATATAACAGCTTCCCAAGATAATCCCCTTGGTAAAGCATACGAATTCCCAAATAACAGTCAGAGTCCAGAATCAGGATACAAGTAGATCTGAGGTCTGGAATCTCCAGCCTGCTTTTTATTAGGGTTACATACAAAAAATACACACCCAGGGGGAGGCATTAAATCACCAATCAGGTACAGGTTACAGCCCCTACCTCCCTCCCCTCTGATAAACAGTTAACTTCATTAAAACGTGCACTATTTTACCCCAGTTCTGGATGTACCCCAAAAACAGGGGGTACACCTTTAAATTGGGCACCGCTGGATAGTGTTCACTTGTGGGGACAATATGTCAAAAAATCAGTCCATTCGGATGAATGGTTCGGGAGTTATGGAGCACTAAAGTTTTGACCGACCGCACGGATCATCTAGCCGAAAATAGTTCCATAAGTTTTGGCCCTGCGGTCGGTCTCCGTTTAGGCGAATAAAAAAGACGAAAGTCCTGCCATCCGTTCGCATCTTCGTGGTCGTTGAAATCCCCATACGAAGTTGCATGTAACTACCGAACGGCCGGTGATTCGGTTTTTCCGTGCGAAGTTCTGGATGTATGGAGGTCTCAGCGGTGTTCGCCTGTTTGCGTATCCGATTTTAGTTCCACGCGTTGACGGGCAAACACCGCTGTTCGCACGTAAAATGGCCGCGACCACGTGTAAAGTGCCGAAATGGCGGCCACCTAGAGTTTACACGGGGAATTCGCCTGAATCCATCCGAAGGGTAGAAATTATAGCTATATGCCGAATTCCAGCTGAATTGGGTGAATTAACTGTGCAACAAAGGTAGAAATCCTGATGAACGGAGTCATTTCTTCACAACAGGATTATTCTTAACATGACAATTCAAAGTGATTTTCAAATTTGATGTCAATATAGCCAGACGGAACATATTCTCAATTTGGCAGTTTTGTCCTAAAATCGGAATACACTTTGATTTTCTGAGAATTCACAATTCAGTTAAAACATGTCGTTATATTAGGACGGTTACAGCTGGAATGCTGAGATCCAAGTCCCTGTCACACAGACACGGAATTGGCAACATTCTAATGTCAATCAGGCAGTAATAACCTCCATGTACACGGTGTCTGCACTGCAGGAAAAAAGACTAATCGAGCCTGTCTCAGAACAATGAATTACAAAAGTAATCAAGGTTTAATACTCACTGATTTAGCTCTACGTCCAGAATAAAGGAAGATCCGAATGCATCGATCTGAAAGCTGGCCTGTGCAATATGCGTAGACTGCAAAGATAAAAAGAGAAGTGGAATCAGGATTCAGGACAAAATTATCTTTAACCCCTTAAGGACCAAACCTCTGGAATAAAAGGGAATCATGACATGTCACACATGTCATGTGTCCTTAAGGGGTTAAAGGAACACTATAGCCAACTAAATTACTTTAGCTAAATAAAGCAACTTTAGTGTATAGATCATTCCCCTGCAATTTCACTGCTCAATTCACTGTCATTTAGGAGTTCAATCACTTTGTTTCTGTTTATGCAGCCCTAGCCACACCTCCCCTGGCTATGATTGACAGAGCCTGCATGAAAAAAAAATCTGGTTTCACTTTCAAACAGATGTAATTTACCTTAAATAATTGTATCTCAATCTCTAAATTGAACTTTAATCACATACAGGAGGCTCTTGCAGGGTCTAGCAAGCTATTAACATAGCAGGGGATAAGAAAATCTTAATTAAACAGAACTTGCAATAAAGAAAGCCTAAATAGGGCTCTCTTTACAGGAAGTGTTTATGGAAGGCTGTGCAAGTCACATGCAGGGAGGTGTGACTAGGGTTCATAAACAAAGGGATTTAACTCCTAAATGGCAGAGGATTGAGCAGTGAGGCTGCAGGGGTATGTTCTACACACCAAAACTGCTTCATTAAGCTAAAAGTTGTTCAGGTAACTATAGTGTCCCTTTAAAAGGAAGCTAACTTCTGAAAAATATCAAATACAAGCATGCATTTCTTACTGTAGCTTTTACTCCTAGCTATTTAGATGTAGGAACCCCTTATTTGGTGAAGTCACCACTCTGCACCTGGCGATGATGACCTTGGCCAATCTAATAATTCTCCATAGAGAACATGAGGCCTCTGAAGACTGAAGCACCATAGTAGGAAGTACATTAAGTTGTAGTGGTTCTGTTGCTAAAATTGTCTCTAAACTAAAACAACCTTAGAAATCCTTTGTTAATATATGTTCATATAAAAAAGGATTATTTGTTATGAAATCTGCCCCATAAAGCATACCTTCAAACTTTGAAGTCCTGTAAAGTGAGACACCAATGGAAATGGTAAGAGAAGGGTGGGCAAGTGATGCAATTGACATCAGTGATTCCACCAAAAGGGGGCCAACCCCTCTGGAAAAGAAGTGAGACTGCCCATAGGTTGGGCAGGTCAGTCCTTTGTGAATCCACGCCAGGTCCCTGCCCATCAAGTAGGCCATTCCACCACGGGTGGACCATGCAGGGAACATTGTTACAGTTGTCTCTACAGGGTCTTAATGGGACAGGACATGAAAATCGTGATGGTCCTGCTAGAATTAGGATGATTCGGAGGCCTGGCTTAAAGGAACACTCTGGGCACCAACATAACTTAAATTGGCCTTATACTCAAACCATATACATGCATCTTGGGTCAGATGGTGTTTGAAAACCGTCACTCTCTATAGTTTTCCCTGCTTCTGTGCAGTGAGTGAAGCAGGCAAGACCATATGTCTGACTCAAGGTGCATGTATATGGCTGAAGAATTCTATCATAAACCAAAGAAAGGGGGGTGAGTTTTTAACATTTTGTTTTTACATATACTTCATTAAATTAAAAAAATATATATATTTCCTTTTAAAACTTGATTAAAGGATTATTATAATAGTTTTGAAGTAACAGATGTCCTTTAAGAAAAGGTTAAACACTAACCATTTCAGAACAAAGGAATAGCCATCCACTATGCATGGCTAATAACCATGGGTATAGTATGACATACCAGGAACATGTAATGTAAGGATTATAGCATGACATACCAGGAACATGTAATGTGAGGATTATAGTATGACATATCAGGTACATGTAATGTGGGGATTATACTATGACATACTAGGAACATGTAATATGAGGATTATACTATGACATACTAGGAACATGTAATGTGAGGATTATAGTATGAAACATACCAGGAACATGTAATGTATGGATTTTAGTATGTGACATACCAGGAACATGTAATGTGAGGATTATAGTATGACATACCAGGAACATGTAATGTGAGGATTATAGTATGACATACCAGGAACATGTTACATGTAATGTAAGGATTGGAGTATGTAAGGTGAGGATAGGGGTATGATATACTAGGAGCATGTAAGGTGAGGAAAGGGGTATGATATACTAGGAGCATGTAAGGTGAGGATAGGGGTATGATATACTAGGAGCATGTAAGGTGAGGATAAGGGTATGATATACTAGGAGCATGTAAGGTGAGGATAGGTATGATATACTAGGAGCATGTAAGGTGAGGATAGGGGTATGATATACTAGGAGCATGTAAGGTGAGGATAGGGTATGATATACTAGGAGCATGTACAGAGGATAGGGCATGATATACTAGAGCATGTAAGGTGAGGATAGGGGTATGATATACACCAGGGCATGTAAGGTGAGGATATGGCATGATATACTGGGAGCATGTAAGGTGAGTATAGGGCATGATATACCAGGAGCATGTAAGGTGAGGATAGGGCGCTGCTGATATACCAGGGAGCACATGTGGGCAGGAGGATAGGCATGATATACTAGGAGCATGTAAGGTGAGGATAGGGGTATGATATACTAGGAGCATGTAAGGTGAGGACAGGGGTATGATATACTAGGAGCATTGATGAGGATAGGGGTATGATATACTAGGAGCATGTAAGGGGAGGACAGGGGTATGATATACTAGGAGCATGTAAGGTGAGGATAGGGGTATGATATACTAGGAGCATGTAAGGTGAGGATAGGGGTATGATATACTAGGAGCATGTAAGGTGAGGATAGGGGTATGATATACTAGGAGCATGTAAGGTGAGGATAGGGGTATGATATACTAGGAGCATGTAAGGTGAGGATAGGGGTATGATATACTAGGAGCATGTAAGGTGAGGATAGGGGTATGATATACTAGGAGCATGTAAGGTGAGGATAGGGGTATGATATACTAGGAGCATGTAAGGTGAGGATAGGGGTATGATATACTAGGAGCATGTAAGGTGAGGATAGGGGTATGATATACTAGGAGCATGTAAGGTGAGGATAGGGGTATGATATACTAGGAGCATGTAAGGTGAGGATAGGGGTATGATATACTAGGAGCATGTAAGGTGAGGATAGGGGTATGATATACTAGGAGCATGTAAGGTGAGGATAGGGGTATGATATACTAGGAGCATGTAAGGTGAGGATAGGGGTATGATATACTAGGAGCATGTAAGGTGAGGATAGGGGTATGATATACTAGGAGCATGTAAGGTGAGGATAGGGGTATGATATACTAGGAGCATGTAAGGTGAGGATAGGGGTATGATATACTAGGAGCATGTAAGGTGAGGATAAGGGTATGATATACTAGGAGCATGTAAGGTGAGGATAGGGGTATGATATACTAGGAGCATGTAAGGTGAGGATAGGGGTATGATATACTAGGAGCATGTAAGGTGAGGACAGGGGTATGATATACTAGGAGCATGTAAGGTGAGGATAGGGGTATGATATACTAGGAGCATGTAAGGTGAGGATAGGGGTATGATATACTAGGAGCATGTAAGGTGAGGATAGGGGTATGATATACTAGGAGCATGTAAGGTGAGGATAGGGGTATGATATACTAGGAGCATGTAAGGTGAGGATAGGGGTATGATATACTAGGAGCATGTAAGGTGAGGATAGGGGTATGATATACTAGGAGCATGTAAGGTGAGGATAGGGGTATGATATACTAGGAGCATGTAAGGTGAGGATAGGGGTATGATATACTAGGAGCATGTAAGGTGAGGATAGGGGTATGATATACTAGGAGCATGTAAGGTGAGGACAGGGGTATGATATACTAGGAGCATTGATGAGGATAGGGGTATGATATACTAGGAGCATGTAAGGGGAGGACAGGGGTATGATATACTAGGAGCATGTAAGGTGAGGATAGGGGTATGATATACTAGGAGCATGTAAGGTGAGGATAGGGGTATGATATACTAGGAGCATGTAATGTGAGGATAGGGGTATGATATACTAGGAGCATGTAAGTTGAGGATGCTTGCATTATATAAGCAGAATCCTTGGCAGCTGAATCTCTTGTAAATAACAGTATAAAACTGTGAAATGATGTTTACATTGTATTAAATTATATAATCACACTGCTTATGGGAAAATAATTACAACTAATAACAGGGTTTAATCTCATAGGAACCACAATGATTAATGAATAGATTTTTGCACTGGATCATATTCACTGCAGATGGGCCTTAAAACCTACTATGCAGCAGTGATAATAATGGAACATTTCATCTTGATTCCAGCCCCCAGCATTGTCTCTATGAAACCGTTATGGTGGCTGAAGTCACTGGGGGCTGTTATACATGCAGAAGTTAAAATGATTTTTTTGAATGTTATTTGACCCAAAAGTATTTTTTGGGAGGTTGGTGATAGGATGAGAGCATGAGCTGACAATCTCAGCCAATCACTGGCCGTTCTTTTTCAGTATTAGCAGTACTTTTACTTGCATCAGGTGACATTCTCAGCTTAACACCAGCTGCCAAGGCAAAATTACATGGGCTGTACGGCAGCCAGAAGAAGACTAAGAGAGGCAGTACTAAGGGGTGCTAGGGACCAACGGCTGGGTTAAATTGTTCAAGAACTGTTTAAATTCTGAATACAACACACTGTCCAGGCACTCATGCTACCATAACAACTTCATAGAAATTGTGCTTTTAGATGGTAAGACTGTTCCTTTAAACAATATGGGGAAAATTGCTCACAACATCACCGGGACTAAAATGTCACATGACAAACATTGCAGGAGACATCTCACTGACCACTATGGATAATTCCATGTGGATCTCAAATCACAAGGTGTGCTGACTGTCCATTGGGTCTCCGCTTAATCTGTAAAACAGGTCAGACATCCATGTTGTAATCATTGCAATCCATACAGCCTCTCTGACCAATAATGTGTGTTCATTTCTGCAGTACAATCTGACTGCAACATGAATGAAATGAATCTAGCCTGGGTGTATATCAACCATATGCATTTCATCCGATGGGGACTTACTACCTAAAACGGTGACCACTCAAACAAGGGAGTAACCTATCAATCCAAGAGAATTCTAAAGAACCAAATCAAACCAAAATGAAAGAATACGGATTATAGAAGAGATTTCTCTATTTAAGCTGTCCTACATTGTCCAAGATTTTATTTAGTTAACATTTTTTGACAACACATTTATCCCCTGCAGCCGCTGCCTAAAGTCCTCTTGTTTAGATTGCTATTTAATATGGTATTGTTGCTGGTAATATTGGGGGGCTGGGGAGTGTAGTAGAAACAATGAATGAAAAGATACCTAGACAAAGCTGGACGTAGGGTTTCTCTCCTTAAAAAAGCCATACATTTTATTGCACCATCAGCTGGTCCTGTAGGTCGAATACCTGGACTTTGTAGTCTTACATTGTAACTAAATACTGCATGCTAAACTAAATTTCGACTAACCGAACACAAGCCGCCATATTGTTCCTGACAGAGCATACCAATAGAGAATGGTTAGTTTGCAAGGACCACCATGGTAGAAGGTTAGAAGTAGTGGCACAAAATTCAAGGTGTTTTTGCTCTGCAATCCGAGAGACTGTAACCAAGATATAATGTCTATCCACCATGAGTTGTGTGCTCCTCAAAACTGTATGTATATGGTACAAGTGCACTTTTTGTCTTATAATTTGTAAGAAAATAGACTGTCAGCCATCGAATGTATGTTTCCTAACCGCTGAGGATGCCTAACCCAGGAAAGGCTGCAAAAATGTTGGCATTTGGGTCAAGTAAAAAAGAAATGCCTTTTTTGTTTAGGAACCTCACAGACCCCAGGAAACATCCCAGTGGGCTAGGATAGACCTGTTGAGTGTTATTGTTGCAGGCTACCAGCACAAGCATAAACCAAAACAGTGCTGGGCTAGCAAAGGCCCTGCACAGGCAGGGCCGTCTTTAATATTGATTGGACCCTGGGCAAGCATCTGCTTGGGCCCCCTGGGCATGCAATCACTCCCTCCACCCCAACCTAGAGGCGAAACTAATGTAGAGAGTGCCTTGGTGCAAAAAAAAAAATAATTCAGGCCTGCCCTGTAGCACAAGAGTAAAGAAAAGATAGATCCCCATCTGTCATACAACTCCTGCAATGCTATGCCAGCTGGGGATCTACCATCCTTGCAGGGTTGTATTTTTGAGCAGTGTTTGTGCAAATGAATGTCAGAATGTTATTGTATAGAGTGTATGTGTGCATGTAGGAGTGTATTTGTATGTACTGTTACCATTGGAATGCAGTGGTGTACTTGTGTGTAGTGTTTGCGTTTGAATGCAGTAATGCGTGATTGTCTGTAGTGTTGGCTTTTAAATGCAGGTGTACTTTTGTGTGTAGAGTTGGTGTTTGTATATAATTTTAGCATTTTAATACAGGAATGTGTTTGTATGTAATGTTTGTATTTGCATGCAGGGGGTTGTTTGGATGTAGTGTTGTGTACATTTGTGTGTAGTATTGGTGTTTCAGCAAACTGGTGTGTTTGTATGTAATGTTTGTGTTTGCAAGGCTCTGTTTGCATGTTGTGTGATTTCTATAACACATATACACATACACATTAACATGCAGATACACACATAGGCACACTGACACATGCTCATACCTTGACATATACTGGCACATACACACACACACACTCAGATACACACCCTTTGACACACAGATACAAGCACTTTGATACACACACACACTGGCACATCCACACACAGAGGTACACACACACTGACACAGGTATGTACACATACATTCAGATACACACATACATAAAGGAATAAATGCAGGGGTGTATGTGTGTACAGTGCTAGAGATGGAGTGTATTTGTGTTGGCATTAAAATGCTGGGATGTATGCATTACCACACACTCAGATGCACACTTACACACACTGACACATACATACATATACACACACACACACACACACACACACACACAGGTACACATACAGGGAGTGCAGAATTATTAGGCAAATGAGTATTTTGACCACATCATCCTCTTTATGCATGTTGTCTTACTCCAAGCTGTATAGGCTCGAAAGCCTACTACCAATTAAGCATATTAGGTGATGTGCATCTCTGTAATGAGAAGGGGTGTGGTCTAATGACATCAACACCCTATATCAGGTGTGCATAATTATTAGGCAACTTCCTTTCCTTTGGCAAAATGGGTCAAAAGAAGGACTTGACAGGCTCAGAAAAGTAAAAAATAGTGAGATATCTTGCAGAGGGATGCAGCACTCTTAAAATTGCAAAGCTTCTGAAGCGTGATCATCGAACAATCAAGCGTTTCATTCAAAATAGTCAACAGGGTCGCAAGAAGCGTGTGGAAAAACCAAGGCGCAAAATAACTGCCCATGAACTGAGAAAAGTCAAGCGTGCAGCTGCCACGATGCCACTTGCCACCAGTTTGGCCATATTTCAGAGCTGCAACATCACTGGAGTGCCCAAAAGCACAAGGTGTGCAATACTCAGAGACATGGCCAAGGTAAGAAAGGCTGAAAGACGACCACCACTGAACAAGACACACAAGCTGAAACGTCAAGACTGGGCCAAGAAATATCTCAAGACTGATTTTTCTAAGGTTTTATGGACTGATGAAATGAGAGTGAGTCTTGATGGGCCAGATGGATGGGCCCGTGGCTGGATTGGTAAAGGGCAGAGAGCTCCAGTCCGACTCAGACGCCAGCAAGGTGGAGGTGGAGTACTGGTTTGGGCTGGTATCATCAAAGATGAGCTTGTGGGGCCTTTTCGGGTTGAGGATGGAGTCAAGCTCAACTCCCAGTCCTACTGCCAGTTCCTGGAAGACACCTTCTTCAAGCAGTGGTACAGGAAGAAGTCTGCATCCTTCAAGAAAAACATGATTTTCATGCAGGACAATGCTCCATCACACGCGTCCAAGTACTCCACAGCGTGGCTGGCAAGAAAGGGTATAAAAGAAGAAAATCTAATGACATGGCCTCCTTGTTCACCTGATCTGAACCCCATTGAGAACCTGTGGTCCATCATCAAATGTGAGATTTACAAGGAGGGAAAACAGTACACCTCTCTGAACAGTGTCTGGGAGGCTGTGGTTGCTGCTGCACGCAATGTTGATGGTGAACAGATCAAAACACTGACAGAATCCATGGATGGCAGGCTTTTGAGTGTCCTTGCAAAGAAAGGTGGCTATATTGGTCACTGATTTGTTTTTGTTTTGTTTTTGAATGTCAGAAATGTATATTTGTGAATGTTGAGATGTTATATTGGTTTCACTGGTAATAATAAATAATTGAAATGGGTATATATTTGTTTTTTGTTAAGTTGCCTAATAATTATGCACAGTAATAGTCACCTGCACACACAGATATCCCCCTAACATAGCTAAAACTAAAAACAAACTAAAAACTACTTCCAAAAATATTCAGCTTTGATATTAATGAGTTTTTTGGGTTCATTGAGAACATGGTTGTTGTTCAATAATAAAATTAATCCTCAAAAATACAACTTGCCTAATAATTCTGCACTCCCTGTACACACTGATACACAAGTACACATACACAGGTACACATACACACAGAAACACTGACACACAGACAAACACAGCCAGATACAAACACTGACACAAACACAGCCAGATACACACAAGGACATAAACACAGCCAGATACACACACACATATATGTGTACATTTACATATTTTAATATCTGCCTTCTAGCAGCTCTTGGACAGCAACTCCCAGCAACCTTGGCCATAATAATGTCTCAACTCTGTTCTTACATACCCTGGTCCAGAATTTGGCAAAAGTGACATTTGGAAATGGTATACAGCCTTTGATAACACTTGATGCAATAGTATGTTAAAATAAATACTTTTAAAATGTATATTTAATAGGGAACTGTCAGGTTCTTCTAGGATTTTTAACATGTACTTATTCCCTGTGTGTTACATTACAAACACCAACACTTGAATAAAAATGATATCAGAAATAAGCAAAACAAAAAAACAAAACATATTTAGCCACCCTCCTGTCTCCTTACCTTTTGGGTACAGAAAGGTGGCTTCCCTGGGGTCCAGTGGGAGCTTGTTGGCCCAGGCTGATGGGAGTCTGCCATCAGCTTTCTCAGTCCCTGTCCCCAACAATGCTTGCATCCTCCTCCGTGTGGTGTGTGCCTCCTCCCCAGCGGCACTGAAGAGGAAGTGATCTGACCTCACTCCCTCCCAGCATGCCACGGAGAAGAAAAGGGATCACAGAGCAGTGTGTGAGGGGCTAGCTGTGTGGTTGTATTCAACCAACCCCCATATTACAAGGGCCCGGTCCAGAGCAGTATTAAAGGGCTGTGGCCCCTGATTACCTCAGGTGCTGCAGGGGGCCCATGGGGCAGCTGCCTTAGGGCCCCCCAGGAGTAACTGGGCCCGGGGCAGCCGCCCCTTTTGCCCCTCCTTAAAGACGGCCCTGTGCACAGGGCCGGATTAACATAGGGGCTGATGGAGCTGCACACACACACACACACAAGGGTTGCCAGGTATTTCTTATGGTTGCCATGTATTTCTCAGAAGTATTTCTCAGGTATTTGAGGCTGTCTAGTCGGTGCCGATGTAATACTGGCAATACAAATGTCTGTCTCAGTATAAACAGAGATTATTCTGCAATACCAGCACTGGCCAGTAAGGGGTCGCTGTTTGTGTGGGGGAGCAGTTCTGCACAGAGAGTCCAGACAGCAGCTCTGAGCCTGCGAGACATGGGGACGGTGAGAGACTTGGGGACACTGAGACATTGGGACACTGGGAGACATAGGGACACTGGGGAACATGGGGACCCTGAGACACTAGGGACGCAGTGGCCCCATGTCTCCCAGTGGCCCCTAGTCTCTCCCAGTGTCCCAATGTCTCTAAGTGTCCTAGTGACATTGGGACACTGGGAGACATCGGGATACAAACACTAGGGGACACTGGGCGCTCAGTGTCCCCATGTCTCCCAGCCAGTGTTCCTAGTATCTCCGTATCCCCATGTCTCCCAGTGTCCCTAGTGTCTCTCAATGTCCGTAGTGTGCCAGTGTCCCTAGTGTCTGTGTTTTCTAGTCTCCCAGTGTCTCAGTGTCCCAATGTCTCCCAGTGTCTCAGTGTCCCCTAGTATAAAATAAAAAATATCAGGCACTCAACGTTTCGACCTGTCTCCAGTGTCACCTATGTATCACGATGTCCCCTATGTATCAGAGTGTCTCAGTGCCCCATGTCTCCCAGTGTCCTTGGTGTCTCTCAGTGTCCGGTGTCTCTCAGAATCCCCTAGTCTCTCAGTGTCCCCATCTCTCACAGTGCCCCCAAGTGTCTCAATGTCCCCTAGTATAGAAGAACAAAAAAATCTCAGGCACGCACTGTGATAGATTTAAGCAGGTTTATTGGACACTGCAACGTTTTAACCTGTACCCAGGTCTTTATCAAGTCTCCAGTGTCCCTATATATCACAGTGCCCCCTATGTATCACAGTGTCTCAGTGCCCCATGTCTCCTCGTGTCCCAAAGTCAACCAGTGTCCCCATTTCTCCATGTGTCCCCAGGTCTCTCACTGTTCCCTAGTATCTCAGTGTCCCCATGTCTCCCAATGTCTCTTAATGTCCCCTAGTGTCCTAGTGACATAGGGATACTGGGAGACATGGGGACACAGACACTAAGGGACAGGGAGACATGGGGGCACAGACATACCCCCTTTTTGTGTATGTTCGCCCCTTTCGGCAGATTAGTGTCAGTGGCCCTCCCTTTTACCCCATCCATAGACTTCTTGCTTTACTGAACACTGCTGTTAGGGGGTATTGGTTTACTTGAAGATGAAAGTGTGAGATTAGCATAGGGTATGTGTTTTCTCATAGATATGAGTTTCCCTCCAGCACCATCTACATCAGATACATGATGCTTAGGAGGTAGGACTGTTTTAGTGTTTTTGGTCAATAAGATTTTGTAATTAGGCCCATCATAATTATCAGCACCAGGCCCACTGGGCTCTTAATTTGGCCCTGGCCCTGCATAATCTGTGCCTGCTGCCTCAGTCTTGCAGTACAGGGCTAACAGACATTTCAATGTGCCCTAGCTGCAGCCCACAAACCTTGAATTCTAGTTACCCCCCTGCCCACCATATCAGCCCTCCCCTGCATGGAGGTGGCTGATGAAAGTTCATGTATGCCCACGGCATTACAGGAAGAACACCTGCCATGAACGTATTAATTAGGAGGTACTAGAATACACATCTGCCAGGCACATTTTGGGAAGATGTTGGTGAAGATACCTGGAGGCCCAGCGGGTACAAGTTTAAGTTTGTTTTACATTTACAGAGCTTGGTGAATGTAAAACAAACTTGTCACCAGATTCAAAAGGTGACAGCTCCTCTGTAACACACGTTCTTTAACAGATGTTTTAACCTCTTCATGTCAAGATGTAAAGCAAATGCCACCATAGGCTATCTTGACTGACCTGGCATGGTTGAGAGTAATGAAGGGGTTAAACAGAATTTTAAAATTGTATCCAATATTTTTCCTATTTTAGACTGACAATCCTCCCTCTAACATCCTCTAAACAGAAAACTTTGTTTGGTTTACAAAGATTGCTGAAACATTGCACTGATGTGTCTTCTGAATATTAATTACTGGCTTAAAGAAGCTAATTTGTATGCTTCACATCCACCCAACACAAAGCATCAATGGGGCATTTTCCTAAATCCATGGGAGCATAACAAATATACTTCTACTGTGCGCTGCTTTTATTTATAGAGACGGTGGACAAACAGTACATCTCCAGCCTTAAGGCTGGCAAAGCTTCATAGACATTGTAGAGCTACAATAGCCGGTTATATACAGTTAGAGCATCCGTGAATCGCATTTTATAAACACTTTGTTTTTGAATTTTTTTCCCTTTAAAACACTTTGAGGTTAAAAGCAGATTGCATCTAAGAATCTCAACTTTCTGACTTGTAAACAACCGTTTCAATTATTATCCTCTGTTTGTACGGTGACAATTTCTCCGTAACGCACGTAAGACAATAAATGGAATAATGAAAGTACAGTTACATACTTGACGCATTCCAAACACCCAGGTGACGTATTTACTGACATTAGCCAATGCTGCACCACTTCATTAACGTCACATTAGTCTCCACAACAGCAGTTCTGGAGCCATCTACACCGACATGCATTGATATCATACGCATGTGCAGCTTATTTTTCATTTTATAAAGTGTGAACATCTATTGAATACTGTATCGTAAGATGATACATGATAACATATCAGGACATTGATCTTTTTCATCAACTTAAAATGAAACTGAATATTGTTTCATCCAGTCTATACTTTAAAAAAAAAAAGGAACACCAATTTTTACGTTTTTTTTTAACTTTTTTTTTTTTTTTTAATTAAAAGAGCACTATAAGTACAATAACCACTGCAGCTCGTTGTATTGGTTATGTTGCAGCTTGTCTTAAGGTTCTGTCCAAGCTGTCATTTTTGAGCAGTCTGCTCTTCCCAACAATTAAAGTCCAGATCTTGTGTTGCTCACGTAGTGTCTTAGAATCGCTTTCATTTTTTACCACAGCCATTGTCTCTTAGAGAGCAGTGATAAGATGTGAGCATTGGGCTAACCTGTTTACTCAATACTCACCATGTGACTACAACATACCAATAATTGAGAAATGTTAACGAAAATGCAGTAAGCCGCATTCATACAAAATAAAACCACCCAATGTAATTAAAGCAGCTATTTAATCTGGGCACCATAATAGGGATCTTATCTACTGTGAGATGGTGGCCAGGTAAACGGCTTGTATATGCAAACATTGACGCCCAAGTTATATTGGGCGTCAATGTTTGCGCTGTAGCGCTATACAATGGGTGGACTAACAAACATGTAATTCTAACCAGACGAGTTGGACGCACAGGAACAGCGGAATTGAAGGCTCTGCTCAATGAGCTTACATGCTAGAGGGAGTGACAAAAAGGTAAGGCTACGGGTAGAAAAGTACATTGGCATAATAGTATTCATTGATGACTTTGTGTTTTGTTGTTGTTGTTTTTTAATGACAGTTGCAGTAGAGGAATCAGGGTTTGGGGAGGAAGTATTAACAGTTTAATTGATATTCCTAAAGAAGTGTGTTTTCAATGATTTTTGAAGGACTGGAGACTGGGTGAAAGTCTAATGGAGAGGAGAAGGGAGTTCCACAGGAATGGTGCAGCTCTAGAGATGTTTTGAAGGCGAGCATCAGTGGTGGGACAGAGTATAGGCGTAGTTCTTTGGCAGAGTGTAGGGGCCTAGAGGGGACATACTTGTCTATTACGGAGGATAGATAGGTTGGAGCAGGATATTCTGTATTTACCATCTGTGACAAACTCCCTTTTTAAAGTATGAGCCATGAGTATTTGGAGGGGCCTGCTTGCCTGCCTCCTGCCCTGTGACTATGGCCCCTGGGGGTTTTGTCATTTAAAAACCCTATTTGGGCTTATGGAGTTTTAATACACTATTTCTGCCACTTTAAATCCTATGGCAAAGGAACTGCACTTTTGAAATGGCACTTCGGATACAGCCGAAGTACTGAAGTAATCCAAGTGGCCTCCATTCGTGTAGTCGAACACGTGGCGTCGGCCATCTTGTTTAGCTGAACGCAGCCAGCGGTGTTTTGCAGTCGAGTTCATAGAACTCAAATCGGACACGTGACGGCACGAACACCGCTGAACTTTACCTTCTATGGAACTTCGACGGTAGTCGAACGGCGTTCCACAATTCGAACGCCACTTTAACATTGGGTATTTGCCTTTGTTCGTGCATTCAAATGTAACTTAGTATTTGAACCATTGGAAAAAGACGGGCCGCACAGCCAAAATCTGTGGAACTATTTGAGTTAGTCCATTGTGTTTGTTAATTGTATTACAGGCAGAGGGGAGGGTTTGTGTACAGTAACTGGGAATGTTCAATTGTAAAACTCTGTTTTGTATTGGTTTGTGCATTTCATGTCCTGTGACCCACAAGGTCCACGTGGGCGGTAACCTTGTGGGGAAATACTGTATAAAAGAAGCAGCTGTATCATTAAATCTTCAGTTCTACTTCACCCTCAATCTAGAGTCCTGTCTCTTATTGGGAGGAATCTGCTACAAGGGATTGCTATGCTCTTCATACTCCTTTGCTATAATCACTAGAGCTTGTTCCTGTTCCTGCTTCACTCTCTGGTGAAAGAGAGGTTCACCCACTGGAACCTGGAAACTTGTAGTGGGTCCAGGGTGGGTAGGAGACAGCGGGAACCCAACCAAGCTGCGGCGGTTCACGGGGTCTCCAGTGCTTATGGTGTCAAGTGGAGTGCTCGGTGCGGTGCTGATGGTCCTTGGTAAGAGCTAAGAGCATCTTTGGCGGAGGTACCCAGTGATCCGTTAGACCCTCCCTGTATACAGTTGATTTACAGTTCAGTTAAGAAATGTGAAAATTAGCTTGTTTTTTTCCCAAACTTGTATTTTATTATTTTTTCAAAGCAAGGCGGGGGTACATAAAGAATGGGGGACATCAAGGTTATTAGTACATTCCAAGAACAGTTTCACATATCCTTTAGAACATTACCATAATGGAAATAACAACAATCAACCAACATCATGCAAAGCTAAATTTTGAATTTTATATATTATATAATGTAGCCTTTGTATATTCAGGATAGGAGTGAAGTCAAAAGTTTGGTGGAGTCAGTCTAAGCAAAATAAGAGCCTTGTTTAGACTAAGAGGAGTTCTCAGTGTGCCCCACTTTCTAAGGACTACTATGACCTAATTTGAGTTCCACCCATTTCCTGCTCAACATTTCATAAGGCGACAGACTCACTCACACTTTCATTTTAAGGGGTGTTCCTGGAAGAAAGGCCATTCTATGAAATGTTAGGTAAGTTTACGATCTGCAGATATTCAAGTATCTTATTTCTTCAGACTAATTTCTCTATATATTTACTATAGTTCACAGATGCATTACTGTGAATTGACTCCTGTGCAGCTCTGTTATACCTTCATAGACTTGAAAAAATGGCGCTCTAAGAGAAGAGGGTTGTTAGGCCAGAAAGGGCGACACAGAAATTTGGGCCCATTTATAGACTTTCCCTCATTAAAAGGGACACTTGGCACCAAAGGCTAACCGTGCCCTTAATCTCACAATCCAAAGGTACATTTTGCAAACACTGACTTGACAGTCTCAGATTTCTATCACCCACCAACAAGAGAAATAAACGTGGGCTTTCAAAACGCCTCTTAATTTTTCTCTCTAATTTATTTTTTTAAATAACATTACCAGTCTTGGCTGTACGTAAACTAAAACAACTCATTAAAACTGATCTTTCGAGGTTTTTTTTGTTCGGTAATTAAACCACTAGAAACATGAAGACGTTATGCCAACAGGAAAATGAAATCAACATGGTAATTACTGGGGCACTTACAAATAACAGCTATTTTGTTGGCTAGAAATACTTGTTCGACTTTTACTTACTTAGGACTGAAATGTTTTACTTTATTATGAAGCACTTTCCATGATCTTGTGATTTCGGCCTTATTTCTCTCTGGATGCTTTGTACAGAATATACTGCATAAAAAAGCATGGATGTGGTATTGAGAAAAGCTAGACAAAGACCAAACGGACATCGTTGATCAAAGAACGATGGCAAATTATTGCCAAATACTTTGTAAGTGCATTGGAGAAGTAGTCAACCAAAAAAATGGCATGGAAGAGGTTTTACAGTGAGGAGAGATTGAAAAATGATCAAATGGAGACTTTTGAGACATTCGGCTAACTAAAAACATCTTTAGCAGTATTTATAACAATAAGCTTTACTAGAAATAACTATTTAATGAGAATGACTCTTTCAAGGGAAACTCTACTGGCAGAAATGAAAGCTATTTTTTATCCTAAGGAAAGTATGAAGGTAGTATACCCGTATTGGGGTGCTAGAAACACATAAGAAGGGCTATGAGTAATAATACCGATGGGAGGCTGAACATACAAATCAAAAACAAAAAAGAATTTATTGAGAAAGATATATTAAAAATTGCCAATCACCCAAAGTGTAACACACAAACTAAATAAGGTGTAAAAACCTGAAATGAATGATTAAAATAAAAAAACATAGCTTGATAACTAAAGATTAAAAAGTTCTAAAGTTGCACTCTATTTGTGCTCCAACAGAGAACAAATAGAGTGCAACTTTAGAACTTTTTAATCTTTAGTTATCAAGCTATGTTTTTTATTTTAATCATTCATTTCAGGTTTTTACACCTTATTTAGTTTGTGTGTTACACTTTGGGTGATTGCCAATTGTTTGGCAATTTTTAATATATCTTTCTCAATACATTCTCTTTTGTTTTTGATTTGTATGTTCAGCCTCCCATTGGTATTATTACTCATAGCACTTCTTGTGTGTTTCTATCACCCCAATACGGGTATACTACCTTCATACTTTCCTTTTGATTCCACTAGGGGTTACCCCCATTCTCCTTCAGTATACCAGAGTGAGCTGTACCCAATCTGTTTCCTATTTTTCATCCTAAACTCAATTCTCCCCTTCCCTTGGACCCTTGTAACCCCCACCCCCCCTTACCTATAAAAACATACCCAAATATACATTTCTTACCTTATTTCATGCGTTGTGTCACACATCCAGCCTCTGTTGGCTACTCCCCCTGCCGCGTCATCCGGTCTGTTGAGCTTCCTTGCTTTGCTCCTCCAATGAGCTTATACTCATTGGGAAGCATTGAGAACTTAGAGCGCATGCGCATCAAGCGCAGCGCCCCGCCTATCACATGCTTCACTTAGAGATTCATTGATTCTCTAGCGCACTCCCAGCTCTCCACAGTCTAATGCAGGTGTGTTCACATCAGAGAACCCTGCATCAGACCCACGTGTTGTTAGACGTCCTCAAGCAGAGCGTGAGGACGTCGAACGTCATTTAAGCCACTTTTGGTACAGTAAGAATCCGGAAACACCATATAGCGGCTGTCTGAGAGACAACAACTAGAGATGGGATTAGTCCTGTAATCAAAACACTGCGGTTTCTCCAAAAAGTGTTTTGACTAACAGGGCTAAGGGGAGAGGGGCAAGGCACCCACACCACTCCAATGAGCAGAAGTGGTATGGGTGCCTTCAGTGTCTCTTTAAAGAAGCTAGCATTCAACCAAGATGCTAATTCAAGAGTTGGCCCAAAACAGTTGGATATTTAACTAAAATGTTTGAGATTTTGGGGGGTAAATTAGGGGGAAAAATAAGAGAAAATTGAAATAAAAAAAATGTTGTGCATTTATTACAGTAAATTTTATTTATATTACACGTGACACCCTTGATTTAATCTTGGCACCATAATAGCGATAGTGCGTTCCTTCAGCTTTATCTACTGTGAGATGGCGGTTAGGTAAACGGCTTGTATATCCAAACACTGACGTCAAAGTTATATTGTACATTTTATAGAATGGGATTCTGAATTACATGTCACTGCGCTTGTTGTAACGTACAACCTTTTCTCATACTGTGAGTCGTGAACCTCTGCTAAGTACCGACACACTGTCCTTGAGCCACCTCCGTCCTAATATGAATAATGCAATAGTGTATGTCTGAGCTGGTACAGCTTTTAGCAATATGACTATCAGTTTCTCTCTTTGCTTTTTCCTCTGAACAGTGAATCAATATTCTCTTATAAACAGACAGGGGATGCATAGTACCTTATCTGTATGTGTTTGGAAGGAACGGATGGATCAATAGCTCACTCCTCAGTCTCGTACTGAATTTGCTCTTTTTTTCGAACCCCAAGGCTGAGCTGCTGCAGCGCTTCCATATTGGCTGGAAGCCAGGGAACTTTTTTGCGCAGGCAATGGGGCTACATAAGTGGCGATCTGTGGGGTAAATCTCACAGACTGCCCCAAAAAACAACCAAAACTATAAATTTACAGTTTATGCAATTTCCCTCCCTCCTACCCTTTATATAAATTTACTTTATTTACGTTGTGGTCTTTTTTTGGAATGTTGATCTGGCTGTCTAGATAAATGGAGGGTAAAAATTTTAGATGGTGTTATACGGGTTATTGAAAATCTGCAATGTGGTGTTTTCTCCTGGATATGAAATGCCAGGGATGAGTTATAAATTGTATGATTAGTTATACAGTTGTGTTGTAAATAAGGTTTTTGAAGTTACAGATGTTTTTAAATTCCTTTCAATAAAGACCAGGACCTTTCTCCAAACGTTTGTTTCTGTGTGATTATTTTATTACTAATGTTTTAGGTTTCCTTCCCATAAACACATAACTCTTTCAGTTACTTCAGATGATAAGTGCAATGTAATGTGTAATACACATAGCCAAAAACCTGTGGCGCTGTGCTGGCTGTGCTTCTAAAGGATAACGATTAAGCCCCGTGCTTTTGTATGGGAAGCCTTACATCCGCTTTGAGTGAATACTCAGAACTTGTGAGTAACAGCACACTGCAATCTATCTAATTACGACGTATATACTAGAGTATAAGTCGACCCGAATATAAGTCGAAACCCTTAATTTTACCCCCCAAAAAACTGGGAAAACTTTTTGACTCGAGTATAAGACTAGGGTGGGAAATGCAGCAGCTACTGGTAAATTTCTAAATAAAATTATATCCCCAAAAGATTATATTATTTGAATATTTATATACAGTGTGTGTATATAATGCAGTGTGTGTGTGTGTGTGTATGAATGCAGAGTGTGTGTGTGTATGAATGCAGTGTGTGTGTGAGATGCAGAGCCTTGGTGGGGGGTGGGCATTTAAAAAAAATTTTTTTAGTTATTATTATAAAAAATAATTATGTTTTTATTAATATTTTATTTTATTATTATTTAAATTATTTATTTATTTATATTTTTTTTCGTCCCCCCTCCCTGCTTGATACATGGCCAGGAAGGGGGGCTCTCATTCCCTGGTGGTCCAGTGGATGGGCTGTGTAGGAGGGGGGCTGGCAGAGAGCTGTAACTTACCTTTCCTGCAGCTCCTGTCAGCTCCCTTCTCCTCCGGTCCGGTCAGCTCCCCTGTCAGCTCCACTGTAAGTCTTGCGGTCTGAGTGCCACGCGGAGCGTTGCAACACTCTGACCCCGCGGCTCTCGCGAGACTTACAGTGGAGCTGACCGGACCGAACGAGAGAGAAGGGAGCTCACAGGAGCTGCAGGAAAGGTAAGTTACAGCTCTCTGGCAGCTCCCAACAGAACCGCCGGGCTTGTGATGAGCCCGGCGGTCCTTGTCTGTATTATGGCAATGTAAGTTGCCATAATACAGACACTGACTCGAGTATAAGATGAGTGGGGGTTTTTCAGCACAAAAAATGTGCTGAAAAACTCGTCTTATACTCTAGTATATACGGTAACAATCAGGACTTTGCAGCCTGGGGGCTTTATTAAGTGCCAGTTCTCTTTTATAAAGTGAGGAAGAGGAAACACTCTGTTAACTCCTAAAGCAGTTGAGAAAGCTTAAATGCTTTAAGAGTTTGGACTGTTCATTTAAAAGGTCACACCAAGCACCATAACCACTTCACTGATTTGCAGTATCGGGAATCTTTAGCTTCCGAAGTTGTAACGCCACCTCTGGCAGTGTCATTAGCCTCTCAGAGGCTAGTTGGTAATTACTGTACAGGACACCTGGACTCTCCTGGATCCCAGGGTGCAACCAGGCCTGAGGTTGGCCAATCCTCACCATCTAATTTGCAGAAAAAGAATGATGGTCCAGGCATTCAAGGTAAATCCAAAGTGAGCAGGTTTATTTGAGCAGATGAAAGCGATGTTTAAGGCCCACAACAGGGTCTTTGTCAGCTTGATATGTACTTATACTTAATATATTTAATATCTACTTATCGTATCTCCCATGCTGCACTGTACTGTCCACAGCAGCACAGCCTCCAAGGCTGAGATCATCAGTCTTGAAAATCTCAGCCAATCCAATGCTTCCCCATCAGCCAATCCAATGCTTCCCATAAGGGACACATGCGTTGCAAAACACCATGACAACTAACATTTCCTTTGAGATTCACTGATTCAATGCATCTCCATGGGGAGCATTCAGCATCTCCATGCAGAGTGTGGAGACACTGAATATTGTCCAGAAAGTCCCTCTAGTTGAGACACTTGAGGTGGACTTTGTGGTCCTTGTAAACGCTGCCTTTCTGAATAGTTATATCCCTCAGAACCACTATATTAAGCTTTAGTGGTTCTGGTGACTATAGTGTCTCTTTAAACATGGCAAATAAACAATGCAGTGGAAATACTAGCATTACTGCTTAATCTGCTCCAAGAGACCCTCCTCATTAATACAGTTATCAGGACACTTTTATAGTGAATGTTTAAATAAAAAAACTTGACCACGCCTCCGCCAACCCACCCAACCATACACGAGTACTCACATACATGCACACTGACACATAGAAACCACTCACACATATACACACACACATACCCAGATACAAAGTGCCAGACAGACATATACATAGGGATATTCAATGCCAGGCACACACATGGATACCAATACACACTACCAGACATACATAAACATGCTGACAGCCATGCACAGCCAAGTACACAGCCAGACAGACACACACAAATTAGATGTTTAGGCAATCTTCCTCTTTGCCTATCTTTGTCAGGAAGTTGCTGTCCCCGTTGTCTAGCAGGATCCGTGCACAGACAGCCCCCTTACAAGTTGGGGGCCCAGTAAATAATCATGGGAGTTGTAATTCAGCAACATTTTGGGAGCCAGAGTTTAGCTGGTTTAAAAAGACACTACAGTTACCAAGATCACTTCACCTCATTGCAGTTCCCCTGTCCCCTTAGCTAGGCAATGTAAAATATTTAATTTTGAGAAACTGCAATCATTAGTGGCTGTCTTCCAAACAGTCACTATGGATTCTTCCAGATCAGTAATGGATGTTTATTCCATCAAACAACGTTGGACGAAGAGGTGACCTAGCCAGTGAGGGAGCATTGACGATGGAAAGAGGTCAGTATTAAAAAAAAAAGGGGGTTTATCCCTTTCAAGATCGGAATAAGGTGATTCTATTCAATTAGTAACAGTGCACACTATAGCGTTAGGAATGCAGGTTTGTATTCCTAATGTTACTTTAACTAGTTTAGAATCTAGCAAACTTTCTAACACCCTATTTTGCATCCTGTTAAAAGGACCACTGTAGTGCCACAAAAACATTTGTTTCCCTGGCTCTATAGGGTCCTTGGGTCCCACTCACCCTCAGGGCCCCCCTCCCGCCAGGATCTAGGGTGAGGAAGGGGTTAATCCCTTACCCTTTTTCCAGCACCGGGCTCCCTTGGCATTGGGGACTCTCCACCTCCTTTACAGTCATCGGCTGAATGAGAAGCGAGGAAGCGCCTTTAGCGGCTGTTAATGAGACAGCCACTAGAGGCTGGATTAACCCTAAAGTAAACATAGCAGTTTCTCTGAAACTGCTATGTTTACAGCAAAAAGGGTTAATCCTAGGTGGACCTGGCACCCAGACCACTTCATTGAGCTGAAGTGGTCTGGGTGCCTATAGTGGTCCTTTAAGGATTTATGTCATAGTGAAGTGGATTTGTTTTTGTTTTTGCAATTACAGGCAACTATCGACAGGCACTCAGATTACAAGTAGTCTTGGATGTTTTTGTGATTGGAAATATTTTACCATAATGTACTCCAAATTAATTTTGGCGGCAAATTTCAAATTAGTTTTAGTTTAAGTCGCATTTTAGTCATCTGAATTGTTTTAGTTTTAGTCTAGTATTAGTCGATTAAATCTCCAGTAGATTTTAATCGACACGACTAAAATCTAATGGGTTTAGTTAAAGCCTTTATCTGTCTCTTTTACCCCTTCCCCAAACCCTCTGTGTCTCTTTTGCTCCTTCCACAACCCCTCTTTGTCTCTTTGTGTCCCCCAGCCCCTCTAAGTGTCTCACCTCCCAAGGCCCTCTCAGTCATTTTTTATTCTTTCCCAGCCCTTTCTGTCTCTTTGTGTGTGCCCAGCCCCTCTGGGTGTCTCTCTCACAAGTCCTGGTCTGTCTCTTTTTCCCCCTTCTTCGTGTCCCCTCAGCCCCTCTGAGTGTCTCCACTCCCAAGCCCGTCTGTCTGTCTCTTTTGCCTCTTCCACAGATCCTCTGTGTGCCTCTTTCTCTCCACAGCCCCATTTGTGTGTCTCTTCCCCCCAGCAACTTGTCTCTTCCTCCCTCAGTCCCTCTATGTCGCTTTGTGTCCCTCAGTGCCTTCATGCATTGTAAAGATGCCAAAGGTACACCACCCATCACCCCATATTTAATTTCTGCAGACTAGTGTTTGATTTTTATTTATTTTTTTCTTTCTCTCACCCATGGCAAACTAAAATTTTGAGAATGCAGCAATGTGCTATTTTTTGTTTTACCCCTCAACATCCAGAGTGGAAACCACAAATCTCATTATGTATAACTGAAGTGCTCTATTTTGCTATAAAATTAAGAATACTTTCCCACAAACACTGCCCTAAATTGAATTTGCAAATTGTGGGACAACAAAAGAATTTGCACCTTAGTTGTCTTTAGTAAAAAGCTAAATTGCCATTTTCCATTTTTAAATATAACTAATTTATTAAATTTTGGGAAAAAGTTTTAAAGAAAAAATGAAAATCAAAATATACAATACATTTATATACACACACACTCACTCACAAGCACAGTATATTTTGATTGATGGACACAAAGTCTGTGGCTTACATTGACACTATAGTCACCAAAACAACTTTAGCTTAATGAAGCACTTTTGGTGTATCATGCCCCTGCAGTATCACTGCTCAATTCTCTGCCATTTAAGAGTTAAATCACTGTTTATGTAGCCCTAGGCACACCTTATGTTGTGCATGTGACTAACACAGCCTTCCTAAACGCTTCCTGTAAAGAGTCATCTAATGTTTACACTTCCTTTATTGCAAATTCTGTTTAATTTATAATTTCCCATCTCCTACTCTGTTAATAGCTTGATAGACACTACAGGAGCCTTCTGTATGTAATTAAATTTCAGTTTACAGAGCAGTAGATGAAAACATTTAAAGCAAGTTACATCTAATCGAAAGTGAAAACAATTTTTTTCATGCATGTTGTTTGAGTCAGAGCCAGGAGAGGTGTGGCTAGGGCTGCATAAAGAGAAACAAAAGTGATTTAACTCATAAATGGCAGTAAAATCGAGCATTTACACTACAGGAGCATGATCTATACTATGGGTCCTCAAACTCTGGCCCCCCAGATGTTGCTGAACTACAACTCCCATGATTCTCTGGCTATCTATGTAATTCAAAGAATCATGGGAGTTGTAGTTCAGCAACATCTGGGGGGCCGAAGTTTGAGGACCCATGAGCTATACACTATAACTGCTTTATTAAGCTAAAGTTGTTATGGTGACTATAGTGTTCCTTTAACCTTAGTGACTCACTAAAATATAGAGACGCACCCAAAACATCTCCAGCATTTGCCATGCAAGCATTGTCGAAAAAGAAATTCAATTTGGAGAAATTCTTTGTCTGTCTGTACCAAATGTATCAAAATCCTTCACAGAGTTAAAGGCATTAAACATACTTTACAGTTACCAATGACATAGTGTAATTAATGATACATTTTTGCAACATCATTTATTAGAAATTTGTCAAGCTCATTCCCAGCATCACAAACACCTCATATCCTTTTCAGCTATATATTCAGTCACGCCGGTGTTCTATCAGTCTGGTATACTCCTTCAGATTGCTATACCCACGTCACTTCCGGGGAGGGGAATCAGCTGTCTCCTGTGCTGCACATGCGTGCTAGCACTCCTGCTACTCCTCCACAGCAAGGTCCTGGAAGGTAAGTAAAACTAGTTTTACACTTTCATTTTAGTTAGTGCATTCACTAAGCTTAGGCACACGGGACATTTAGGGTTAAGTGAGGGTACAAATTAGGGTTAGGTAAGTGCTTCTAACCTCTCTCACACTCTATTCTTACCCTAACCCTTGGGGTAAGGGTTAAAATAAAGTGTGAGAAATCACTATTTAGTGATATTCCCCTAATGTGAAATATCACTAAATATGAACAAGTCCCTAATCCTAACCCTAATTTGAACCCTAACATTAACCCTAAATGTCCCATGTCCTAAGCTTAGTGAATGCACTAACTATAATGAAAGTGTAAAACTAGTTTTACTTACCTTCCAGGACCTTGCTGTGGAGGAGTAGCAGGAGTGCTAGCACGCATGTGCAGCACAGGAGACAGCTGATTCCCCTCCCCGGAAGTGACGTGGGTATAGCAATCTGACGGGGTATACCAAACTGATAGAACACCGGCCCATTGGAGAAAACACCTGGATTTGAACCGATGTCATATCCAAAGACCGGGCTTTTCTTCTCAGCGATAAAGATGTCTTGCTAAGGGGCAGACTCCAATAACTGTTTATTCACACTTTACGTTAAACACTGACATGGCTGAGAAGCAGAGGGGAAACAAAACATGCACACTGTATGTGGCTCTGATGGATTCTGTGTCAGTTTAATGGATACAAAATGTGTTCTATACAGCTCTCACAAACCACTGTGAGTTTTATTGCTGTGGAGATCTGTAATACCGTGATATGACATGTGTAAGGGCATTCCACAGCACTCCAGGGCCATAAACCAGCAATGTGTGTTGTGTATCAGTATGTCATAGCGATCCACTGCAATAATACCCTCAAGGGTATAAATGTGTGTAGAGTAGATCACAAAATGAACGACAGAATTCCAGAACAACCACAAAAGAATTCACACTAATTTGCACTTTGTTTTTGCTTTAATACTCTCATACACATCACTGTGAGTTTTATTGCGGCGAAGATTCATGACACACTAATATATACCATTTCATTAATTATGCGTCATTCCGTCTTTATTGTGTCTTACTTCTAATCAGGGATTAACATACGGACTGATGGGTCTGCAGACAAAGGCCTATGACCCTATAACTGTGCGACTGCACAGGACACCATGGCGACAGGGACAATCCGATAGAGGGGCACTGTATCCGAGGATACTGCAGTGCCCATCAAAAGTTAAACTACAATTTTATTTAATAAAATGCCAGATTGGTAATATATTATAAAAAAAGATTTTCTGGTGGTCCGGTGGTGTATGGCATGGTCTGTGCATCCTGTCCAAAACGAGGGGGAGAGGTTGTGACGAAGCAGCATATACAGACCCCGCGATGCGCCACCAGACCGCCAGGGAATCTGTACTAGCCATGAGCCATCAGCGGACTACCGGGAATTTATATTACTCAGCCAGAGGCCCACCAGCCGCAAGTATCTAATGTGCAGCAGGATTGCTTTATGTGTCTGACCAGAAATGTCAGAGAGATAGCTATTTACAGGTGTAAACATAAGCAGATGCCTTGAATTGTCTTTAATACCATCTGTGTGCCATTAAGATTTTATAGAAAAAAATTGACAAAAGACCCTAAGGGGTTGAAACGTTGCTGTGTAGTTCCTGGTTCTAATAAAATTGCCTACACTTTGGAATTTGTTGGAGTGCCTGGATTATTTTCTACAATTCACCATTAAGATTTTAAGTCACACTGGTAATACCATGCCAGAGCTTGGAATATGCACCCCAAAAGTAATCAGGAAAAAACCTTATGTAGAATTGAACAGTAGCTGTAGAGAGACACGGGGAGCCTGACTTTCTTTCAGGTCAAAATTTCTATTCGTAGCTGGGAAAGTGTTTGTGGTTAAGAATGATTAAAATATGCGTTAACAAGGACAGAGACAGAAGGATGTATCAGGATAAGATCAAATGGCTTCACTACACCCACTATATAAACACACACACAAACTACACCATTATACACCCACTATATACACACACACACAAACTACACCATTATACACCCACTATATACACACACAAACAACACCATTATACACCCACTATATACACACACACAAACTACACCACTATACACCCAATATACACACACACACAAACTACACCATTATACACCCACACACACGTGCACACAAAGTACACCATTATACACCCATTATACACACACAGTACACAGTTATACACCCACTATACACACACACAAAGTACACCATTATACACCCACTATACACACACACACACACACACACACTATATATACACACACACAAAGTACACCATTATACACCTATTATAAACACACGCAAAGTACACCATTATACACACACACACACACACACACACACAAACGTACACCATTATACACCCACTATATAAACACACAAAGTACTCCATTATACACCCACACACACACAAAGTACACCATTATACACCCACTATATACACACAAAGTACACCATTATACACCCACACACACACAAAGTACACCATTATACACACACACAAAGTACACCATTATACACACACACACACAGTACACCATTATACACCCACTATATACACACACACACAGTACACCATTATACACCCACTATATACACACACACACAAAGTACACCATTATATACCTACTATATAAACACACACACAAAGTACACCATTATACACACACACAAAGTACACCATTATACACCCACTATACACACACACACACAGTACTCTGTTATACACCCACTATATAAACATACACAAAGCACTCCGTTATACACCCACTATATACACACACACACACACACACACACAAAGTACACCATTATACACACACACACAGAATACCATTATACACACACTATAGCCACTACAAACATATACACACTACCACTCCAAGTACACACACACAAATTACACCTCTATACACACACACACACACTATAGCCACTACAAACAAACACTGCAGCCCCTATACACACACACACAGTACAGTCCCTGCCAACACACACACACATAATTTACAACCTCTTGTCACAAAACATCTCCACAGCCTTTAGATATGCACGCTTACACACACTTTCACAAAAAGGGTCTGCATTACATGACATCCTGACACTATTTTTTCACGACTTTATATCAGCACCATAAAGGACCGACTGTATATTAGCACCATCAAATGAAGTTGTTATAGTGCCAATAGGCCCCTGGCACTGGCTCATCTTTAGGTGTTTAAAAGTCTGTGCAGCAGCACCGATTGCTCTGCCCCCTGTTCTACTGTTTTTTTTAAATCCTAGATAAAGTAATGATTTGGTAGCATAAGGCAGGGCACTTTGGATTAGCATAGCGCGGGCTACGATCTAAGCCAATCAGTAGCCCCCCGTTCATAAAAAAAAGGTATGTGCTGTTTTTATGAATGGGAAGCTACTGATTGGCTTAGAGCATGTAGTTGACAATCAAGTCAATCACAGGCACCCCTGCATAAGCCTTCCATTATTTAGGATTTCAGAAAGTGGAAGGGCAGGGGTGCTGAGCAAATACGATGCTGAAGAACAGATTTGAGGTTAAACAGTTCATGAATGGTATAACTTATAATAACTTATAATGGTGAGCTAGCGCCAGGGGCCTCCTGGTACCATAACAACCTTGCTTCTACGAAGTTGTGATGGTGCCCAAACTGTTCCTTTAATGTGTTAGTATAAGTATTAGCATATTAGTTTGACAATTATCATTTACCACTTTAGTTTATATGCTGCTGTTTTATTTTATAATTATACTTATATTGCACTTACAATTTTATTACCTTTGGGCAAAAAATTTATTATACTCAATCTCTTTATTTTAGGGCCACGAACGGAAGGTTTTTACATGGTGGGAGGCATTGGACGAGGGAGTGTGGCCAGGAGGGGGTGTGACCAGGGAGAGGTGAGATCTGAGGCCGGGGGGCGGGCGGAGCACTGTAACGATTTGTCTCAATCATTTTATATCCCCCACTCATTTCATGCCCCAGTGTAATTTCCTCTCCCCATTTTACCGTTATACTGCCTTTTTCACTCCCCATTCCATCTCCCTTTACCCTTCTATGTCTACCAGTCCCTCCCCAACTCAACTCTACCACTCCATTCCCTGACCCACCACCTCATTCTATTCTTCCACTTCATTCTACTTCCCGTTATCTTTCTTTTCCTCTCATTTATTCTACCTCTTTTTCACAACCTTCCATATCATCCCATTTCCTATCTTACTTCCTTCACTCAGTGTAGCTCTCCGTTCCCATATTCACTGTCTGTGGCCAAGAGTCAGGAAGTTGCCCACAGTTCGCTACCAGAATGGGAAGGGATGTTATGTCACATGCTTGCCACCCACTAACGAGTTCTGCCCAATGGGAGAATACTGGTTATCTTCTAAAAAGTGCTAACAGTGGGGCATTCCAATGGGAATCAGTGGGACCAGAAAGGACATTCTATTGGTGACGCCTTCCCTTTTATATTTGTGCACCATTTTCTTTTACAGCAAATCACTTTAATAAATATCCTCCAAAGAGCATGAAACAGAGGCAGGCAACAGGAATGTATATCTCCCATCACTGCTTGGCTTTTTCGACCAAAACATTACAATTTCCTATACCATAACCTATTAAATAACAAGGCTAAATACAGAATAATTGTGTTGAGTAATGGAAGTTAGTAATTAGCTCTGGCCTGCTATTCTTGGTTGAGGCCAACGATAAACTCGAATGGCAATTTTACTTTTAGATTTAAAACAGAATAACCTTTCAGTAAAATATAATAGTTACGTAGACTGAAAAGAGACATGTGTCCATCAAGTTCAGCCTTCCTCACATTTGTTTTTTTGGCTGCTGATATATACATCTGATGCTCAGCTGAAAAAAAAAAAAAAAAAGTGGATTCATTGTTTGAGATTTCTAGAGTAACATCCATGAGCACTATGGCTGCCAAATCCAGATGTGTCCATTCCTGGATGCATATCACTTGCTGAGTAGCACAGGCAAAGCATTTTTATGATGCACCAAAAAACTCAATCCATTACTCATGTAGGAATTTACGGTTTGAATCAATTAAAGGGGCACTCTAGACCCTTAAACAACTTAATTTTAAGCCCCTACGGTGTCGCTGATCAATTCAATGCCATTTAGGAGTAGAGATGTCGCGAACTGTCCGCCGAACAATAGCGTGTTCGCGTTGGGCGAACATATCCGATTTCCGGTCCGCCCCCTATACGTCATCATTGAGTAAACTTTGACCCGGAACCTCACAGTCAGCAGACACTTCCTGGGAGGGAGGGTCTGCTGCTGATTGGGTGGAATGTGTCTGCTGACTGTGAGGTTCCGGGTCAAAGTTTACTCAATGATGACGTATAGGGGGCCCGCCCGGAAATCGGATATGTTCGCCCAACGCGAACACGCTATTGTTCGCCGGCGGACAGTTCGCGACATCTCTATTTAGGCGTTAAATCCCTTTCTATATGCAACCCCAGCAACACCTTCAATGGTTGTGACACACACACACAGACTCCCCTACAAACTTCTTGAAAAGTGTACATTTTTGTTAATTGCCTGCTAGGGCCAATAGCAGCCTCATCTGTGTGATTACATTTTAATTAACATACACTTAAGATAAGATCTTCTAAACTAAACACACTGTGCTAAAAATATAACAACATTTGTCATGGAGGCTGTGAGGGTCACAACCATGGAAGATGTGGCTAGTCACCGTCTTATCTTCAGAATTTTAACCGTTTTGCAATAGGCCGCCATTGATTGGCTGTACGTAAGATGGTATATGGACACTCCTGTCCCCATAACAACTAAAATAAGCTTATGTTTTTACGGGGTAAGAGGCTTCCCATAACCATATACTACTGGGAAACACTTTGCAAGTGTTGCCCATCAACATGACAAAGGATGAGTGTTCATGAAAAAAAAAAAAATGGTTGGCTCTGTCAACTCTTATTAGCTCCCATGATCCATGTAAATTATTTTGGACTCAGCATTACCTGGTCACGATGCTGGGAGCTTCCTTCCTTCACCCGTGTGCTAAGTTGGCTCTGTGTGGTGTGGTTTTCCTGATCATTTTTAAAAATCAGACGCAGCGGGACCGTGTCCTCTCTCCCAAGAAACCAGTTTTCCTTTTTTCTGTGCATCTCTGTCATCCAAGCATCCCCTGAGAATGGGAGGGAAAAATAAATATAGAACAATTACTTGATGTGAAATTATTGAATATGTTCTATAGTTAATTAAACCAACACTAGCAAGGTTATTCAATAAAGTGTGAATTGTCAGGAGAACAGGAGTTATTGAACCAGAAGTGCAATCTCTAGCTGCCGTGAATTGGATTAATGTATTCTTTTAGATCCGGAACAACTCAGAATAACTTCTCGTTAACTTTGTGTGATTGAAAGGGACAAGAAGGGGAAGTGAAGAAAATTGAGAGATACACAGACATTTTAATACAATATATTTTGCAAAATAAACGAGTTTCAGAGTTTTCCCACCAACTACAACATCTACTAACAAAATCTACAATTAATCAAAATTCACTTCTAGATGCTCGTGTCCCCTGACTGCAATCCGAAATGTGAAAAAATTAAAAGAAGTTAGCAAGGTTTAACTGGACTTGCCTTCAATATTTCTTACGCAGCAGAGGATAGGTTAATACCTGCTAGTTATACTGGGGTATATTAAAAAAAAAAAAAAAAAAAAGTGAGAATTTGCTGGTCAAGTCCAAAACAATTTTACATTTTAGACTAAAATAACTGAGCAAGTAATATACCTGATTTTGAGAATTTTGCCAGCGGTGCTAATTTTATCGAATAATTGTAGTTCTTTTATCAAGTCAAAATTTATATTTGCAATTTAGGAGATAAAAAAAAATCTTGGGATCGACCCAAACTAACAGGATTATCCAGCAAGATGGGAATTGGCAGGAACTGAACAGGAAATTGTAATTTCTAAACTAAAACAACTCAGCTGGAATCATAGCGAAGTTAGTGAATTGTTCTGTTATGCTAGAAAAAAAATCCTGGTTTAGTGAAGTCAGTTTTTACTCCAGTCTCGGGATGAATGGGTGCATTTTCTGGGTCACGTGATGTGGAGATTATTCTTTCATCTTCCAAACTGATTTGGTGATATGATCGCCTGCCTGGTACATTTCTTACCAATATGCCAATATAGCTAAAATTAAAAATATTTAAACGTTGCGATTCAGCCCAATTCATTATTATAGAGCTATTCAATAGATTACATATCAAATAATAAATGATTATTAGAATTATGGCATCTATTTTTTTATCAGGTACCATGATGATTACCAGCAGTATCAAAACCATTTAGAGCAGTGATCAAACGCTGCCATATTAGAAGTGATGCACAGCCAACCTTAAGAGATTCCAATATTTGCCATCACTGATTAAGGGAGTAGCTTCCAGGATCTCATTTAAATTCATATTTTGAAGAGCCTTAGCACAGCACATGCATAAACATCCCATGTAGGTTTATTTGTAATAGCTCTCCAATGTACTACCTAAACATACACCCCCTTCCCCCTCCACTCATCCCCTCCCCCAAAAAAAGTGTGCATTTCTAAATGTCAAAGATCAATAGAAAAGTGTTATTCAGGGGCCAGTGCAGATGGGGGGATATTATAGACCCAGGCACCCACTCACCATCACTGCAATGTGATACTAGCCCTTTCTGGCAGCTGAAGGGTTAACTCTAGTAAACACATACACACAGATAGATACATATATACACATATGTAAGTATATAACACATTGAAAATGTGCCTTCTCCAGATAATGTCAATGAGGTGGAGGAGTCGTAAAATAATAAACAGAGTGAGAGAATGGTCCCTGGAGAATGGTCCTTTAATTAGCCATTCTGCACATGTAATGACAGCCCCAGGGCAGTGATAGGGGCTGTGCTCTCTGTCAGTGGTGATGGTCAGTGCACCAGGCGGGCAGGGTGAGATACATTGTCACCAGCAGAGCGCAGACTGTCAGCAGAGAGATCCATGCCGGAGAGGGATCCCCCTTCCCTGGCTCTCCCAGCTCTGAATCACAGCCTCCAGGCACACAGCATCTGAGAGAGAGAGAGAGAGAGAGAGAGGGAGAGTCTTACCTGCAGAGGAGCTCCCAGGCAGCACAGCCATGAATCCAGTCATGCAATATATCCATGGAGCCAAACCCTGTGATGCCTGCATGCTGAGGGTCAGTGTGAGCATCAGATCTCCAGTATCAGAGAGATGCTTGCATGTTGATGGTTTGTGTCAGGGCCTCTCCTCTATGTTACAGTCTCACACACACACTCTGTGCTTCCCTCACTGCAGCATTGTGTCTGTTACACTAGGTTCTATTAAGGGTTCTTGTGCTTTTACTGCATTGGGTGGTTTGATGTAGATGATAGAAATTCAAGCACCTCCCAGGTTCACTCCTCATCCACATGCACAGCCACATCCTTAGACACCAAACAGACCTGCCTGCAGAGACTGCCTTCTTCCAGGGTCCTCCTGCACTCTGGGAAATGTAGTTCCATTCAAGGATGGCATTTTCTGCTGCTACAATATATCCACTAAGCATCAGTCTGAGCTAATTATCATACCTGCATGCACACTGCTATCCAATGTATTGCTTGCATTTAGGAATCTGTTCTAATGATGTGGTAGAATTATTGGTGGTTTTTTTTTTTATTCTATTAGGGTGTTATACATATGTTTGGATTTACCACTGTTTTACCTGGTACCCTTTAATCAATTTGTATTTATTATTATTGTTTTTTTTACTGCATTGCTGCTGCAGGTAGCAACAGTCATATAATAAAATGTCATTGTGGGCACAGCATCCAATCTACAGGCCAGAGTGGGTAATATTACTCTTGTAGGCGAGCAGCATCTCTATGAGAACTTTAAAAATGTTAATCTGCATGATCACCTTGTCATTAAGAGTTCTCTAATAAAAAGAAATGTACAATTTGAGTGAAAGAATATTGCAGACTCTACGTACAGCTTACAGATTGCAGCCGTGGAGTGTGCATTTATAACCGATCCCAAGTTTAAAAAAAAAATCAAAAAGTGAGCCTTGAAAGTGAATACAGAGTGAATTTCCAAATGTTCACTAATTATGTCTATGTTAATAGTGTTAAACAGCTCCTTTAAACATTTCACCCCATGAGTGCCTGATACAGAAGAAAATACAAACACACACAGCGCTCAAACTCCCACTACTCCTGGACTGCAACCTGTTTTACAGGAGTAGTGGGAGTTTGAGCACAGGATTTAATTTTGTATGTTTACATTTGCTTTTGTATTAGAGCCATGTTACTGTGCTGCCGCTCACCCCATGTGTTCCCTACTAAGGGTTAATAAGTGTGTAGGGGTTTATAACAAATACCTTTCTGTCTCATTAGAGATTTCCAGCTGAAAGAATCAGGGTGAATTTGTAGTGTAGGATTCATCTAAGAGTTTTTGCCTTGACTGGGCAGGTGAGCTTACACTTAAAAGGCCGTTGGAGTGATACTAAAGACTTAATGATATTTAAATGTGCAAATGTTCCTTTTATTCAAATGTGCATAAGGATTTGGTATAGTGTGCAGGTAACCTTTTTTGGGGTGATGTATACTGTAGCAGTTACTGCTGCCCAAGAGCACGGGGCTTAATTTTGTGTGTTTCTAAGAGTGTGCTATCCACTGCTGTTTAATCCGTATGTCACATCTTCATCACGTGACGTGTACACGTATTTGGTTCCCATAGTAAACCCAATGCTGTATTGATGTGACAATAAATAATTTTGCTTGTGTGCTTATTATTTAAGATTAATACATCTATATGTTACAGTGAGATATCACCGGACAGCCTTTATATCCGCAGGTAATTAAATGTTAAATACTTGCGATACCACGATCAAGAATGCTATAAGAAATGTAAAACCATTTAAAGAAACCTGATTTCGAGTATACCTTTTAAACAGGAGAAATAGAAGCAAAGAGCTGGTGTGCAGGAGAAACAAACATGGATAAATTGGCATTAGGGACATAAAGTTCCACTTGGCAGCCCAATAGTATCAGCTATAGGAGTTTACTAGAACCTTTGGAAAAATATGTAAATTTTTATAGCAAATCAGCGGTAAGTCATTTACCTACTTGCTTAAAGGATACACAGGATTTTCTAAACGCTCATCAAAGAATTTAAAGTATCTGATAGTGATAGTCCTAGTAACACTTGATGTTAAACAGGTATATACCATAATTCCTCATGAAGATGGCATTCAAGTCACTTTGCAAGTGTTAAAGAAGAACAAGGACTATGAGGGTCCACATATTCAATACCTTGTGACGATTTAGGGAATAGTACTACGGAATAAATATTTAAAGTTTGATGGAACAACAGTAGGGGTTGCAATGGCCCCCTCATATGCTAATCCATATAAGTATAATTCTATAAAGGAATTTATCTTGTACAAATACAACCCACAGATTTAGATTTACACCAGAGATGTGGATGACATAATCTGAATTTGGCGCAATACAGAAGGCAAATTACAGGAGATCAATTCAGATCAAACACCTTTACAATTTACTCTGAATTATGATGAGTCCAGTATTTATTTTTAGGATGTTAGAGTATATAAGGTGGCAGGACACATATACGCTATATAAAAAAATCCACAGACAGGAAGCTTCAGCCACAGTATAAATGCTCGAAATGACAAGAAAATTTTGCAAAAGGGAATACAGCTCCTATACATTAGAATAACCAAGACAAAAGGCGTGGAACACTTTCCATGGCACAAGCTCAATAAAACAGATTACACAACTGAAAGATATTCTTCCTTTAAGGTATCATGCCATATCTCCGCTCATTACAAACCCGATATGTAAATATTGGAACATAACAGCGGTTGATACTTCTCTACCAGACATTTTTCAGAGACCTCCAATAATCAGTTCTGAAAGTGCCCTAAGTGTCAAAGATTTCTTGATTCACACCAGTTCTATCAAACACTATGAAGAACTGCACCTACATAAAAAATGGGATCTTACAAATGTCTAAGTTGCGTAACTTGCAGCCACATGTTACAAAATACATCTTTTGCATCTCCACGATATTACCTGTATGACAGATCATGTTATCTATATGATCACTTGTCCCTGTGGTTTATCTTACATAAGGAAAACAGAACCTATGCTCAGAAATCACATTAAAGGCCATAGATCTGCTATTGCACATAGAAGGTTTATCAATAAACTGCAATCTTTAAGTTTGGATTCCAATATTGTTGAATGGGTAAGGCAGTGGCTGAGTGACAGGCAACAGAGGGTTGTAGTCAATGGAATATATTCAAAGCTTGGACGTGTCACCAGTGAGATACTTCAGGGATCTGTACTTGGACCCATTCTCTTTTTAATATTTTTATTAGTGATATTGCAGAAGGTCTTGATGGTAAGGTATGTCTTTTTACTGATGATACTAAGATATGTAGCAGGGTTGATGTTCCAGGAGGGATAAGCCAAATGGCAAATGATTTAGGTAAACTAGAAAAATGGTCAGAATTGTGGCAACTGACATTTAATGTGGATAAGTGCAAGATAATGCATCTTGGACGTAAAAACCCAAGGGCAGAGTACAGAATATTTGATAGAGTCCTAACCTCAACATCTGAGGAAAGGGATTTAGGGGTGATTATTTCTGATGACTTAAAGGTAGGCAGACAATGTAATAGAGCAGCAGGAAATGCTAGCAGAATGCTTGGTTGTATAGGGAGAGGTATTAGCAGTAGAAAGAGGGAAGTGCTCATGCCATTGTACAGAACACTGGTGAGACCTCACTTGGAGTATTGTACACAGTACTGGAGACCGTATCTTCAGAAGGATATTGATACCTTAGAGAGGGTTCAGAGAAGGGCTACTAAA
Organism: Pelobates cultripes; assembly: GCA_933207985.1. Taxonomy (NCBI): domain Eukaryota; kingdom Metazoa; phylum Chordata; class Amphibia; order Anura; family Pelobatidae; genus Pelobates; species Pelobates cultripes. The sequence continues at coordinate 38,675,507 of OW240915.1, forward strand.
CTGGTTCATGGATTGCGGGATAAAACTTACCAGGAAAGGTTAAAGGATCTTAACATGTATAGCTTGGAGGAAAGACGAGACAGGGGGGATATGATAGAAACATTTAAATATATAAAGGGAATCAACACAGTAAAGGAGGAGACTATATTTAAAAGAAGAAAAACTACCACAACAAGAGGACATAGTCTTAAATTAGAGGGACAAAGGTTTAAAAATAATATCAGGAAGTATTACTTTACTGAGAGGGTAGTGGGTGCATGGAATAACCTTCCAGCTGAAGTGGTAGAGGTTAACACAGTAAAGGAGTTTAAGCATGTGTGGGATAGGCATAAGGCTATCCTAACTATAAGATAAGGCCAGGGACTAATGAAAGTATTTAGAAAATTGGGCAGACTAGATGGGCCGAATGGTTCTTATCTGCCGTCACATTCTATGTTTCTATGTTCTATTTATACAGTATTTCTGTCAGGGTCCCTTCTGTGGTGACCAGGGTTGTCCCTCGTGATACTCATCTCTTACATGAAGAAGTAGGTCCCTTTCAGCTTTCCTCTTCCCTCTCTAGCTGTTTTCACGCCGGAGCGCGATAGTCCTGCCCCTTTTTATGAGGCGGAAAGGGGGCATCGACTTCATGAGGCTAATGACAGCTGTTGGGGGCATCGACGTCATGAGGCTAATGACGTCACATTCTGCCTAAATGTTCGGATTCTGATGTTTTGGGGGCATGGCTTCCATCCTTACAAGCCACAGTATAAAAAGGACTCAAAGGGCTAGGTTCTTTGCCCTGTTGTGGTTAATTTTTGTTCCCTATAGTGCTTGTTCCGTATTCTGTATTACAGCTTTTGACCTTGGCTCCGTTTGTGACTACTCTTCATTCTATACTCCTTTAACCCCTTAAGGACTGGACTGTTTTTGCGATGTTCTACATTTGCGACCAGGCCTCTTTTTACACTTTTGTGGTGTTTGTGTTTAGCTGTATTTTTCTGCTCTCTCATTTACTGTTCCTATACAAATTATATATTGGTTTTTTTCATGACAAAAATGGCTTTCTTTACATACCATTCTTTATTTAATCTCATGTAATTTAATTTAAAAAAAAATAAAAAAAATGATGAAAAATTGAAAAAAATACATATTTTTTTTTACTTTTACTTAAAAAATCTGTTACTCATCTACAAAAGCGAATGAAAAAAAATGCTAAATAGATTCAAAATGTTGTCCTGAGTTTAAAAATACCCAGTGTTTACATGCTATTTTGCAAGTTTTAGGGCTATAGGTACAAGTAGGATATTGCGGTTTCAAAACATACATTTTTAAAATTTATCAACAGTGACATTGTAACACTATTATCTTTCATAAATCTCTGAATAACACCCCACATGTACATATTTTTTTTTAAGTAGACAACCCAAGGTATTCAATATGGGGTATGGCCAGTCTTTTTTAGTAGCCACTTAGTCACAAACACTGGCCAAAGTTAGCGTTCATATTTGTTTGTGTGTGGAAAAAAGTAAAAAACTAAATTGAACGCTAATTTTGGCCAGTGTTTGTGACTAAGTGGCTACTAAAAAAGACTGGATATACCCCATGTGTGGCGAAATTAACATCGCTCCCTCTCCCACCGCAGCCAGAGATACCGGGAGAGGGGGAGAACAACCCTAACCACACTGGTGCAGATGGAACCGCGGTCTCTGTGCCAGTCCAATGGAGATGCTGGACGGGCGGTCGAGATCCCCAACCTTCCCCGCAGGGATGCCAGGAGGAGAAGGTAAGCAAGCCTCCCCCTCCCCAGCTACATCCCGACTGGGTCCTGGGGGCAGTGGATGAATCTGCGACACCCACTGACCCCCTCCCAGCAGAAGAGCTGGCACCTGAGCAGAACGTCGTTGGCCTCTGCCCTACCCTTGTACCTTGTCCAGAGTCAACCCTGCAGGCTATCCCAGTTGAAGAGCTGGTACCTGGGCAGAGTACCGCTGGCCTCTGCCCTACCCTTGTCCCTTGTTCAGAGCCTGACACCCTGCAGGCTATCCCAGTGGAAGAGCTGGCTGGCCTCTGCCCCCCCAAGTAGCCCCAGCTGTTTGCTTAGCTGCACCAGGGAGACCGAGGATGCTGAACTGTCCTGCTACAACCTGGGACCTACAGGCCAGTACCGTTTATTGTGGGGGGCTACTCTGCTGATTTGTCTTTGTGGGTGGGCTGCCCGACTAACCTAGGTACTGACCAACAGAAGGTCAGGTACCTGTTTAGTCTTCCCCCCAAAGAGAAGATGTGTGGCGAAATTAACATCGCCACTTGTACTTGGAGAGGCCTGCTTGCCAGCCTCGCCCCAGGATTATGGGCCCTGCAAAAAGACATGTGACTTCCATGGAAAAAACAAACCACTGAACCGATCTGGGTGATTTTTGGATATGTTGATCACCCAGATCAGGACTATCAGAGGATGTGACTCTTGTGGGGTTTCCATGGATCTTGGGGGTACTTTTGGGGTGTTTGTAAATTGTGTATTTTTCTGTACCTGAAGATAATCAATTATCTCTCAGACACAGAGGAAGAGTATGTTGAATGTATTGCTTATCTGTGCCTCTCCCCCTCCCCCTTTTTCCTGTCCTATTGTTTCCCCAACAGGGTAGTTTAAACTAGTTGCTCTGTCCCTCCTAAATCTCCCATCAGCCCTTGCTATTGTCTGACCCCACCCTTCCTTGTACTATAGTAATCTATGTAACCTATTGTATGTAAATGAGGCTGTTGGGGGTTTAAATGTTTGTATAAGTTGTAAGTGCTGGCTGGCATTAAACAGAACTACTTGACCCTTTCTTGAAGCCTTGGCTCATGCTTGGGGGATGGGATAACTACACTCTTGGGGATTGCTATATCACAATACTCCTCTGAGTATAAGCTCCTGTAAGAGCTTGTTCCTGGTTCCTGCTCTCTGGAGTTAGGAGAGGTTCACCCACTGGAAGCTGGATCCTGGCATGGATCCAGGGTGGGTGAGAGACGGCGAGACCCCGGCACAGCTGCATCGCTGGAAGTGGGGTCTGCAGTGCGGATGGTGTCGGTTGGAGTGCTTGGAGTCCTCGGCAAGCACTAGGAGCATCGATTGGCTGAGGTACTCTGTCGGAGTGCCAGCGGTCCGTCACACCCCATTTGCAATACCTTGGGTTGTCTTATTTTGCAAATGGTATGCCATCATGGGGGTAATTCTCATTCCTGGGCTACCATACGGTCTCAAAGGCAACGTAACCAACCTGGCCATTTTCAATGTAAAACTATTTGACCCATATATTTGACCCTGTAACTTTCTAAAACGCTATAAAACCTGTACATGGAGGTACTGTTATACTCGGGAGACTTTGCTGAACACAAATATTAGTGTTTCAAAACAGGAAAATGTATCACAACAATTATATCATCAGTAAAAGTGTTGTTTGTGTGTGAAAAATGCAAAAAAAGGTCACTTTCACTGACAATATCATCGCTGCGATATGTTTTACTGTTTTGAATCACTAATATTTGTGTTCAGCGAAGTCTCCCGAGTAAAACAGTCACCCCCATGTACAGGTTTTAGGGTGTCATAGAAAATTACAGGGTAAAATACAGTGCTAGCAAATTAAATTCTCTGGACTTTAGGCCTGGGTTAGAAGGCAGGTCCCTCAAATTGCAATCAATAAAATTACTTAATTATGGAAAAATATTACATAAATACGCAAGCAGAATTTAAATATATATGCATATTTATATATTTGAAGTCTACGTGTATATTTATATAATTATTTATGTAATTTTGTATATGGACATATGTATATTTCGTATTATTTTTATTTATATATACATAGATATATATACAATTTCATTCTAAGCGTATATATATATATATATATATATATATATATTAATATCAAAATACAGTTAGAATAAAATTTAATATAGGTATATAATTTTTTTTAATTATTATTCTTTTTACATGTTTTTATTTAATTTAAATTACTTATTATTTGTATTTTATAATAATATATACAATATATATAGTTATTTTATATATATACGTGTGTAATTTAATAATAAGTGTATTTTTATATTAATATATGTACATATTAATATAAAAATACACTTAGTATGACATTATATATATATATATATATATATATGATAGATAGACATATATATAATTATTTTTATTTTTTATCAACAGGCAGTCTCCCAACACCGGGAGCACAGCCGATCGCCGCCGGGGGAACAACGGCTATTGGGTAAGTACATTACACCGTTAGGATGGTTCAGGACCGTCAGCGGTCGGCAACGCTAAAATGCCGATGACGGTCCTGAACCGTCCTGAGTCCTGAAGGGGTTAAACCAGCTTTTGCTTACTCGCTTATCCTGATTTCTGTACTCCTTGACCTCGGTTTGAATTTGACTACTTCTTGTTCTTATATGATATCAGTTTATACCTGCAGTCATTTACAAAAATCACTGCATTTCTAAGATCATATTCTGCACTGGCAGACTTCACAGGAGGAAGCTTTGCTTAATTTCTCTGTCTACCTGAGTACTTTTATAACAGGTGGTGTGTGAGCTATATAAGTCCCCTCCTCCTCTGACAGGTTCCTTCATGGAACAGAATGTAGGATCCTGTTCAGGGCCGGATTAAGGGCACAGTGGGCCTGGTGCTGACAATTATGATGGGCCTAATTACGGAATCTTATCGACCAAAAACACTAAAACAATCATACCTCCCAAGCATCATGTATTTGATGGAGTTGGTGCTGGAGGGAAACTCATAGGATGCAGCTATAAGAAAACACATACTCTTATGCTAATCTCTCTCTAATTTATGCTTTCATCTTTTAAGTAAATCCATACCCCCTAACAGCAGTCTCCAGTGAAGCTGGACGTCAATGTGCGGGGTAAAAGGGTGTGCCACTGGTGCAAATAACGTGACCAGACCTGCCAAAAGGGGAGAACATGCCCAAAAAAGGGGCATGTTTGTCCAAAGAATTGGAAGGTCAACTTGGCATGGATGCATGTCAGGCTGCCTGCCAATCCTGCAGGCTGTCCATGCGCTCACTCCATGCTTTCTAAGGACTGTCCCCTAGCACTCGCTGGTCCACTTGTCTCCTTGCCTTCTTACTAGCAGGCAGAAGTTCCTGGTGTATAGTCTGAGACAGAGAAAATGTGTATGTAGTGAGTGTAGAAGAAAGGGGACATGCCACAGTGTTAGAAAGACCAACGTCTGCATTACCTTAACTAATTTTATTGTCAGCCAGTCCACACAAGTTTTGTTCCCATCTCTTAAGCTTCCAAACTTAAAGGGACACTATAGTCACCAGAACAACTACAGCTTATTGTATTTGTTCTGGTAAGTAGAATCATTCCATTCAGGCTTTTTGCAGTAAACACTGTCTTTTCAGCGAAAATAACTCCACTGGCCGCTCCTTAGATGGCTTCAAGAGGTGCTTCCTGGGGCAGTACTGCCTAGTGTGCAGCACTGCCATTCAGTGTCTCCACTCTCTGCATGCAGACACTGAACTTTCCTCATATAGATGCATTGATTCAATTTATCTTTATGAGGAGATGCTGATTGGCCAGGGCTATGTTGGACTTGTGCTGGCTCTGCCCCTGATCTGCCTAGTTGACAGTGTCAGCCAATCCTATGGGGAAGTATTGTAATTTGCTCAGACCACCACTTCTGATGAAGTCAGCAGACAGTCAGTTCAGAGGCAGAGCCAGCGGCTGCAGACTTGAATACAAGTAATATTTTACTATACTTAGGGAGGCAAGAAGGGGCCAGGGTGGTGGTTTTAACATAATAGGGTCAGAAATGCATGATTGTGTTCCTGACCCTATAGTGCTCCTTTAAGCAAGAGTATGCGAAGAGTAGTTAAGGTTGCCACCTTTCTTGGAAAAAAATACCAGCCTTAATCATTTTTATAATTAATTAGTTATGCGTGACATCACATGATGTAAATCACAAGGAGTGACATCAGAGAAAATTCTGTAAAATCACCAACAAACTACTCACAGTTTGATTCTGCTGTATAGATGGATTGCTCCCAGTGTCTCCCTGTCTCCCAGTGTCTCAGTCTTGCAAGTCACCCAGTGTCTCAATGTCCCTATGTATCACAGTGTCAGTGTCCCCATGTCGCCCAGTCCCCTAGTCCCCAGTCCTCAAGTCTCCCAGTGTCTCAGTGTCCCGATTTTCCCGTCCCAATGTCTCAGTGTGTCCCCAGTATCCTAGTGACATGGGGACACTGAGAAACATGGGGACACAGAGACCCGGTGACACTGAGAGACCCGGGGACACCATGGGGACACTGAGAGACATGGGGACACTGAGAGACATGGGGACACGGAGACCCGGGGACACTGGGAGACATGGGGAAACTGGGAGACATGGGGACACTGAGACATTTAGGGAAACTGTTAGAAATGGGGACACTGAGACACTAGGGACACAGACACTGGGAGACATGGGGACACTGAAACATTTGGGGACACTAAGACACTAGGGATTCAGAGACATGGGAACACAGACACTTGGAGACTAGGGGACACTGAGGACACTGGCTGGGAGACAGACACTTGGGAACACTGGGAGACATGGGGACAGTTGTGGACATAGACATGGGGACACTGGGACATATAGGGACACTGGGAGACATGGGGACACTAGGCAAACTGAGACACTAGGAACACAGATACTGGGAGACATGGGGACACTGAAACATTTGAGGACACTAAGACACTAGTGACACAGAGACATGGGAACACAGACACTGGGAGACTAGGGGACACTGGGAGACTAGGGGACACTGGCTGGAAGACAGACACTTGGGGACACTGGGAGACATGGGGACAGTTGTGGACATATAGGGACACTGGGACACATGGGGACACTAGGCACACTGAGAGACATGGGACACAGACATTGGAAGACTTGGTGACAGAGTGTCTCTGTGTCCCAATGTCTCAGTGTCTCCCAATGTCCCTATGTCTCACAATGTCCCCATGTGTCTCAGCATCCCCATGTGTCCTAGTGTCTCAGTGTCCCCATGTTTTCCAGTGTCCCTGAGTGTCTCCCACTGTCTGTGTCCCCATGTGTCCTAGTGTCTCAGTGTCCCCATGTTTTCCAGTGTCCCCGAGTGTCTCCCAGTGTCTGTGTCCCGAGTGTCCTAGTGTCTCAGTGTCCCCTAGTGTCTGTGTCCCCTAGTGTCTCAGTGTCCCCATATGTCCCCTAGTGTCTCAGTGTCCCCATGTGTCCCTGCTGCCTTTCCCCCATCCCTCACTTACCTGAGCTGTAGAACTGCTGTATGGACTCTCTGTGCTGTGTTGCTGCTCCCCCACGGATCAGTAAGTAGTAGAGAGAGGCAGGGATATGCTGTAACTTCCTATCCCTGCCTCTCTCACACACACAGTGACCCCTACTGGCCGGTGCTGGTATTGCAGAGTAATCTCCATTTATTCTGTGAAAAATACCTGCATTTGTATTGCCGGTATTACTGCAATACTGGCATGGCCAGGCAGATTTAAATACCGGCTGTGCCAGTAAAATACCAGTCAGGTGGCAAACCTAAGAGTAGTGTGTAAAAAAAAAAAAAAAAAAAATTGTTTTTTTTAAATGGGCCTATTCCATAGGCCTGGGCCTGGAGCTGCAGCTCCATCAGCCCCTATGTTAATCCGGCCCTGATCCTGTTCCATGACCGCACATAGACAGTTACACTATTGCATTTGATAGCTCCTTTCTGTAAAATCTTAATGGCGCAGTTACCAACTTAGTCATCAGTTCTGTTCATCTTATCTGGTAAATGGAATTACTGTCAATTGCCGAAATATAAGTCCCACAATCCCTGCTGCAGAGATTTCTGTTATATGGTTAGCTCTCATCAGTTTGGCTGTTACTTACTGGTTTGGTGAGATCTCCCTGAAGATGCTGCAAATCCTGCTGCAAGTGACATCACTGTCACACTCCTTTAGGTGCATGGATCTAGGATTTGAATTTTTTTGTTAAACTTTTGATACAGATTTTATCTGGATCCTATGTCACTTATGAGGTCTGTCTGTATTTTTTGTACCATTTTGCATATTGTTCAATAAACAAAGTACTTCCTCGCTGAGATGGTATGGGCTTACCAATTGTGCAGATTTAGGATTATGGTGAAGGCTGGATATAGAACTATGGACCCAGCACCAGAAACCTAACGGTGAATTAATCAGACATAGTAATTAACCACTGCATTCATTTTGTGATTTATCCCTTTATGTCAGAGTTTTGGAATATGGACCATGCGCAAAAAATATTTTTGTTTTAGATTGTTTTGTGAATATATTTATGTAGAGATAAAGAAAAAAAAGTGTGTATTTTTTTTACCCTTCCTACACTTTATAAATTATAAACAGGTAAAAATATATCAACTATTTTATAAACACTGTAAAAAGAAATATAATGCATCTATAAAATGTGAATTTGTCCATTATGTTCTTTAATGTTCAAAGTAAAAGTTTAATCATCTTTAAAGCACAATTTTTTGGACGCTGGGGACAGATGAAAGCTTTTTATCCAAATTCACCCCTTACCTTTAAACTGGTTTTATCCAGAGTTTTTGGCCTGTTTTTTTTGTTTTGTTATTTGTTATGTTTTTTTTTTACCATTATGATAATCTGCAATTATGTTAAACCTTATGTGTTTTTTTTTGTTTTTTTTAATCTTGAGGTTTTACAATGGTTACATTTAAAGGTTAAAATCCATCACAACCTATATTGTTTTAATGCAATTTTCTAATTATTAGAAAAAATCTGTTAAAGTAAATTAAAAGCAAAAATCACGATTGTTCCAGTTTAACCGACATTAAAAAAACAGGTACATAAATAAATCATATGGGCATAATTTAATAATATATAATAAATAGTCTAATAATTAATTGTAAAAGTGCATTAAATGTTTTATCTGGAACAAAAATAGCAAATTAATTGAATGTACTTTTGTAATTGCAGATATAATTTATTCATAGTATTCTAATCAGTTGTGGCTAGACACATTAAACCCCTTTCTAGATCACCTATAATTCTATTTATTAATGTGATGATCGTTGCCAAGTAAGCTTCTATGCTTACATCCCTCTTCCACTCTTGTATACAGAGCAAACGAGAAGACAACCGTTCTCAGACACTGCTAGGATACTTGCTAATCCTAAATTGTGGTTTTACTTTGGTAAATCAACACAACAATGTAATGAAACATGGGCACTACAAAAAAAAAGATTAGCTTGTTTTGGACAAAATATGATAGCCAAACAGTGAATAGGATTTCCGTTCATGAATACCAAATGACATTAAATTAATTCTGAGCTTCTGAGTGAAACAAAGTATTTATTAAATGCTGCTATAAACGTTAAGGAATAATTTAGATTTATTACCTTAAGATGCTACTATTAATTATACATTTTAAATTAAACTGTTTATGGTCTGTCCATGATAATTCCTCATTCTTTAATCTCCTTTGTACATAGACCAATGTAAATTTTAAAATACATCTTAATACTGTCAAGCTTACACCACACAGGGCTTTGTGGCACAAGTGAACCAGCGTATGGTGTTATAGAATATCAGGATAGGGACATATACCAGACCTTAAAAAGACTGGACTTAATGCAGTGCCTACTGAGAAGCATAACAGGGATGTAGAATCTACAATGTCACAAATACGAGGAAACAAGGTAGAAATCAAAGGATAAAATAAGATAGGATAACTGAGAACTAAGGTGGGTTAATAAAAAAAGGATTAGGAAAATAAGGTGCTATTAGATACCTAGAGGGAATTCTGCACAGGTGACACATTGGAATGTGTGTCTTAAAAGTGACAGGGACAGGTATTGTGATAAATATACCTCATAAAGTTCAATTACAAGCAGCAAAATGAGTACTCCTGATTTGGATAATACCCTATACCCGTAGACAGACACTATATGGCCACCATCTGATCATCACGTATATGTGCTTCTTACGCACCACATTCCATGAGCATTAATATAATATGGTCCCCTCCATTCTTCCATTTGAGGATATAACAGCCTCAACCTTTCTTGGAAGGCTGTGAAACAGGTTTTGGATTGTGTCTGTGGAAATTTGTATCCATACAGACAAAAGAGCATTTGCAAGGTCAGGCACTAATGTTGGATGAGAAGACTGGCTCATAATCGGCATTTCAATTCATTACCAAAGGTGTTCAGTGGAATTGAAGTCAGGTCTCGTTGCAGGCCACTTGAATTCCAAAACACTAAACTTGTCAAGCTATGTATTTATAGACCTCACTTTATGTACATGGGCAAGATCATGCTGGAACAGGAAAGGGCCTTCTCCAAATTGTTGCAACAAAGTTGGAAGTATCCAAATGTCTTTGTATCCTGTAACATTGAGATGACCCTTCACTGGAACTAAGGGTCCAAGACCATTATCCCTCCTCCACCAAACTTTATATTAGGCACTATGCATTCCATGAAGTAGCATTCTCTAGGCATCTGCCACACTCCAGTGCTTTAATCAGAGTGATGGTTAAGCCACAATTATCACTCCAGAGAACATGTTCCCACTCCTCCAGTAGTGGTGTGCCTTACACCACTCAAGCAGGCGCTTAACATTGTGCATGTCGATGTGAAGCATGTGTATGGCTGCTTGACCATAGAAATCAATTCCGTGAAGCTCCCGATGCCCATTTGTTGTGCTGCAGTTGCTTCTAGAGGCAGTTTGGAATTCTGTAGTAAGTGATGCAACAGACTATAGGCAATTTTTACATGCTATGCACTTCAGCATTTGGAACCTCCTCTGTGTGAGTAGGGGATGCTGAGAACTCCTTGACACTTCCACTTCACAGTAATAGCGCTTACACTTCTGTTAGCTCAGTGGCGTGTTTGATTGACAGCCGGGGAAGCCACTTATAAAAGTGCAGATTTCTCAAGGAAATCTGTACCTTTATAAACTGGACTTCTAAGGGGATAGTCCACAGCCATAAAACATGGGTGTGGACTGGCCCTTTAATGTAAAAGGAAATTAAGGTGTAGTTTGGAGAAATTGAGTGTTTATAGTATTTGTGCCACCATGAATATTGGGGAATTCCAATGATCTCCTATGTTTAAAAATGGATCATCATGGGTTTTAAAAGCAGCCATATCTTTACCACCTTGGTGGCGGGAAGACCTGGCTTGACCCCAAGGAACCCAATATGCTGTGTAAATGTGCCTTGGGGCTTTCTTCTGTCTACTCCATTTGGTTCCCTGGTTGTCCAGAACATTCCTACATAGCCAACAATGTATAATTCTGGAATACATGTTTGGGGTCCAGCTGAAATCACCAGCTTCCTGTAATGTTAATACATACACAGAAACCTTACTCTAGTGTCTGTGTCAATACACAACGTGGAGAATTGACTCGAAGGTCTATATGCTCGGTGTCTGGGAAGTGAATGAATGTGTGCAGATGATTGAATTATATCCTGGCTTGGGACACTGAGATTTACACACTGATAAAGGATGCACACTTGATCACTGGTAACAACTATCAGACTTTAAAGCTTATGTGGGAGCTGCTGAGTAAGTGGGATTGCTGCATTAAAGATGCATTGGTAAGCTTACCTGACCATTGATTGAATGCATTAGGTATTCAATCAATGTAACTTCCAGGAAACTAAAGGCATTTTCTCAGGTCAGATGTGGTTTATTACTTTCCTACTTAGCTTGGCATTATTTTATTTTTACAAACCATGGCAGATTTTACACGCAGAATAGTAGTTCTTGTTTTCAGCAATATATATATTAAACTCTAGGGAAGACATTTGTTTATAGGACAGTTACTCTTCTTATGGAAAAACACTTTTTTATAGTAAGATTATAGGACCTCACTTTAGAATATTAAAGCCTTGGCTTAATGTTTTTTTGATAGACTTTCAAATTATCACAATCCGCTAAAAAAACTTTTCATAGGATTTACCTGCAGAAGTCCCCAATAACTTACATAAACTATTATTTAAAAAAACCAAAAACATATTGTTACTGTTTGGAAAGCTTATCCAAAAGTATTAAATCAAGGCTTAATTGGTGATTTATTAATTTTTTCGAAGAAAGGCTACAAAACCTTCTTGATCCTCTGTCTACTCTTTTTCCAATTTATAGACCACTCAATCATTAGCTTTTTTAAAGGAATACCTCACTTAAAGGCATTTCTCAGGATGTTTAATTCTATGTTAAAATATCTCTTTTATTAGGAAATTTGTGTTTGTGAGTTCTGAAAAATGAAATAAAATGTAGATATCTACACCACTTTTTTATTACGTATCTTAGAACTGGGTGCCTCCATGGCGATCATCAATATATATTGTGGCAGAACCAGCCTCGCCACTGGGCATTGGAGAAGACTGATTGCCAGCCTCCTGCCATGTGACTATGGCCCCTGGGATGTATTGCCTGCTCTCCTGAACTGCTGAGGATTGCTACCAACTAGGTGGATTTGGCTATGGAGCTTGTGTAGTGCCCTCTGTTGGTAGCAACAGTAATATGCACTACCTGAATAGCAAGACTGGTCATTTGCATATTCGGATAGATTTGCATATCGCTAATTCTGCATGCAGGAGAGACATTTTGTGTTAATTATGGTCTTCCCCACCCATTTATAAATATGTAATTATGTTATAATAAGTCACTGTATGTTGCCTGCTATGATTTGACTGTTTGTAATTTTATTGAGTTTTCACTGCAATGTTAATGTAATGACCATATGGGCTAGTCCCAAGTAAAGTTTTAGGCAGTTCTACTTTACTCTCAATTTGGAGTCCTGTCTCTTATTGGGGGAATCTTCTACAACGGATTGCTATGCTCTGCATGTTCCCTTGCTATAATCACTCCTAAACTCTTTTAAGAGCTTGTTCCTGCTTTGCTCTGAAGGAAGAGGTTTGGCCTGCGGTGGTTGTGGTGTCTGCGATAGTGCTTGGAATCCTCAAGAAGCGCTATGAGCATCTATCAATGGAGGTACCCAGTCGGGGTGCCAGGTGATCCATTATATATATGTTGCCTTTTTCTGCTGCCCCTTACACATAGGCCTTCCTCTATTTAATATTTTTGGATAAGCTAATGAAATTATTTAATCTTATTGGTGATTGTTTTTTTAAATGATGTAATATTTTGTTTTTAATAATAATACATGCTTTATATATCATATTTATTTTTATATATATAAATATCTTTAATTAATAATTTTTATTTAAAAGTATAGCAATAATATGAAACCCATGATTTAGTAGCAGATCAGAAACAAAAACAAGGCTTCTTTTTCACCTTCTCATTTGCATGATGTTTCTTGGTAGTGCCAAGACTGAACTGGATTGTGATGTCCCTTGCTAATTCTGTAATATACTGAACATTTAGTAGAAAATTAAGCATCGCATGTAAAAAGGCTAAGATGAGTTATAGGTGATTTTCAGTGTTTAATGCAATGGTGCAATTTCCAGAGACGTGATGGCTACCTTTAAACTGCAAGCTCAGATGACACTAATTGGAGAGGTTCCTCTTGTTGAGAAACCCTGTAGGATTCATCTGACTAGCCGAGCTTAACAATAATAGTAGTGAAAATAGGTTTATTGATTATGAAGCCGAAGTGCAATTTTGGCAAACTAGTTACCATTATCTGTACCCATGAACTGGAGTGGGATGTCAATATTAATGTTAAGAATTGGTCACAAGGGTTTGAAGATATGTATTCCATGCAGGCATGTCTGGTAGATGCAGGAAGTTGAATAATGCAGTTCCTCCAAGATTCAAATTTTTTAAATCCAGTTTTAATAGATGAGCTTCACCAGTAAGAAGGGATAAGTGATTTTGTTGTATTAAGGAGGTAAGCCAATGACTTCTCCATTTTGGCTTTATTTTTTTAAATAAATTAAGACAAATTATTGTTTCTGCTTGTGCAGGATGAGATGACCCAGTCTGCACACAAATCAATTTTTCAAATGATAATAAAAGACAACTCATTTCTTTTTTCAGAATTATTTCTTTCTATAACTTGGAGTGACTTCAATAAACTCCAATGCACTTACGCCAGCATATTCATGGCTGAATTGGAAGAGGGTTGTATTTACAAAAATAAATTGCATAAAACGTTTGCCACTCATAGGTGGCATTATATCGATTATGCACTTGTGTTGTGGAGCGGCACACTGGGGTTTTATGATTTTCTTGAACAACTGTTCATGCATACATGACTAATGTATTTAGGAAACCTCTTGCCAGCAATGAGGTCCTTCATTACACTAGTTTTCACCCACCTAAAAGTCAATTTATGAAAGTTAAGAGACTTGTCTCTTAAGCTGATCAGCAATTACGAGAAATGACAGAGAGGTTTAAGACATGTGGTTATCCCTCTGAAATTCTAATGCAGAAGTTGACTCAAGTTAAAGACAGAAGTAGAAATAAAGTTTTTGTATCTAAAGCCTCTAGGAATAGAGACACCCTGGTTACATTTATTTCCTGGTTTGGCATCCTCTCTTCATGCATAAACAAAGTTATTAATAAACATTGGTATATTCGGACTGAATTCAATTTCTAAGATCACTGATTTTACCAACCAGCCTTTATTAGCCTATAAGAGATGCCCATCATTGAGGTACAATTGGTAAAGGCAGATCAACCTAGATGCAATTATGAAAAGGTACTGCACAAAGAAGAGGTAATTTTCCTTGTTACAACTGTTTCCTGTCATTGCATGGTCCACATCCATGAGGCATCACCCTCACTATGGCAAAAAAAAATACACTGCTCAAAAAAATAAAGGCGACACAAAAATAACATATCCTAGATCTGAATTAATTAAATATTCTTCTGAAATACTTTGTTCTTTACATAGTTGAATGTGCTGACAACAAGATCACACAAAATGGAAATCAAATTTTTCAACCCATGGAGGTCTGTATTTGGAGTAACACTCAAAATTAAAGTGGAAAAACACACTACAGGCTGATCCAACTTTGATGTAATGTCCTTAAAAAAAGTCAAAATGAGGCTCAGCAGTGTGCCTGTATGACCTCCCTACAACGCCTGTGCATGCTCCTGATGAGGTGGCGGATGGTCTCCTGAGGGATCTCCTCCCAGACCTGGATTAAAGCATCTGCCAACTCCTGGACAGTCTGTGGATGGAGCGAGACATGATGTCCCAGATGTGCTCAATTGGATTCAAGTCTGGGGAACGGGTGGGCCAGTCCATAGCATCAATGCCTTCGTCTTGCAGGAACTGCTGAAAACTCCAGCCACATGAGGTCTAGCATTGTCATGCATTAGGAGGAACCCAGGGCCAACCACAACAGCATATGGTCTCACAAGGGGTTTGAGGATCTCATCTCGGTACCTAATGGCAGTCAGGCTACCTCTGGCCAGCACATGGAGGGCTGTGTGGTCCCCCAAAGAAATGCCACCCCACACCATTACTGACCCACTGCCAAACCGGTCATGCTGGAGGATGTTGCAGGCAGCAAAACGTTCTCCACGGCGTCTCCAGACTCTGTCACGTCTGTCACATGTGCTCAGTGTGAACTTGCTTTCATCTGCGAAGAGCACTGGGCGCCAGTGGCAAATTTGCTAATCTTGGTGTTCTCTGGCAAATGCCAAACGTCCCGCACAGTGTTGGGCTGTAAGCACAACCCCCACCTGTGGACGTCGGGCTCTCATAGTCTGTTTCTGACCGTTTGAGCAGACACATGCACATTTGTGGCCTACTGGAGGTAATTTTGCAGGGCTCTGGCAGTGCTCCTCCTGTTCCTCCTTGCACAAAGGCAGAGGTAGCGGTCCTGCTGCTGGGTTGTTGCCCTCCTACGGCCTCCTCCACGTCTCCTGTTGTACTGGCCTGTCTCCTGGTAGCGCCTCCATGTTCTGGACACTAACCTGACAGACACCGCAAACCTTGCCACAGCTCACATTGATGTGCCATCCTGAATGAGCTGCACTACCTGATCCACTTATGTGCGTTGTAGACTTCGTCTCATGCTACCACTAGAGTGAAAGCACCGCCTGCATTCAAAAGTGACCAAAACATCAGCCAGGAAGCATAGGAACTGACAAGTGGTATGTGGTCAACACCTGCAGAACCACTCCTTTATTGGGGATGTCTTGCGAATTGCCTATAATTTCCACCTGTTGTCTATCCCATTTGCACAACAGCATGTGAAATTGATTGTCACTCAGTGTTGCTTCCTAAGTGGACAGTTTGATTTCACAGAAGTGTGATTGATTAGGAGTTACATTGTGTTTAAGTGTTCCCTTTATTTTTTTTGAGCAGTGTACTTTGTCAAGCATTTTGTAACTTGTAAAATATAGTTTGTGATATATATTTTAAAATGCATTAATTTAATATTGTATGTCAAAATTCACAGAGAGATTCTTCAAGTCCACAATACGCACAAACTTTTTGGATCTATGAATATCGGGTCACTTTAATTTATTCAGTCATAATATCTCCCAACTCAAATTATTGACCATATCCTTGAAACAACTAAGAGTAAAAAATAAAACAAAAAAAACCCAAAACCTATTGAGGAGAGAGGTCTTTTGTACTAGAGATGAACATACTAAGCCCCTAGAGGACTTAAAGGACCACTATAGTGCCAGGAAAACATACTCGTTTTCCTGGCACTATAGTGCCGAGGGTGCCCCCACCCGCCCGGCTCTGGAAGGGGTAAAAACTTACCTTTTTCCAGCGCTGGGCGGGGAGCTCTCCTCCTCCGATCCTCCCATGCAGCTGAATGCGCACGCGCGGCAAGAGCTGCGCGCGCATTCAGCCGGTCACATAGGAAAGCATTATCAATGCTTTCCTATGGACGCTTGCGTGCTCTCACTGTGATTTTCACAGTGAGAATCACGCAAGCGCCTCTGGCGGCTGTCAATGAGACAGCCGCTAGAGGAATTGGGGGAAGGCTTAACCCATTCATAAACATAGCAGTTTTTCTGAAACTGCTATGTTTATAAAAGAATGGGTTAAGCCTAGCTGGACCTGGCACCCAGACCACTTCATTAAGCTGAAGTGGTCTGGGTGCCTAGAGTGGCCCTTTAATTTAGAATATGATTTGCCAACCTTGATCTAAATAAGCTTTTTTGTTATTACTTTTTAATTCTTTTTGATCGTTTATCTTCATAGATATATTTTGTGATTTGTTGGTGCTCGTAAACAATCTCACCCTCTTCTTTAAATGTTTTCCTATTTTGGATACTTATTGCACTATTACACTTTATTAGGTATTTAATTAGGAATTGTTATTTGAAACTGCCTAGTATGTTTTTTATACTGTGAAACTTTAAAATATATATATATATATATATATATATATATATATATAAAAACTATTTTCTAATTTGCAATAAATTAATGGCTATTTTATTTATAAAAGGTTTTTAAAATTTTCTATTTTAAAGTCATTAGCACTTGCTCTAACCTGTATGTTTAACACGTGCACTTTTCTGCATTCAGATTGCAACCGTTTTATTTGACACAGTTATCACTAGTAGGTGTATGTATTACACCTACAGCAAATTTTTGTCACTTTTTACAAATTATTACGAGTTCTTTGGCCTTAATCTAGTGGTTTATCTTTAATTAAATAATTGACGTGTGCCTGTCAGTGTTTTATACTAAATTATTGAAATCTAAATACAAGATGTTTATTAATAAAAAAAAAAAATCATACAAGTACTTTTAATATGTTTTACTTTGTGAAAAGTGTATATGCCGTTGTATCTCGTATATGAGAATAATCAAGTTTATATTTCCCTTACTACTATAAATTTTGTATGTACACATGAATTTTGTGTAGATCTACAATTAACTTTAATAGAGCTGACACATGCAGTTTTGCTTTATTTAAGATGAAGGTGCTCGCTTCTTTTCCTAATCTCTTGTATTTCCTTTTGCTCTGTGACTTCGCTCGAAACAGGAAGAAATTCATTTTTTTTTTTTTTTTTAAGAATATTCATTTTTGTTTGCTTGAAGGAAAGTATTCTACTAAAATTTGTGGAGTCCATAACCCCCCCATTTTTTTATCTACTGCTGCTTAAGTGGTTACTTTTGCTTCATAATATCGGTACTATGACAAGGACAGTTATGAAAAATGTCAACATACATTAAAAGCAACAGAAAGCCACTAAAAAAACTGGGCAACAAATTAAAAAATGAACACATTAAAACATTAATCACTACGGCTCATGGACATGGGTATGGGTCCAGAAGTGCCCTAGGGCCCCCACCACCATTGTAAGTAGTCAAGCCGTTTTAGAAAGCTTTGACTTCTCACCTCGACTCCAAGTGGGGAAGCTAGAAGGTGCTAAGCCGGAGCCTCGAAAAGCCCTCCTGAGCTACGTTCATCCATTGCTATCAGGTAGTCAGCAAAACTTTGAACTGCAGGGCTTAGGTCAGACATAATGCCTTCTGGCTCCCCATTGTCATTTGTGGAGGCAGATAGCTACACCCAATAGACCACAAATACAAAACATTCTAAAATGGATTGGGCTACTTTTAAAAAGTATATGGTCACCAGAGCATTCCTGGTAGTGAGCGGTTATGGTGCTTGGAGTGTTCCTCTAAAAATGGTTACTTCTCATTATCCCTATGTAAAATGTGGCACCAGTATTAGCATATTTTTTATTTTGGTAGCAGCCGCCTTCAGATTGCTTTGTACCGTGCTCTATAGATATCCTTTTAGTACATGAGCTTGCAGACTCATAGTTGAGGATCAATGTGTAGTGATCAGGCATGTTTCTCATCCTTGGTCTAAAGTGATTTAGGGGCTAGGCAAAACAGACGTTTAACTAGCCTTTTATTACCATGGATAAAACCATAGATTGTCTACTGCCATGTTTGAGTTTAGGTATATGTTTATATGCCTTATCTGGTGTTAGTTAAAGTAAATGGCTTATATTATTGGCAAGTGAGATAGTACTAGCAATGGACCTATTTTCACAACAGCTTAGTTTCATATCAAGTTAGCTTCCTACACATTTGACAGCGTTGCATCATAGTACCCATTTTCCTGTTGGCACAAGAGCCAATGATCCAATCATATAAGCGGTTAAAGTAACGTGAGCAACATTTCTAATTTATGCATGATCAATAGGGATGTCCCGAACTGTTCGCCGCGGACTCATCATTGAGTAAACTTTGACCCTGTACCTCACAGTCAGCAGACACATTGCAGCCAATCAGCAGCAGACCCTCCCTCCCAGACAGCATCCATTTTGAAGCTGCATTTTTAGTGAGCTGTCCAGGAGGTGGGAGGGTCTGCTGCTGATTGGCTGGAATGAGTCTGCCGACTGTGAGGTACAGGGTCAAAGTTTACTCAATGATGAGTCCGCGGCAAACTGTTCGGGACATCACTAATGATCAACATTTAGTTACCTTTACTATAAGTTCTAGTGAGAAAGGACTACACTGTTGCATTACAATTTGACTGTTTCTTTAACCTGTTGATGTTTAATGTGCCACCTAGTGGAAAGTTGCAAAACCTCGATCCCAGTGTAATTATCAGATTTCTATCTGCAAATAGCTTTTATCACTCCTTTCAAATATACAAATGTAGGAAAATGCATTTATGGATTATAGTATAATAAATATATTTTAATTTGTCAGTGCTGCCTACTTAAGAAGACTGACAGTCACATTAAACTCAAATTACTTGGAAAAACAATAATTGCAAAATAACGGTTACTCAAGCATTATAGAAGTCTGTAAGTTTCTTCTTCATTCTATTAATTTATGAGTGTGAGAATGACAACACAGATGCCTTCTTCCACCTATTAGTTTTTAGAAATTGGTGGCTTGCATTTATTCACTATATACAGCGCTTTAGCATTCAATATTTATAAGATTTTACAATTGTCATTGGGATCACTTTGGATGAAGCAACCTTTGCTGCCTTCCATGCCCCATCTGATGTTACTCCTTACCTCTCAGAGTTCCAATCAAATACTTCTCAGAGGGGGGTTTCAAGCATTTAAAAAACCAAAAACAGCAGCTGCCTATCCCTTTTTTCTTTGTTAGATTTAACATTAGGCAGTCCAAAAGAAAAGTCTGAGCTACCTAAATCAATTGTGACCGTGGAGTAAGTAACCCCCTAGTACAAAAATACAAATATCTCTGTATGTGCAGTGTTTCAAATTAAAACACTGCACATACATATTTCTACTACCATGACAATTTCAAAATGCAGAAGACAAGATATTAACTGAAAGTAGACATTTTAACTTTTTATAAATAGTCTCTCAAGAGTAACTATATCTAAATTAGGGAATCAATTTTCCACTAGCCATTGGTGAAAATATAGTCCTATCGAGTAGCAATTCACCCATAGCGTATACGATGTCTTACAGTGAGGATTAAGAGATTCTGTCCTGACTAGTAACATAGAATCTCACATTTTAAGTTCTGCTAACATTATTTGGAAATCGGTTCAGGCAGAACTTTAGACATGAATTTTTTTCTCCCCTAGATTAATAATTTCTTTTGTGGATGATTAAATGACCACCAAAGACACCCAGACCACTTGAAGTGGTCCTGTCATTTTAACCATTCAATGTGGAAACTGCAAAGTTTACATTACAGGGTTAAACACACCTCTAGTGGCTGCTTCCTGACGGCCACTAGAGGATCTTCCACCTCCAGAACCAAAGGTTGCTACAAGTAGCATTTGATTGGAGGAGCATGACATTTTAGCGTGTATATGTATCTGCAATCCGTGGCTTCTCTATGAGAAGCAATATATTGGAGAAGATCGTGGAAGACGTTGACAAGTATACCGATGTGTTCGAAGGTGGAGTGGGCAGATGCAGAGAAGGAGTCCCAGCGCTGGAATGAGGTAAGTAATATTAATTTAACTTTAAAATTAACTTAAATTTTTTTTTTTTTTTTTTTAAACAAAGGGGAGTGGACAGAAGGGAACCTATAATGCATATAAAAAAAAAAAAAAAAAAAAAAAAACTTATTTTCAGGACTATAGGTTTCCTTCAAGTCATTATAGTACTACTTCCCTAAATATACAGCAACTATTTCTGATCACAACCGTACTATCTTAATGTCAAAATCTGTAAGGTTGGCAAGGCAAAAAATAAATAAAATACATTTATGTAGCGTTAAGAGCATCTGCATATTGTATTCATTAAAAAAAATACATATTGATATGGAAAATAAAATGTGAAATATAATTACATTTAATAAAAGTCCCTTTAAAAAAAAAAATTAAAACCCATCAAATGTATAGCAAGAGGAGCTTGTGTGTGAGAATAGACAGCACAGCCTTTCTGATGAATCTCGATTATCTACAGTTTTTGAGGAAACATTCATAGAACCACAAGTAAACCCAAAGAACTCATAATCCTCCTTGCTGGATTCAAATAATGCCAACAGGCTCTCATGCTGTAAACTTAGACCTAGCTCCTGTGGAATAGACACCTTGTATTCAAGTGTGCTGTGCTTGTCCTCTACTTTTCGGTTTCTCTTTAACATTTTAACTTTTCTGTGCAGTCTGCTAGAAGATGAACCGTCAGACTGCTGGTTGGAGGGGTTGTCTGGTTGTTTTAAAAGATATGTTTGCTCGGATTTCTCATACTCTGCATTTGTCTCTAACGGAAGTTTATGTGGAGTCCTGTCTGATAAATTAGCAGTTTCTGGATGAAATGCAGAGGTTTTAATACACGTGGAAGGGGAGAGAAAAGATGCCTTTTCTTCATGTCCATTGCCCATAAATGCAGGACAGCATTTCTGTACAGCTGTATCAAGTTCATTAGGTGCCACAGTGAACACTTCAATGTCATTTTCAGGTCTTTCATTTGTGTGCAGGTTATTTTCACTGTAAACAATACATAACATTTCTTCATCATCAATGGAAACTGGAATTCCAGGCTTCAAACAAACTGGTGGTGTGGAATTGCAAATTGGTTGCAAAGAAATGGAGTTCATTACACAATTTGTGTTCGGTACAAATCCAGTATGAGTACAAGATGTATTATGTTCCGTGCAGCAACCTGTTTTATGCATGGTGTTTACACCAGGAAGCTGTTCTGCTGAATTAACCACTCGAATAATGTCTATTTCCATGTTTTCCAGATCTTTCATTTGTGAAATTAAATTGGTTTGGCAGTCGTCTTCTTTCTTTCTAGGCTCTTTAAATCTCTGCATTCTCATCCTATAGGTGAAGAGAGGAAAAGCAGTTTGTACAAATAAAAAAAAAACAAAAAAAAAAAAAACTGGCTATCAGAAGTGGAAATGCACATTTCAATCCGTGGGGGAAAAATGCACGCACACACAATAAAATAGTATGGTAAATGATGGGGCCATATGTTTGTTAGAATAGGGTCCCTTGCAACGGCTCACTAATTTGTTGACAGTTTTTCAATGATGGATTATAAAATCAGTAAATATCTCTAAACACATTTAAAGGGACATTAAAGTCACCAAAACAACTTTAGTTTAATGAAGCAGTTTTGGTGTATAGAGCATGCCTCTGAAGTTATGCTGCTCAAATTTTCTGTCATATAGGAGTTAAATCACTTGTTTCTGTAGCCTAGCCACATCTTTCTGGCTGTGACTGACAGTCTGCATGAAAACTAAATGGTTTCATTTTGAATCAGATGTAACTTAATTTAAAAGGTGTTTCTCTGGCTCTTTTAATTGGACTTAAATTACATACAGAAGGGGCCTGTAGGGTCTTTCAAGCAATTAAGAGAGCAGGAGATAAGAAATTCTAAAACAGACATTGCTATAAAGGAAGTGTAAACATTAGATTACTCTTTACAGGAAATGTTAAGGAAAGCTGAAAGTGTAAATCACATGCAGGGAGGTGTGCATAGGGCTGCATAAACAAAGTGATTTAACACCTAAATGGCAGAGAATTGAGCAGGGAGATTGCAGGGGCATGATCTATACACCAAAACTGCTGCATTAACCTAAAGTTGTTTTGATGGCTATAGTGTCCCTTAAGGCTGTGTTGGTGCAATAAAAATAGACTGTTACTGTATATAATGAATGTAAACTGGTATCAATTTTCACTATTTTAACAATCAGGGGAGGAGAACCTTTGTGTACAATGCATTTTTATTTTAAAACACACACCAACCACCTTTTTTTTTTTTATAAATTAAATAAAACACTCTCTCTCCCCTCCCCCCTTCAACCACTGGTTGTTGTGCCAGGAGTGCTCTGGTGCCTTCCCATGTTATGTAGTCAAACCATTGAAGAATGATCTGATAACTTACCGGGGGGCCTCCTTCTGTTTAGACAGAAGCTTCTGCAATGAGTTTCCATTAGCATCCTTGAGCTAAGGCCTGCACTATTATGATTAGCTTAACGGAGGGAGTTTCTGGCTACAGAGCAGGTGGCTGCGGTTGAGGGGAACATCAGGTTGTCAAAACACTAACTGCTTACCCTGGAACCTCTGGCACCACAACCACTGCACCACAGTCATATTTAAAAGGCACACTCTATGGCAGATTTACCACATTTTACTTCAGGTGTCTCTTTTGCATGTCTTTCTGGTATCTTAGCTGCCTGCAGTGATTCTTACTGAAACCAGGAACTGCACCATATTGCAGGCTATTTTTTACCCATCCAGAGGTGTTAGTGGGAGTGATCATTAACAATTTCTGCTAATGTAGTTTTCAATTTTCTATTATATTAAATACATCTACATGTTTGCAATTAAAAAAAACACAAACAGATACAATTATTAAATAAAGCATATGACACATTGGGGGGAGGGAGGAACATTTTTAAAATTTAATAGATTACCTTTTTGGGTCATTTCTACATTTTGGCAAGTCCACAAAGTCAAATTCAAATTCAGCTATAAGGTTATCAACATTTTGATAAAGATTGCTCATTGCAAAATTCTTGTGCTTCTGAGTTAAAACATGCTGTAAGGAAGGAGAAAAATAAAAGAATAATAAAAATAAAACATGCAATGCCAACAATCACAGTAATCACTATAGTGAATATGAGAATTTAAAGTGAATTTCAAAGTTATGGTCAAAATAGCAAAAAGAAAAAAATATATGCAGTCACTCAGATATGCTTTCACTTTTGCTAATCTGGTTTTACATTTGAATTCACTTTGAGTTCATGTTGAACTCTCACCTTAGAAAATAACCATGTAAGCAATATGTTTTCTGACATAATGACAGTATGGGTTTGCCACACAGAAGCAGGCGAACATTTTTTTACTATCAATGTTTTCATGGAGGGTATCCATTGTTTAAAGGGCACTTCATTCCAAAACATGTTCAGTAAAATGTGTAGGTTGCAGTTAGCTATGCTGGTTAGGTCTTATATTGGGTTTTACCATTATTTAGTTTTGTTTTTTTCTTTTAATATACCAGTTATACTCCGTAATCTCACTCTTTCGGGCCCTCACTCCTGACTTACTGATACTTCAAGCCCACCTTTTAGTTGCCACTTGTTATACTTGGCGTACATTCAGTAGCAACACCTGCTTTACTGGAATCTTATTGCCTTTGAAAATTTGTGCTTAGACAAAGATCCATTGACACATGGTCTCACATACCTTTATAAGATCCTACATCCTCTTTATTTGAGATCTAGTCCACCACTGCTCATTATTCAGCAAGCTGCAGGAGTCTGCATCTAGGTTTCAGTTACTGTGGTAGTGAACACTGCAGAGAATGCTGTCCATTGACTCAATATTGTCTGGGCTCTGCTGGAGGTGCCACCAGACAGAGAGTACAACTATACAAATTTGGTGGGAATGCGTAAGAATCCAGCCCTCCTGGCAGTAGATCCACTCGATCCTCACTCAAACTGCCCCTTTTCCAACCAGTCCTGTTCCAGCTCCACCACACGAATACACCTCAGATGGACATAAAAAAGTCGCCAACAATCCACATGAAACAAGCCTCAACCACCCCCAAAGCTGTGCTGTATCCACAGAGGAATTGACACATGGTCGAGCATTACTCCTCTAACCATGTCTCAATCCCCAGGTAGCCATACACAATTCTCTAGCTCATCTCTGGGTGAACGAATTATGGAGACAATGAATTTAGGATAACCTTAAGATTTCCATACCTACCCATCTGAACACCATTGTTTTGGTTCTTCACTGTTTTTTTCCCCCCCTTTCTTTCATCTAGTTCCTTACATTATCAGTTTAAGTAATGCCAGGTAATTCTCGGGCAATTACGGAGGTTTATTTTCATTATTTTTTTTTTTGGTGCTACTGGAGCGTATCCATGTCTTATTTTGATGTTCTCGATACACTTCTCCTTAAATCGTGAGCCACATAACTTTACGGTCTTTATTTGTTGTCCTTGTTTTTATACAGCTATTTTATAGACAATACATGCTGTCTTATATTGCGCAAAACCGCTTACCTTTTTTTTTTTTTTGTCAATCTTTCTTTTATTGAGGCATATAGTTGTATGGGAACAGAAAAAAGAAGGGGAGGTATTTAAGATACAATTTAAAAGGATTATAACAGTACAATTGGGACTGCCTCCATGAAGCGTCTGCCTCTTTTTTTTAATATATAAGAACAAGTAAATTGCTAACACATCCATAACTGTATGGTTCAATTATTACGGCAATATTTAGGCTGCACAAGTAACAGTATAGGTATTATAGGTAGTGTGGGTACAACATGCTAGAAGCTGAAACTGACTCGAGTAGTTGCATGAGCTCGAAGTAGTGAACGTATGCTGTATATAGACTGCGTACCCAAAGTGTGCCTTATTCTCGTGTGATACTTTACGTGAGATTATACAGGCTTTTGGCATCAAGCTGAAAATTGCTAAACATTTGTGTCTGTGTGTAATCAAGCTTGTTGAACATAAAGTCATGCATGCATAGAGAACATTATACCACTGGGTTCAGGCCCAGGCATAGCAAATTGCGCAACCAGTAGGGGCAAAGTTATAGGCAACAAAATAAAACAAAGCTGAGCTAGAATTCCCTCAACAGAAAATGGGGAGTCTCTTATCTGGTATGTCCCTTTGCACGGTGTCTTCCGTGGGTTAACAGAGACTCCGGATGAGGGCTCAGGCGCCCGGTCAGCCGATCCCCAGTAGCGGTATGGGCGGTACAAGTGTAGGGTAGTCCCATCGATTTTCTACCACAGTTTGCTGTTCCATGGCTCTTTTCCAGCTCTGGATCTGCAGAAGGGTATGCGTCGTTGGTCCATCGTCCTCGGTGTTCAGCTGTAACTGTATGAGGGGTCGTGTGAGGCTGCGGTCAAGGCGGGCGGTTTTCCGCTTGCTTGGCTGTCGCAGGGATACTGTGCCTGGAGGTGTTTTCTGCCTGAGAGGATAGGTAGCTTGACAGGTTGTCAGCTGCAGAGATTGGCTGCCGGGTTTAACCGGGGAACAGCGGGTGCGGGGGGCTATCCTCCAGCCCCAGGATGTTGTGAAAGCCGACACCTTCTGTCCACGGACTCGGTACTCATGTGTGGCCCGATCCTGGCCCCTTAAGGGGCGGTTAGAGAATCGCGGTGGCATCCGCCGCCTGCGGCGTGCATTATTCTCCCTGTGTGGTCGATGTCTCGAGGCCAGGCCTCTGTTGGCTATCAGCCTGGGCGGGCAGTTGCTGGTGCGATGAGGCGATATGTGGCGTAGGTTACCCGGAGGGGAAGCGCCCGCCTCCCGTTCTGTGCACCGGTTGGGTTGTTCGGCAGTGGCACGGGTCCGCAGTTTGTCCCAAAATGCCTGGAACAAAGCGTCCAGTCTGGTTTCAAGAGTGTCTGGGGGTGCTCGTGCGGGAGTTTGCTGCGACTGTGGTATGGCCTCCGCCATTTTGTGAGGTTGGGGTGCCTTGCGTTGCCTACTGTGTTCAGACAGCTGGGGTAGGGATTGGTGCCACAGTCCGTTCTCCCAGTGGGGACCGGGATAACCCCCACCGGTCCAAAGGGGGGGGGTAGGAAACCTGTAAAGTCGCTTGGTGTGTCTGGCGTCGGGTTGAGCGGCCGTCTCCCCCCGGCTCCAACTTTAGTAGGCCGCATTCGGCGTTTCGTCTTCCCGGCCCCGACGGGTTTCAGAGGGGTGTCCTTCGGTTCCGTGGTGCACTCCCAGCATGGGTAGCACAACCCGGTGAGTCTGCAGTCTATATAGCCGGTGATTTTGCCCCAAATTCGGCCCGTCAGGCGGGAGCTCGTGTTGCCCACGTCTGTATTGCTCGGCGGTCAGGCTCCGCCCCCGCATACTTTTTTTAACTATATTTTATTGAAAAAAATTCTCAAACAACTTTACAAAAAAAAGGCAATGCAGCTAGCATAGGCTTAAGAACTGTGGTCTGTTGGATCCAACAATTAACTTTAGGATGGATTTAACTTCTCCCATTCAATAAGAGATTTTTAGGCAATTGTTCCATATCTTACACTTCGGCATAAAATGCTCAAGAACAGATCTGAGGGGCTTGTGATGGCTGTACTGAAGATTGGTTTGAACATGTGACATGTCCTGCATTTTTACAGGCTGTACAACTGATAGGTAGACCAGGAAATGTAATTTCAATCTCTCTCTTTCAAGTTATTCTGGATCAGGAGATTCCTTAAGGCAAGTTTGTAGCAATTAAAGAAACACTGCAGCCTCATAACTTCATGTCAATAAAATTGTTATGTGGCATGCAGGGCCGTCTTTACCTTTTTTTTTTTATTCTTTTTTTTGCAACGGTATTGAGTAGACAATGTGAAAGATTTGGCTCGTGCAAGAGCTCAATGGCGTTCTAAGAGGTGAGTATAGTACACAAACATGCCAAAGTACATGTGAGAAATGTCTCAGGTAATAACATCATTGCTACTTTCATCCGTTGTTATTGTTTCAACAAGAGTAGTGAACATCACTTTAAACAATATGAAAAGTAAACGAAGAAAAGAAATGAAAAAGTAAGAAATAACTAAACTGCGGGCCGGGATACCGGTCGTCTCAGCCCAACGGTGGTGGTCAGGTTGGGGGGTGTATGGGCAAGGTGGGGTGGAGGGGGTGGTCGTACTTCAGTCCGTTGTTTGTGTTTGCGTCTCCTTTCTGCTATTTGGTCTTTATTGGTCACTGTAGGTCTCCCACGGATCCCACGTCTTATTGAAAGCTTTGGTTGTGCCCCTAACTTGGGCCGTGAGTTTGTCCATAAGATGGCATTCTTTAATCTTATTGATCACTATTGCTACTGGGGGGATGTCCTGTTGTAACCAGGTTTGGGCTACTGCTCTTCTGGACGCTAAGGCTATTTTGTTAAATAGTTGTTGGTTTGGGCCAATCCTCCTGGGGTCTGGCCAACAGGAACGCCCATGGGTTAAGTGTCACTGGCCTATCCAATATTTGGGTTATTAGGGTTTGAATGGCCTTCCAGTAGATTTGAATCTTAGGGCAGTGCCACCACATATGGGTATACGTCCCTCTCTTTCCGCAGTTGCGCCAGCAGAGGTCTGTGGGTGTTTTTTTCATATGGTATAATTGAACAGGGGTGGTATACCACCTGAACATCGTTTTGTACGCCTGTTCTTGCATTGTGACGCAAATGGAAGTTTTGGCGTTTGCCTGCCATATGTCCTGCCAGTCTATGCCTTCTAAGGTTTCCCCAAGATCGGTTTCCCACTTGTCAGTGTAGTGGAGGGCGCCCCATTCCCGTGTGGTGGGGCAGAGGTGGGAGTACAGGAGGGAGATCATTCCCTTTTGGTAGCGTTCGGCCAGGCATATTTTTTCAAAGAATGTCGGTTTAGTTGTGGCAGCTGTTTTAACAGACTCTTGGGTAGCATAGTGTCTTAGCTGGAGGTACCTAAAGAAATCTGCAGGGGTCAGTGTTGTTCTGGTTTGTAATTCCGCGAAAGGGATTATTTCGTGAGGGCCGTCTTTACTTTTAATTGGACCCTGGGCAAGCATTTACTTGGGCCTCCTGACTACATATAGATACACACAGATACACTACCTGACACACATACACACACACACACACAACCTGACACACATGCAGATACACAGATACAAAAGGTACACACACGGACTACATATAGATACACCGACACACACAGATACACAGCCTGACACACATACAGATACACACAAACACAAACGGACAAGATACAGAGACATTCTGACAGACGTACTGACACAGACACACAGACAGCCATACTGAAACACACATACACAAAGACATACAGAACCACACAGACACTGACAGACACACATACAGACACACATACAGACATACTGAACCACTCAGACACTCATGCAAAATTTGATAACCACCCTCCAGTTCCTTAACTTTTCCTGGAGGGTGGCTTCCTTGGGGTCCAGTGGGCTGGCTGGGAGTTAAGCTCTCGCACTCTCCCGGCCTGGCCCCCTCCGGAAAAACTCCTTCCTCCCGCGCGACTCCTGTTTCTGTAGGAGGAAGTGACGTGCGGCTGTCACTTCCTCCCAGTGCTGCCGAAAAGCAAGGGCCCCGGCCGCGCTGTTTAAGCGCCACAGCACCCGACTGGTCCCCTGCTGACACAGGCCTACCGGGTGGCCCTAATAGCATGGGCCCCCATAGTTTGCGGGCAGAGGGCCCCGTTTGCCCTGCGTTAAAGACGGCACTGGTGGCATGAAAAGGGAAACTCCGAACACCTAAAGCACTTTATCTTGCTAAAATGCTTTGTATGTGAAGAGTGTATCCTCTTTTACAACAAGTGCAGGTTTCAAAAGAAATTGACACTTATAAATTAACCATCCCCTCGGCTTTCAAGCAGACAACAGGTCCTGTTACTTTCTGATTTTTTAGCTCTGTGGAGGCAAGCAATTGCCCAGAGCACCTTTCTTGCAAAGACTTCTCACTGAGCTGCCAAAGTCTGGGCGGCGTTAGAAAGGGAGGGCTAGGCAAAGGCTTCAGACAAGAAGAGTTATGTAGCATTTGTGAGCTGTTTTTAGATATTCCCCCCACCCCCCACAAAAAAAAAATAAAAAAAAAAATTTAATTAAGAAAAAATAAGCATAATTAATGGATCATGTTTTCATTTAGCCAACAGGGATTTTTATTTGGGCAATGGAGTGTCCCTTTAAATCCTGGGATCGGTTTTACTGTGCAATGTTAAACTGCTCTAAAATAGTTTAACATCAAAGTTCTGTCTCCAGGAGTCCTTCATCCTACCACTTCTCTTTTGCCAATAGGGAAGCACTGGCTTGGGTGACCAGTGACAGAGATTGAACGCACAAGCCAGTCCTTATAATGTGAGAGCATTATTCTCACTTTAGAGGGGAAAGGAATGTGGCTACAAACCATCCATTTGTTCATATAAGAGAAATAGAGTAAAATAGAAACATAGAATGTGACGGCAAATAAGAACCATTCGGCCCACCTAGTCTGCCCAATTTAAAATGCTTTCATTATTCCCCTTTGTTTTGTTTTTTTCTTCTTGCCTTTTCTTTACTCACATACACACCTTGGCAGCAACAAAACCAAAGTGTAAAAAGTAAGGTTATATAGTTTACCTTACTCAACCCATCTGTAATTAATCTGTCCCTCTGAACATCTTACAGTGTCATTTTAAATTACCTTAATGAGGTAGGATGTAGTTAAAGGGACACTCCAGGCACCCAGACCACTTCTGCCCATTGGAGTGGTCTGGGTGCCAACTCCCACTACCCTTAACCCTGCAAGTGTAATTATTGCAGTTTTTATAAACTGCAATAATTACCTTGCAGAGTTAACTCCTCCTCTAGTGGCTGTCATACGAGAGCCACTAGAGGGCACTTCCTGATTCATGCTATAGCGTAGCTGGACGTCCTCACGCTGTGTGAAGACCTCCTGCGTCACTAAAATCCACATAGGAAAGCATTAAAAGCATTTTCAATGCTTTCCTATGGGGAGATCTAATGCGCATTAGGTCTCCCCCGCCGGATGACGTGGGGACGGGGAGAAGCGTGAGCGGACCAAGAGGCAGCGGCGAGGGACATCGTTGCTGCCTCTGGTAAGTCACTGAAGGGGGTTTTCACCCCTTCAGCAACCGGGGATGGGAGGGAGAGGGGA
>OW240915.1:38706605-38781680 GCA_933207985.1 Pelobates cultripes
TCACCTTTGTTGTAACACTGACTTTTTTATCCACTTTATTGGAAGGATTTGTTTTGGGACTTTGGAAAGATCGTAAGATGGGTAGCACCAAGTAATGGGGTTTGTAATTGCTATGAATAAAGCGGGGGGAAAAAAAATACTGTTTTTACAAATTAAATGCCAAATAATATTGCAAAAAACAAAACAAAAAAACAATATTTGAAGAGTTTTCTATTTCTGTTAGAAACTTTCTCCCTATCGCCATCCAAAATCTCAAAAGTTTGTAAGTGAACACAGTCTGAGTCAGTGACAGGAACTTTTTTTGCATCCTGAAACTACTCTGTATCCCTAAACCCAGCAGAATATAATTTAAAAGGATCAAAAAACAAACAGAAAAAAACTGTACAAACCTAAGCACTAAGCAGAAGAGTTTGACTTGGGAAACAAGGGCATTGTGTCAGTAAGCCCTTCTCATGTGGATCATGATGTTTATGTTGGCCTCCTCTTACAGAGATTTTGAAAAGTATATTGTGAGTGAGCACAACGTTTATTCATATTTGAAAAATTCTAAACGAAAACTAAAAGTAGGGAGTTTATTTTGACCATGATCCCACTTGACAGCTGCCAAGTTCTGCAATTGAAAAGCTTGTGTGCAGCCTTTATTTGACCATTTAGCATGTGAAAGACTATGAATATAAAACGTTTTAAGCACAAGATTGTGCTCAAAGCAGCAGTCACTGCTTGTTTAAAAAAAAAATAAAAAAAAAAATAAAATAAATCACATTTTCTGCAAATTTTTGGCAAAACAATGGAAAGTCTATTATATATCTGGTAAAGTTCATAAGGCACACACAGACTCCATGCACCATGTCCCTTTTAAATCACTTAACCAGTCATGGTGCTTGGAGTAACCCTTTAAGTTACATAACACACTTACCTTTTGCTATCTTCAACTTTCAGGTATGGACTTGGCAGTTTTGTGGCTGAAAAAAAATTGAAATACATATATTTCATTATTTTTCCCCTTAACTATGAGTAAATGAGCATTGTATGGCAAATAAACATATAATATATATATATATACACATATATACACACACACACACATACACTGAATGCTATATGTTCAACTTTTTGTAATGCAATTCTAAATGACTATTTTAGTGTGAATATTGCTACTTAAACTGCATAAAATTATGTTATATTGAATATGTGCACGTTTGAATGCAGATTTCCAATTGCCTATACACTATTCTGTCAGACCAGGTGGTCCGTAACGGAAATGTGTCCTCCGGCGCAAATTGTCAATAAAGCTATCTGCGTTCCAGGCTGGATGCACGGTTACATATATTGAAATGTTAGCCGCAATGCGCATGTGCGCAATAATGAAAGCCGTGTGAATTTGAGACTTTAAAAAGCCGGAAGAATAATGGACACACAGCTCTTGACAAAGTCCACAGGACGAAACGCGTTGAGCGGATATACAGCTGCCAGCATCCCCACAGAAACTTTTTGGATCATACCACCCTATGGCTCGTCTGAGAGAAGACCCATTATCACCATCTGAGGTCTGGGAAGCCTGATCCATATATAAAGGGAACTTAGCCCTGACAAGCTCTTTTAGCACAATTGAGACACAAGTCCTTTTTGTGCCACTATATTTGTGAGTTCATATATTTGTATTTATTATTCTTTTAAATGTGTTATTAAATACTTCACTATATGCTTTATTTTTTTTATCTCTTTACATTGTTACATCTGTCTGCATATATGGTAATTATATTCATATGCTTGTGATTGTGGCACCCACACTGGTATATGTTTTTTTTTAAAAAAAAAATATATATATTGTATGGCAAATAAGACTACGGTAAATTAAGTTAAAATTACACACACACACTTACATTTTATTTTGCGACGTACTGGTCCTTTGCTCTGTGTAAAGTAAAGGCAAAAAACGTTACACACATCGTAGGATATTTAATACTTATCAAATTAGATCCACACAAGACTACCTAAAAAACACCGGTAACAAATCAGATGTCCAAACAATTTTTTAAATTTTAGTCACATTTGACCAAATCAAGAATAACATGCCATACCAAAGGCTCTCAGTTTCAGCATTTCAAAGCAAGATTTAATAATATACAGATTGTATCTCTCAAAAAGGCCAAAAGTACTTATTGTGTTAAGCAAGGTTACCTTTCTGCAATTTTTGGCAGACATTGTATCCTTTTATAAGACATCATTGTTTTAGAAACTCTATATGCCCTATGATGCTTGTGTAACATTATCAATTCAACATTGCTCAAATCAAATTATCATTATTAGGTAGATTACAGAAGATTACTACCCATTTAAATTATTGTGCAATATATATTTTTAGGTCTACTGTGACACTGGATCAACAAAATCATTGTTATGCTGCGGTCAAAAATAAAATCTGTTACATTGCAGTTGAGTTTCTCACACGAGTTCTTATAGAAATACTATAGTGTCAGTAATGCAAATGTATATTCCTGATGTTATAGCTCGCAACACACACGCCACTTGCTCAGATCAGCAAACTTCATGATCTCAGCCAATCCATAGGAAAGCATTTGGTGGCTATGGCAAATAGCCGCTCTGCACCATTGAGTATCTCAGAGATGCATTCAATCAGTGCATCACTATGGAGGAATACTCAGCGTCTCCATGTGCAGCACTGACCTAGGAAGCGCCTCTAGTAGCTGTCTGAGTGACTAGCACTGGAGTTGCTTCTAGGTAGAATAAAAAAAAAAAAAAAAATAAGTGTTTACATTAAAATGCTTGCAGGGACATACTATACACACCAACAAAAACTACATTGTTCTGGTGACAACAGTGTCCCTTTAACACTGCATCATACTACTGCAATATGGCAAAGATTACCTTTCAGTTTTATTCTATATTAACAATAAGAGGTGAACTGTACTTACATCTCAAACTTTACACAAAAGCCATAACCCCCGCAATTTCATGTGCAGTAAAATTTATCATAGGCAGTAAGGATGTGCATATATGGGGGCGTGTCCAACTTCCGGCACGATCGGACGCACGGATTAGGAGCTCCGCTTCACCCGGGCTAAAAAAGCTATTATTAAGACTGAAAACCGAGCCACAAACTAAAGGGGCAGTGTAGGAGTGACCCCATGTCACCCTCAAAGCAAACTAAACTTACGGATGCGGTCCGCCAAAACAAAAAAGAGCGGCAGAAACAGGCCCAAGATGGCGCCGGTAGCAGAGCGCATTCCCCAGAGCCTGATGCCCTTAATGAGGGGTCCCCACACCATTCTACAGAGGATTGCCAAATCTCAAAGGATTTCCTCAAATCAATGCTCATGGAGCTGAGAGCCACAATAAAAGAAGACTTCACGACTGCCATATCTGGTTTACACCAGGAACTAGAAGAATTGGGAGACCGCACAGATCAGGTTGAACGGAGGACAGAAGACCTGTGCTCAGCACACAATGAATTGGCAGACAAATTAAAGAAACTAGAAGACGATAATACTAAACTGTGGCACAAGATGGCGGACATGGAGGATCGTTCCCGCCGGAATAATGTAAGGTTTCGGGGGGTGGCGGAATCTATCACAGCAGACCAGATTCCAGCCTACATAAAAGCAATAAGTGCTGCGCTGGTCCCAGATCCCGCACTCTCCTGGGAAGTGGACAGGGCCCACCGCCTACCCAAGCCACCTAGGTTGGGGGCAGATGTTCCGCGCGACATTATTGTGCGCTTTCATTACTACAAGGCCAAAGAGGCACTCTTAAAAGCAGCCAGAACTAAGCCAACGCTACCCGAACCATATAGCTCGGTCTCAATCTATGCCGACCTCTCAGCTCTAACTATGGCCAGGCGAAGAGAGTTCTCAACCATAACCAAGACTCTGCGAAATCATGATCAGGCTTATAGATGGGGTTTCCCCACTAAACTGTTAATATGGCGGAACAACAAGCTTCACACTATAGCTGACCCATCAGAGGGTATGTCCGCGCTGAAAAGCTGGGGCCTATGGAACACACCGGAGATAGACCATCCGACGGCAACTGCAGGGACCTCAGCGAAGAAGACCCGTCCCGAATGGAAGATGGTGGGAGAACCCCTTCACCAGCGATCCACATAGTGCCATCAAGCCAGGGAACTACATTCACAACAATGCCTTACACCGCTAAAGGAAGACAGACTAACTGAGGGTGCAGCAGTCGTTCAGGACACTATCTAGGAACTGTTCTCTATGGGATCCACGCTCCAGCCATTCCCATGTCTTGAGGCACTGGAAGGAGTCGGAGACACCGACGACCGACAGTGGTATTTATATGGGGGCTCGCGTCAGTGCAACTAATTTCAGCATTAAGATGTTCACATTATAAATAAAAAAAAAAAAAACAAAAAAAAAAAAATATATACATATATATAACAACAGTAATAATGCCACGGCACTAGAGACCAACTTACTACTCTCCCTCATTCTACTGAGCCTTATCCGATTTAAAGCCTATGCACATCACATAGACCCGTGTAGTCGCTGACGCGAGTCCCCACAATGTTAAGCGCTATCCTATGCAAAGCTAATTGTTATGCGTACTGCTTGGAGGGTAATATTTGGGGCTGAACGCATTGGCCTGCCTAAGGACTCCGCTGGTTGGAAAATGTGTTTAGCACACAATGTGATATTCCCAATAGGGGCGGATTGGTGTTGATGTTGTGTATGGGAAGGTACCCCACAATGGGAGGGCAAAGTACCGGTTAACTACGATCCAGATTTCTATACTACGCTAGCTGGGTCACCATTGTATAGCACTGACATCTAAAAACAGATCCACTTGACAATAACGCACACACCACAGGCAGGGGAAGCGCCCTACACAGGCTGGGAGTGGGTTCGAGCGATCCCGATATGCTATAGCTAAGGATTATTAAAACTATTGAGAGGTTAACGAAAACAACCGAATGGATAAGGAAAAAAAAAAAAAAAAAGCACACAGTCCCTGAAGCTGCGACCCATATATCTTAGTCCCCTTTCGCAACAATGCCTTCCAGTCCTACAGCGGACGATAATGGAATTGTTGTCCTGGCTCCCAAATCCCCATGATGATTGCAGGCAACAGAGCAGACATGTGTCAAGTCTGGCCCGGGTGCGGTACAGTTCCGCACGACCCCCCTAAAGGACTTACAATGGTGGAGCACGATGGCTCCATATTGTACTCCAATGTAAACTCTCAAGGTCGAGAGTCTTTGTATATACTTATGTTATTAGTTCTCCGTTTCCCCTGTTTTATACCTGCCACCCCCCTATCCAATACTATGGCAGCAGAGATAAATTTTGCATACACAAAAATCCAGCAACCATTACGGCACACTCAGGTACCCAGTAGAATATACTCGTTTGAGAGGTCAGCACCTATACGAACTCCGTATCACGATGAGAGAATGCAACATCCCACATACTATTAATGGCTTACCAATTTAAATGCTTTTCCATGAACGTAAATGGCCTAAATAGTCCCTTTAAAAGAAGCTCAGTGATCAGGGCAATGCACAAATCACAGGCAGCTATAGTGTGTCTCCAAGAAACACATATGTGTAAGACCAATCCCCCCACTCTAACATCTTCTAAATACCATCAAGTGTATCATGCTTTTTCCCCAACCAAAACTAAAGGGGTGGCAATACTGTTCCACGCAGACTGGGTGTTCCAACTCACCAATACATACAGAGACGAGCTAGGCAGACTCCTCGTTGTGGTGGGCTCAATGAATGGCATGCAATTGACTATAGCATCCATATACGCACCCAATAACTCACAAACTGCATTCATAAAACGTGCGTTACACAAAATATCCGGCCTCCGGGTGGGTCACACCATAATTTGTGGGGATCTAAACTGCACGCTGGACCCCAATTTAGACATCAAGCGTATAGAAGGAAAACAACCGCTCCAGCAAGCTAGTATTATGAGCCTCAATCTCAGCAATTTGCTCCACAAGAACGACCTCTATGACACATGGCGCTCACTCTACCCGACCGAGAAGAATTACACCTACTTTTCACAGGTACACCACACTTACTCGCGCATAGACATGTGCTGGGTAGACAAAAGCACAATCCCAAATGTTATAGAAGCACAAATAGGTGACAGAACTTGGTCTGACCATGCGCCAATAACCACCACGTTTAGGGCCTTATACCCAGCTAGAGGACGGAGTGCGTGGCGTCTGAACGATTCCCTCATAGATGACACTGACACGGCCACCAAAATACGCAGGAATATAAATACGTTTTATGAAAATCATCAGACAGACCCTTCCAGTGTAGGCACCAAATGGTTGGCCCTCAAGGCTGTACTCAGAGGTCTCTTAATACAAGTGGGGTCAATACGCAAAAAGAAAGCTTATAACGAAAATGATACACTAACTGCACTGCTCCAGACATTAGAAAGGGCTAATAAAGTAAGACCATCTAGATCACTGTCCCAACAGATTGAACAGACAAGAGGGAAGATACATGCATTGTCTCTAACCACTATGGAAAGGCAACTACGCAAACTGAAATTGACTTACTATATGCATGGGAATAAGGCAGGCAAGGTGCTAGCAAACCGTCTAAAATCGCGTTATATACAAACAAAACTCCCATACATGACTACGGCCACGGGTACAAAACTATTTAACCCGCAGGACATAGTGGACGAATTAGCAAACTTCTACAAAGGCCTATATAACCTTACACAAGATAAATCACTTCACCAACCAATAACAGCTGACATAGATACCTTTCTGGGCGAGGCAAATTTGCCACACCTGTCTATACAACAAAAACAGACACTGATAGCTAAGTTTACAGAAGATGAAGTGCGCCAAGCTATACTTAAATTACCCAAACACAAAGCCCCGGGTCCAGATGGATTTCCCAACCGCTTTTATCAAATATTCGAAGCGCAACTCACACCACACCTCACGGACCTCTTCAACTCCTTTGGGGACTCAGGTTCCATGCCGGAAGAGATGTTGCTAGCCCATATTGTTACACTCCCTAAGCCAGGCAAACCCCCTACGGAATGCGCCAATTTACGGCCTATTTCGTTGCTGAATGCTGACACAAAACTATATGCCAAATTACTAGCCACACGCATCCAACCCATGTTACAGGATCTGGTCTCCCCGGAACAGGCAGGCTTTGTTCCGAATAGGCAACCCGGGGACAACACGCGCCACTTTTTAAACTTAATTACTTGGGCCCAAAACACTAACCAGAAGGGCTTGCTATTAGCCCTAGACGCGGAAAAAGCGTTTGATCGCTTGAACTGGACATATATGCGGTCTGTATTGACGCACATGGGCTTCCCACCAGAATTCCTGAATTGCATAATGGTCCTATACTCCAAACCGTCAGCCAAAATATTCAATTCCGGATTCTTGTCACAACCTTTTCACATAACGAACGGTACCCGACAGGGGTGCCCGCTCTCTCCTCTAATTTTTATCCTATGTATGGAACCCCTAATCAGACATATTAAATCTGACCAAAATATTGCGGGCCTCCCAACGCCAATAGGGGAGCAAAAAATAGCCCTTTTCGCAGACGATGTTCTCCTTTTCATAACACACCCGGAGGCATCTCTATCAAACTTGCTATCACTCCTAGGAAGGTATGGAAAATTGTCTTATTACAAAAATAATGCCAAAAAAACACAAGCGTTGGCGCTAGGGCTGCCCCACACCCTTCTCTCACACCTTAAAACACTGTACCCATTTGACTGGAAGAAATCCTCCATCTCGTACCTGGGCATAAAAATGCCAGCTTTACACACACTGACAATACGGGAAAACCACACACCGCTCTTACATAGACTAGATCAACAGCTCAAGTCTTGGGAGGACAAAGAAATCTCCTGGCTTGGCCGCATTCACACCGTAAAAATGATGATTTTACCACATATTCTTTATCTCTTTCGCACCCTGCCCATTACTATCCCGAACTCGATACTGAGGAACTTTCAGGCCAAGATTAATGCACACATTTGGAAGCGCAAACCCCCACGAATAGCACAAAACTCACTTTGGCGATCATTCACAAAAGGCGGGCTGGGCATTCCCAACATAAAACTATACCACAAAGCTTCAATATTAGCACAAGGCATCACGATCCTTGAAAGGAAGTCCCCTCCGGTTTGGCTGGCGCTGGAAAACGCATGCCTGTCCACCGGCACGATTCCAATGCTCCTCTGGGCAAGCACAACACCTTTACAACCCAAAAACCTGTTACCAACCACAGGGACATTGCTCCAGACTTGGAGGCAAACTACCCCT
Source organism: Pelobates cultripes (assembly GCA_933207985.1). Classification (NCBI taxonomy): domain Eukaryota; kingdom Metazoa; phylum Chordata; class Amphibia; order Anura; family Pelobatidae; genus Pelobates; species Pelobates cultripes. Next base: position 38,714,919 of record OW240915.1, read on the forward strand.
CGATTCCTCAAGGAGAATGACCTACTCCTTGAAGCACCACTTCAGGCCTTGACTGCCCATACGTCGAGCCTGCAGCTAGGAAACTGGCTTAGCCGGGGGATCTCTGGGGTACGTTCCTTGTTGACCCAAGAAGGTATCAAACCATTCCCTGACTTGGTCAGGGATTTTCATATTCCACCCAGGGAACTATTCACCTATCTGAGACTAAAGAATATCTTACAGGAAAGCAGGATTATCTTGAAAGAGTCTAATCTCATATCACCATTTGTACATAAATGTACGGGGAAGCTTCCCAAAGAGAAAGCACTAGCCCTCTGCTACAATACACTTCTTACACAATACACGGCAACAAAACCCTCCTACATGACAAACTGGGAATTGGACCTGGGACTACACTTCCCAGTAAACACGTGGCATCGGGCTCAGAAGCTAACAAAGCAGGCCTCACACAGCCTTAATCAGTGGGAAATGTACTGCAAACTAACCATGCGATGGTACCTGGTCCCCAACAAACTGGCCCACATATACCCAGGAGCGAACAAACTATGTTGGAGATGTCACAATCAAGAGGGATCCCTTTACCATATATTTTGGAATTGTACACAGATCACATCATTATGGCAAGACATCCACACACTTTTTTGCAAAAACCTAGGGATCGGGGTACCTCCGACACCAGAATGTTTTTTATTACACATCTTCCCAGACAACCTCCATGAAGATGAAAGCTACTTAATGATCCACTGCCTCATGGCAACTAAAACAGCGATTGCCCAAAAGTGGAAATCCACACAAGCTCCCACGCTATCAGAGATTTTAGGTAGACTAGATTCGATTTATAATTACGAGCGCATGGCAAGTCGCATCACTGAGAGGCAGAGCAGACATGAAACAAGGTGGCGCAGATGGGTGGATTATAGGTACGGCAAGATGTAATTGAGATTATGTACATGATACTTTCCAAGGGCTTCTATGTAAAGAGTGCTACCCAATGTAACATCTTTTCACCACGATACAGTACAAAATTTCACTGCCATAGCTCAACTTCGCCAACCCTCCCACCCTTCCTTTCCTCTCGCCCCAGAGGTCTTACAGTTAGGGCGTACGGAAACAATTCAGTGCCTTAGACCGTTTCAGACACACATGTATATGTAACTACTAATGTATGTAATTTATCCTGAAGCTGGTGACTTGTGGCTAATATCTTATTCTATGTACAGCTGTTAAGGATACTTTTGTAAGAATATGATACATTGTATATGCATTGTCACCCTCCCCCCCCCTTTTTCTCTCCGTGTATCCCCTCCTAAGTTAATCCCCTTTTATTCTTTGCATGACCAGTGAAAATTGAAAAATAAAATATATTGAAAAAAAAAAAAAAAGGATGTGCATATATAAAATAAAGATTAAAAACAACACACACAAATCGAATTCAGGGGAGTCAAACAATCAGTTCAGAGATTTAATACCCACCACAGGTTTGACAGATGATTGTGTTTGAGGTTTCTTTACTTTTAGCAATCCCTTTTTCTTTTCCTCTATATAACGTTTTGCTTCTAGCAAGCCGGAAAAAAAAACATGAAATATTGTAACATTAATGTTTCAATGTCCTAACCTCATACAAACACAAAAAACAATGGCAAAAAAATGTTGCAGCTGCATCTAGTTTTACAGACAGAGAAGACTCACCTTAGAGTACAGTTGTTGTGGACTGCATTTCCAGTGATACAATGCTCAGCCAGAAGGCTGGCTGAGATTGGATGGAAATGTAGACTACAGCAGGTGTTGGCACAGGTTAGCCATTACTGTACTAATGCCATACTAATATGATCAAAGAGAACATAGTTAAAGAGGTAAAAGGAATAAGGAACTCAACCACCTCAAGCCCAGAATAGAGTATAAATGTTTTTACTTTCATGTACTTTGCAGATTGACAATTGGACCTTAAAGTCTCACTGCCACACATTTATACTCTAGGAATGATTACCAGCTTGTAGATAAACAGTTTTATATCAGATCTCTTGCTTTTAAACAGTAAAGGTTTCAATGATTCACATTAGTCTGACAGTCAGGGAGGGGGGGAGAAGTAAATGGACTCTACCCCCAACCCCCATGTTCTACCCACACCCCCCCCAGCAGCTAGGTGAAGTGACGTCAGCGGATTAGTATCAGGCTGAGGGAGTACCTGGCCTCTAGATGCAAGATTAAACTTTAATAACAATTTTTTTTTATTGCAAACAATAGTTCCACATACAGTTTGATTGCATCTATATTACAGCACTACATGTATTACCTTCAATGTGCAGGATATTTACTCCCCAGTTCCAAGCATTGGACAATATGCTATTTTCCGGGAGAAAGTCCTATTTTGTAAGAAAAAATAAATTTCCGTATAAATTTGGCCAGTTGTATATTGTATAGCTATTATCAATGCTCCCCAATTTCATACTGGTGTTGAGATATTGTACACATTCCTTGAATTATAACTACACAACCTGTTTTACCACAAGCACATACTAAAACTAAACACTGAAAGTTTTGATGTGTGGACGTCAATTTTGAGCCACCATGTAATAACAAAGCTTGTTTAGTTTTGCACTTCAATCCACTTCACAGAGAGGAGAGAAACACACTGAATATTAGACCAGATGTGGCTACAAAATGATATCTATAAAATATACGTTATCAATTCACCCCCCAAAAAAACAGGCAATAAAGTTAAAATGTTACGTACCGTAAATTTATTTTTCCTTAGGATTAGAGGCAATGCACAACTTGGATTTCCTCTAATGTGGATCAGAAAAGGTAGGCAGACAACCAAACTTAACTCTACAGAGACCTCTCCATTAGGTATAATACAGCACAGAATCCACCAAACCCCAGAAAATACAAAAACCAAATAACGGCAAAAATAATTTGAATAAAAAGGGTGGGAAATATGTGCACTGTCACTAATCTTAAGGAAAAAGACATTTACGGTAAGTAAAATGTGAACTTTTCCCTCCAGATTAGAGGCAATGCACAACAATGGGGATAAACAAGCAATCCCCTATGGGCAGGAAAACATCACTTCACCACAGATTGTAACACATTAACTCCAAAAACAGAATCCTCAGAGGCCTGTACGTCTAGCCGATAATGCTTAGAGAAAGTATGTAGAGAAGACCAAGTTGTTGCATTGCATATCTAGGAAGGAGAAGCCAAAGCTCTTAAAGCCAACAAGGTAGCAGTAGCACTGGTAGAATGAACCATTAAATTTAGAGGAGAAGCAATCTTAAAAGTATTGTATGACAGTACAATATATTCCTTAACCCATCTTGCCAATGAACCTTTAGATGCCATAAGACCCTTATTTTTCCCCTGGAAAAGGACAAACTAACGGTCAGATTTTTGGAATGAATTAGATTTCTGCAGGCAGCATTTAACATCCATCCGCATTCTGTGAGTTCTGGCAAAATGTAAGGAAGAGAATTTCCTGATTTATATTAGCTGAAGTGGCTACTTCAGGAAGAAAAGAAGGGTGAAATTTCAGGTCCACTTTACCCAGATGAAAAACCAGGAACGGTGGACAAGAGGCCAAAGCCTGATGTTCACCCAAATGTTGTGCAGAAGTCACCACAACCACAAAGTAAGAATCTTTAGATTGTCACCAACCTACAATGCCAAGGGCAGGCAAAGAACTGGGGGTTTAGGGGATTATGTGCTGTATTATGCCTATAGGAGGAGGAGTCTACAGAGTTAAAGGTTTGGTTGTCTGCCTGCCGTTTCCTATCCACAGAGGAAATCCCACTTGTGCACTACCTCTAATCTGGAGGGAAAATCCATATTATAAACCAAGACAAGTAGAGGAACAGAAGCATAAATTACACCAACCTGTTCTTTGATTGCTTTTTTAACTAGAGATTTTCCTCTGCTTACAAGACCCTGAAAGTAAAAGAAAAAAAATATATGTGTGTGTGTGTATATATATATATATATATATATAAATAACACTTGCATTTGAAAAACAAAAACAATGCCACTGGTTGTTTTGAATGGAAATATTTAAATATTTATATTACCTTTTCAACTTTCTTCGGAGTGATTTCTTCCTGGCAATTCTTCTTACAGCTTTGATGATTTGAGCTTTCTCCCGTGTTTTTTGCAGGTTGAGGGCGTTTTCTAGAACACATATACTTTAAGGCTTTGGCATTTGTTGCTTCCTTCTTATTTGTAATTAAATAGCTGATCTCTTTGCTGAGAAAACCCTCTACAGTCTAAAAGATTTTTGGAGAAAAAGAAAACGTTTTAGAACCGCTTCAAAACTAATGAACATACCAAAGTTGTAATTAGAAGCAGTGTTACAGGCTTTTATGAACCATAGATGAATATCATTTATGAACAATGTAACAGCCTTAACACTATAGTGTTAGAAATACAAACGTGTGAAAACATAGTTTAGGATCCCAGCACCCCGTTAAAAAAAAAAAAAGTAAAAGGTGATTTTAATCACCTTTTGTTCCAGGGCTATGCCGGTCTCGCGGCAGCTGGCTCTGCCCCGTTCCACCTCCTTGGCTGAGATCAAAATTCACAATCTCAGCCAATCCAATGCTTTTCCATAGGAAAATACCACACTGCACCATCAACATCTCATCATAGAGATGCATTGATTCAATACATCTCTAAGAGGAGTATTCAGCCTCTCCACGCACAGCATAGAGATGCTGAACAGTAGTGTGCAGCACTGTGTAGATCTGACCCATGAAGCACCTCTAGTGTCTGTCTACATTCTGCCTAGGAACACCTCCAGTGGCAATCACTTAAGAAACCCCTGTTTCTCCAAAAAGGCACTGTTTACATTATAAAGCATGCAGGGACAGGCTGTAGACCCCAGAACAACTACAGTAATCTATAGTGGATCTGGTGACTTCATTGTCCCTTTAAGTAAGCAATTACAAAGGATGTCCGAGGTGCACCAATAAGCATGTTCTGAGCATATAAAACATGTAAAATAGAGCAAGTCTCTGCAAATATTTGGTATTTGCTTACCATAAACCAAAGAAAGATATTTAACCATACAGTACGCAGAAAAGATTATATCTGATATGCCTTCAATCCACATCCAACAGATGTGAACTGCAGACAGTGCTGTGGGATAAACCATGCAACATGGATAAAGGATAGTCCTTTAAGCCCCATTCCCCTCCTTTACTAGGCAGGAGCGGCTGGTAAGTGTGTGCTATAGCTAATAATTGGGAGTTGCATTAAGTACTCTGGATGGCTCTGCATACAGTGCATACTGACGGCAGATGAACAATAAATACAGGATTGACATTCATGTGGGCTGGTGGTGCAATTTGCCCCTGACACACAAGTGCCAGTTCCTCTGGATGTGCAGAGTTCCAGATCCCTACCACCAGAAACACTTCAAAAAGCTGAAGTAGACCTAGTGGTTGAAGTAAACCTTTAAAAGAATATACTGTTCTATTCCACAAAAAAACAAATGACCAGACATAATGATGCCTCCTATTCTGTAATCCATGCAAGAGTTCCATTCACATTCTTTGGTCTGTTCACAAATGCCTTTACAAAAATGGCTCTGAGAAAAAAAAAATTCACATTGAATGAAAGTATGTTTTGCTCACATACAACTTTTGGAAAATGAGGAATTGATGTGACAGCACAATGTGTATATTAATATAAACCTGTGTGTACCATAACAAGTGCTTTTTTTTTACTGAGAAACATTAGTGAATGTTTTGAGAGTCTGCTCCAAACAAACCATGATGCTTTCTAGATTATTATTAATATATATATTTAAATTTTGTTATGCTAATACTTACCCCTCCGAGCTCTTTGATATCCTTTTCCAACTTTTCTGATATTATTTTGGATGTTAGGTCTAGATAAAATATTTTTCCTGTGAGAGGCTTACTGGCATCTTGAACCTTTTCTGGTGCTTTCTTCAAATTTAATTTTGAAAGTTTCATTTTCATGTCTCTCCCTTGTGTCCCTCTTCCTGTGTGTAGAAAAAGAAATAGAATTTGTTGGATTAACAACTGTTGTAAACAGATTCCATAATACTTTCTCTAAACAGCAAGATATTTAAAAGACTTGTATGTAAAGTGGTACTAAAATTTAAAAGGGTTACTATAACCTTATTCAAAATGAGGACCTTTCAGCACAATATGCCCTACTAGGGAGACGCTCGCTCCTTTCAATTCCCAGAAGCAGGAAAAAAAAGGGGGGGGGGAGGAGGGGTTTTTACTTACCTTGAATCAAGCACCGTGAGAAGCCCAGAGTGCCCCTCCGATGTCAATGAGGCCACGCTGAGGTCCAATCACAGGCTTCTCAGTGAAGCCTCGGATTGGACCACATCACCGGCTCAGAGTGCATGCATGTGCTCCGGATTGGTGAAGGTTGTTTTTTTAAAACTAAACCCAATGTTGAACGGAAGGAGGTGGGAGGTAGCACAGGGTAAGAGGAAGGGTTGCATTGTGCGCGGACAACAGACGTAATGAATGCACAGAAAATCTCTGGATGTGCAGTGTTTCAAGATTAAACACTGCACATACTGACTCCTACCACCATGACCACCTCAAATTACTTAAATCGTCATGATGGTTGGAGTAACCCTTTAAATAGTTATAAAATAAAGTATGGGGAAACTAGATTGTGAGTTGACACCTGACTGACTTCAAACTTCATATTGATCAACATTGATATCTGCAACTCAGGCTTCTGCGTCCTACAACACTCATCTACAGTACTAAAAAGTTGTAGAGCAAAACAGTTGCAGGAGTCCACAGTCAATATGTACTCCACAAAAATGACATGTATTTGTTAAAGGAAACGTCATGCTACAATACATATATCTTAGTTATTCCTCAGCAACTTTCCACTTACTGTTTCTGTCGGGTCCTTTGGTGGAGTCATTTGCCTGGCCTGCCACAGGTTGTGCTGCCTGTGTGAAAATATGAAAGGGTCAAGTGTTTAATAGATCTATTTTGTGGATGGCGTAGATTCTCAATGCCAGCTTAACATAATCTTTTCAGATTCACCTCAAAAGAATCGAATAAGTGAATTATACAGGCCATTTGTGAAGTACCTACAATTAGGAGGTGGCAACAAATGTTTATTTCCCTTCCCCCCGTCAAGTTTTGTATTAAGGAGAAAGTGTTGCTAGTAATTGTCAGTGACAGCCACTAGAGGTTTTTCGTTGACCCCAAAAAATTTTAATCTTTGACATATCCCAGAAACGGAAATGTTCACATTTGTCAGAGATACAGGACAGCATCTATGCACCAAAACCAGAATATTAAGATGTAGTAGATTAGATGCTTATAGTGTCACTTTACAACAGTAATAGTCTATGTTGTGACAATATTTGGATTCTTTAAGACCCTACTCTAACAAGTAATTTCCAACTAATTTATCATTGGTGAAGTTATATAGACCTGCTAAGACAAGATAACCAGATTGTTCCACGGTGGCACATGACAACTAGGGGTCAAATTGTGTTGATATATATTGCAGGTGGTCCTAAAAGGGGCTAAAGCAAATGTAAAGTTAAAAACGTCAAACTAAGCCATAATTGTGGTGCTGGAAATAATACACACAAGTCCTAAAGCTGTAATGCAGAATATACATTTTGAGCACTCTTTATTATGACACTTAGAAAGTGTCAAAAATTGTTGTGTTCACTTTATAGGCAGATATTCCAAATTGTATAAAATTATTTCTTTACTGTTCCATTTATTTTATTTTTACAGTCACAAATGTGTCAATGTAAAAAAGGAGGAAGCACGTTTGCCTTTTGCATACATTTTAGTGCAAGGGCTACTTCACACATCATCTCCATTCATCCTGTTCAACAGCAGTGATATGAGGAAGATGAATCACTGCAGCTGTCAAGTCTGCTGCTATAAACTTTCTTTAGAATTTCATTGATCCCTCCCCCTCCACAAGTAAAAGTCCCTTTTCCATCTTAATGTAGATACATATTTCATAAACATCTACACTACTGAAATGTATGGAAGATGTATCATAATCCCACTTACAAGAAACAGCTGATGTTAATTGGTAGCCATGGTGTGTTTTGTAAAAAATGTATTAAAAAAAAAAAAAAAAAAGTTACTTCATGGATTTTTTTTTTAAAAGGCTTAAATTCCATAATGCATTAAAAACAGAGTAGCAAGCCTACAAATGCTTCAAATTTACACCACACTACAATATTACCAATATGCACACACCAGTTTGCATCAAGACCCTATTTTTATTTTGTTTACAAAAACAGATTTGGTGAGGCAGGATCCCTCATTAAAAAAGGCTTGCCGCAACTCCAAAAAATATATAATTTGACTGAGAGGCTGAATCAGGACTAATAGGATTACGAATTAACTCCTCAGTGCTGGACTCTTCCCAAATATTAAAAAAACTAACCAGAAAAAACAAAACTAAAAACAGCGGTCCGCACGCATGGTTAAATCCAAACACTCCAAAAAAAAAAAAAAGTTATGAAAAAGTAGCACATTTATTGAAAAAAGTAATAGAAATAAATACACATGGCAACACACTGTAACAGCATTCCTCGCGTATGCTGAGGTAGTTCTAGTATCATATGTACAAAATTGTATCAAGTGTGTAAAATAAAGTATCCGAAGTAAAAAAAATATAAACACAGTGATTGAGCTGAAGAAGTCCACCCAGAAAAATGTGCTGTCCTGGACGCGTTTCGCACCCCACCTGGTGCCTTTTCTGCTACTTTTATTAAATTTCCCCCCAATTACAGCTATTTTATCCACCTTTTTAGATAGGCTGTGTAATTCTTTCCAAATGCCAACGTGTTTGCCTTGATTAGTCTCTTCCGTTACATCTACAATCTAAATTTACAGAGTTATTCACTAAACTGTAAAGCGAATTCAAACGTTAGTCCAGAATAGCCGAACTGGAAGCATAGGTGCCTTGGAGACGTTTTCCTATTCGTCCTTAAATTTTTGGAAAAAAAAAATCACAACGAATTCTCACTTTATTGAATAACCCTGTCGGCGAACAGCCTTAGAAAATGAAGTTTGAGCTTTATGGGCTAAAGAGCCGGAAAACATTGGCTATTGCCATCCCCCTGCATCTCTTTTAGCTTCAAATAATTGTTACAGCACTACGGAATTTGCTGGCGCTATATAAAATAAATATAAATTAAAATGATAAAATCCACAATTTTAATTTTTAAAATCCAGAGTGTTTATAGGAGTCTCCCTTGACACAGGCAGGTAAGAGTGACAGCACCCAGCGAGGTAAACCCCCACAGTCACTGTCCTGCCTCCTCTGCAGCCCTGACAGCTCCCCCCATTTCTGTAGTATACACTTCCAGTCATGCTCTGCGGCAGCTCTGTCTAATCATCCTGGAAACATGCAAAGATTGGATAGTGTGTCTGAAAACACTGCCATTACCAATCTTATTATTAATGTTATTATTACCAGTCTTATTATTAATGTTATTACTGGTATTATTACCAGTCTTATTATTAATGTTATTATTATTAATGGTGTTATTATTATTGTTATTATTACCAGTCTTAAGTTATTATTAATGTTGTTATTAGTATTACCAGTCTTATTATTATAATTATAGTTATTAATGGTGTTATTACCAGTCTTATTGTTAAAGTTATTATTAATGGTGTTATTATTATAGTTATTGTTATTATTAATGGTGTTATTACCAGTCTTATTATTAAAGTTATTATTAATGGTGTTATTATGAATGTTATTTAAGTTATTATTACCAGTCTTATTATTAAAAGTTATTATTAAAGTTCTTATAGTTATTGTTATTACTATAGTTATTATTAATGTTGTTATGAATATTATTATAGTTATTGTTATTAATATTATAGTTATTATTAAAGTTATAGTTATTATTAAAGTTATTATTAATGTTATTATAATTATTATAGTTATTAATGGTATTATTATTAAAGTTATAGTTATTATTAATGTTATTATAGTTATTATTATAGTTATTATTATAGTTATTATAATTATAGTTATTATTAATGGTGTTATTATTAAAGTTAGTTATTATTAATGTTATTATAGTTATTAATGTTATTATTATAGTTATAGTTATTATTAATGTTATTATTATAGTTATTGTAGTTAATGTTATTTTATAGTTATAATTATAGTTATAGTTATTATTATAGTTATTGTTATTATTATTAATGTTATTATTATAGTTATTAATGTTATTATTATTATAGTTATTATTGTTATAGTTATGATGATGCAGTATTGGGCTCTAGCCCGCTGTGTGGAGGCCGCGGTAAAGCCGGGGGGTAGCAGTCACACAGCCCCCCAGACATGGAGCCGGAGGGGTGGGCACTCACCGAGCCGGTGCCCTGTGCCTGAGCCTGAGCCGGGGGAGCGGTGGCGGCTGACGGACCGGACTCGTCCCGCGGCGGCTCCAGTTCTCAGCTCGGCGCTCGGGGCCAGGGTTTGACTGCTCTGTGTTTCCCGCCTCTGACGCGCTGACCACGCCCACCCAGCGGCCAGGTAAACCTAGCCACCCACACAGCGAGCGGCAGATTCCACACCCAGCGGCCAGGTAAACCTAGCCTCACACACAGCGAGCGGCAGATTCCACACCCAGCGGCCAGGTAAACCTAGCCTCCCACACAGCGAGCGGCAGATTCCACACCCAGCGGCCAGGTAAACATAGCCTCCCACACAGCGAGCGGCAGATTACACACCCAGCGGCCAGGTAAACATAGCCTCACACACGGCGAGCGGGAGGACCGGCAGATTCGACACCTCCCGGACACATTCAAGGCCAGAGTAGCTGCTCGGCAAGCAGAGCTGGCTGAGAGAATTTTTCCAGATCGGCTATTTTGACCTTAAATGTGAAATTAACATTGAATTCTCTTCACCTTAGTGAATGGCCCTTTCTAGGTTTTCTATTTTTATTTTTTTTTTACTGTACTTTAACAGACAGAGATTTAATTTGCTTCACTTTGTGGGAAATATTTAGTCAAAAGTGTTGTAAGTTGTCATCGAAATTGCTAAATTTTTTGGGGAAAAAAAAACAAAAACAAAAAACCTGATGTGGAAATATTCTTGAATTCGGCCTGGTTAATATGGCCTAAATCTTGACACTGGATTCTAATTCGTGACAGTTCGTAGTTGAGCAGATAAATCCGTGTATGGCTGCCTGTCCTGGCACAGTCAGGGCATGCCATGTAAATTAGTTTAGCCCATGCAACGCAGTACTGGTGGCATATGTGTGCATACTGGAGGAATGTGTACAGCATTTGAATTTATATGCCCAACTGTGCGTCAAGGGCAGACAATGGCGTACTAAACTTGGATGGACTCGAGAGGGTTGCCTGTTACTTATCTCCGCTGCACTTCTCCTCCTTAGTACGTGCTTCAATAAGGAATGGCCCTTCGGGAAAAATGACGGCTCAGCTTTTAGCCATAATAATTGGCAAACTGCAAAATAAGGAAAGTTGGATCATTTTTTTTTTTTTTTCAGTTTCGCTATTTGGCCTAAGAGATATATTCACTTACAGGGTTACTAAAAGCAACTGTATGGGCACCATAACAACTTTAATGAAAATTAAACGGTTTAACCTCAAAGGTTGCTCTGGGGAAAGGGAGATGCGATGCTAGAGAGCAACCTTAGCGGTTAAACTGTTTGGGATAGGTTTAACCACTTAAGCTAATAAATTGTGAAAGACATCTGGGCACACAGTGAGGGAGTTTAAGCATGCGTGGGATAGGCATAAAGCTATCCTAGACTTAAGATAAGGCCAGGGACTAATTAAAAAAATTTTTTTTAAATATTGGGAAACTAGATGGGCCGAATGGTTCTTATCTGCCGTCACATTCTATGTTTCTACCATAACAATTTTATTTCAGTTAGGTTGTTCTTTTTTATGAATGGGAAGTTACAGATTGGCTTAGATCATCAGCGCACCACTGTAGCCAACCAGCGGTTCCATTGGCCAGTGGCATAAAAAATGAAAGGCTTATTTGTTTATTGAAGGTGGGTGTTGACAGAGCCACTTTAAATTCACAAGTTTCACTGTTAAAGGAAAATAAGAAAAACAAAACATATGTTAAAAGAGTTGGTTATCCATCTACAAATAGACTTCGTATTGATAATATATTATATTTTACCTGTAGAATACTGCACTGTATGCTTTCTAAGTGGGGTCGTGATTATTGTAAAAAGCTGCCCCCTACATTTTCTTTTGTGAGGGCTGTTTTAGACCGCTCATGTTAGGATACCCTAGCTGATTGGTGTAAAGAATAAAAGCCGGGGTGTATACCTTAAACAGGGAATTGCAAAATGTAGGCAAAAAAAAAATAACGTGTTTTGATAATTCTCTAACTGCGCTATAGATGCAGCTTGGCTGTTATCTTAAAGTGGCACTCTCAATGTTTGGGGACTTTGCATAATTTGTAAAGACCCCCAATGATGACATTGCCTCTTTGGGTCTGGTGCCAGGGGGCGGAGGGAGCAGGCAAAGGTAAATATAACTTACCTGAACCGGTCCCTCGTGGGTGCTGCAACCTTCTTCCAGCCGGTCCTCTTCTGCTCCTGTGTTATGTGAAAAGTAGTTAGGGTTGCCACCTTTCTTGGAAAAACATACCGGCCTTACTAATTTGCATAATTAAATATGTGTGGGTGATATCACATGATGTAATCACAAGGAGTAGCATAAGAGAAAATGCTGTAAAATCACCAAAAAACTACTTAGTTTAAATCTGCTGTATAGATGGATTCCTCCCAGTGCCCCCATGTCTCCCAGTGCCCTCGTGACTCAGTGCCCCCATGTGTCGATTACTCCAGGTCTCAGTGTTCCTATGTATCAGTGTCTCAGTGCCCCATGTCTCCCAGTGTCCCCTAGTGTCGTGTCCCCAGGTATCCCAGTGATCCTATGTATCAGTGTCTCAATGCCCCATGTCTCCCTGTGTCCCCATGTATCCCAGGGTCCCCATGTCATTAGGACACTAGGAAGACGGGGAGACCTGGGGACACGGGGAGACCTAGGGACTCAGAGACACCAGTGACACTTGGAGACTAGGGGACTCTGGCTGGGACACATGGGGACAATGGGAAAATAGGGGTAACTTGAAGACATGGGGACACAGACACCAGGGACAAAGATACTAGAGACACTGGCTGGGGGACATGGGGACATTGAGACATGGGGGCACTGGGAGACATGGAGGCACTAGGAGACATGGGGACAGTGAGACACTGGCAGACTGGGGACACTGGGAGACTAGGGGGCACTGAGACACCAGGGACACTGGCTGGGAGACATGGGGACACTGGGAGACATGGGGACACTGTGTCCCCATGTGTCTGTGTCATAATGTTTCCCAATGTCCCTTAGTGTCTCAGTGTATGTCTCATTGCAGCCTTTCCCCCCATCCCTTACTTCCCTGAGCTGTAGGCTGTCTCTGCAGGGTGGGAGTTGCTGTCTGGACTCTCTGTAGCTGCACCCCTGCAGATCAGGGAGTATAGATAGGCAGGGAGGGATATGCTGGAACTTCCTATCCCTGCCTGTCTCCACATACAGCGACCACTACTGGCCAGTGCTGGTATCGCATAGTAATCTCTTGTTTATACAGAGAAAAATATCAGCATTTGTATTGCCAGTATCACTGCAATATTGGCACCAGCCAGGCTGCCTCAAATACTGGCTGTGCCAATAAAATAAAAGCCAGGTGGAACCCCTAAGAGTAGTGTGTAAAAAAAAAAAAAATTTAAAAAAAATTTAATTTTTGTTTTGTTTTTTTGTTTTTTTAATCAATGGGCCTATTCCATGGGCCTGGAGCTGCAGCTCCATCAGCCCCTATGTTAATCCGGTCCTGTCTAGAGGTGTCAGGTGTAAGAAAAATACTGAGACAAGGTAGTCCCTATTTTGACTCAGTATATCTCTCGACTGAATTGGAATTTCCATGAAATTCCAACACATTAAATATTAGTATTTCATTAAAGGGACACTCCAGTGCCAGAAAAACAAACCGTTTTCTTGGCACTTCAGGTTCCCTCTCCCTCCCACCTCCCATCCCAGGTAGCTGAAGGTGTTTAAACCCCTTCAGTGACTTACTTGAGTCCAGTGCCGATGTCCTTCAGCGCTGGTCCAGGGTCCGCCCACGCTCCTCCCCCGCCGACGGCAATGCCACGCACGCGCATTAGACCTCCCCATAGGAAAGCATTGAAAAATGCTTTCAGTGCTTCCCTATGGGGATTTTAGCGACGCTGGTGGTCCTCTCATAGCGTGAAAACTGTTCTAGAAACCCGGAAGTGCCCTCTAGTAGACAGCCACTAGAGGAGGAGTTAACCCTGGAAGGTAAATATTGCAGTTTATGAAAACTGCAATATTTACAGTTGCATGGTTAAGGGTAGTGGGAGTTGGAACCCAGACCACTCCAATGGGCAGAAGTGGTCTCGGTGCCTGGAGTGTCCCTTTAAGATTTTATCTTCATGAAATACTAATTTTGCAGGAAGGAGGTGATGGTGTCACTTTAACATGTACAGTTTGTTTTTTAATTCAGTGTTTGGTAAATAAACCCCACACTGCTGCTCTGATGACAGCTACAATTTCATATTATCCATATGAGTGCCATAAAATGAGCAGCTAATCTGGTAACAAATAATTTACAATGTGTAACATGTATCAGCTTGCAGGGGCTATTACTTTTCGTTGCATCATTAGCCCATTCTACCATATGTGACATTCTCCAAATATAATCTTTGCCCTTATCAAACATGGCTGCCACGACCTTCTCCAGGCTCCACCTCTTTGAAGCAGCATAGGGGGATGTTCTTATCTAACTCTCCCAGCATGGCCAGAACTGCTGCACACATGTAGCTTCCCATACTGTGGCATCACATGCTTGTATGTCCTTGCATAGTTATGGCTGACAGATGACAATGCCTTGTGATTATCCAACTCCTGGCATGCTCTGTGTGTTCAGGTCCCTGTGTTTGAAAGAGAATCTGTCAATACAAGAAAAGCAATCTGCAAAGAGAATTTTTGGCACTTACTCCAGATCCTAGTCACTGCAGAAGGGCAAAGGTACAGTAGGGCACTAGACTGTAAAGGCTCAAAAGCAGGGCCCTCTCTCTATATTGTGTGAACATGTATCTATAATATATGTATATTTTTGTACTAGGTAGGTATTTGTAACCTTGTGCTTTTATAGTTTATTATGGAATATGCTGACATAACAAATATTCAATAATTTAGCTGACTAGTGCAAGCATGGCTTGTT
Source organism: Pelobates cultripes (assembly GCA_933207985.1). Lineage (NCBI taxonomy): Eukaryota > Metazoa > Chordata > Amphibia > Anura > Pelobatidae > Pelobates > Pelobates cultripes. Next base: position 38,730,192 of record OW240915.1, read on the forward strand.
GTGATGTGATTGGCCGTGGCATAGCAGGTCACATCTTATTTTATTAATAACCGCTAGATATGAAGTAAGCACACACACACAGCACTAAGTCATGGGTTTCTGCAATCCTCCAACTGTTTATGATTTCAACTCCCATCAGAGCCATCAGAATAGTATTCTGGGTCCTGGGTGTTGTAGTCCATAGCTGACCAACCCTGGAAGTCATTTTGAGCCAAGTTGACATTTGGTCACATTTATGTGCCCTTCTGACAGTCATTATGTATTGACATGGCTGTGCATCATGGGAAACATAGTCAACAACAGTTGGCTAGCTGAAAGAAATCTATTTTTTTAGAAAGCTATTCTCAGAGGTCATAGATGTACCTTTTGATACTACAGTTTAGTGTGTTCTCTGTTGGCATACCTTAATTTTTAATCTGTTTCTCTGAAATAAGTTTATTTAAAAATTCTGCTGTCACCCTAGTGTTTTGATGCCTCAAGATAATGACTTTTAACAACCTGATCTTTGTAGAATATACATGGGAATTCTGATTCACTAAATGTTTTGACATAGCAAAAGTCACTTTCATCATACTAACACTAATATTGCTTGCATAGTTGCATTATATCGTTATTACAGAGCTGGGCCCACTACTATTTCTAATGTTGTAATTATGTGGGATGTCACAATGTATCCTGTTTCGAGGTGATGTAAACTGCAACTCCTATCACTATCGGCCAAGCTGTGACCGTGTCCTGCAGAATTGTGTAAGCATTGTCATGGCAGTGTAAAGTCACTGCATTCTGGGCACAGCAACACCACTGTCTCATAAAAGCAACTTCAAAAGTGAATACGCGCTATTTTAAAAAGGAATGGCAATTTATATACTGACGGCTCTTTTATTGGTTTTGGAATAGCCTGCCAAAGCATAATCAGCCTATTGTTATTGTTCAAACTTGGTAATACAAAAGTCTATTTTCCTCATTATCTGTGCAGCTTTAAAGGGGCTGACATTTTTTTTTTTTTCTTGTCTTATTATTATTTATTATTTTTTTTTTCAAGTCAATTGCATTCAGTCTGCCTATTAAGTAATATACTGTGTTCACGTACAACCTCACTAGTGTTATTTTGGTATCTGGGCTTCCTTGATATATATATATTTTTTTAAATTCATACTTCTAATTGTTCAGAGAGCAATACAATCCTGACCCCAGCTGTCATAAGGATTGCATTAGGTTTGCTCTTGTGCACACCCCCCACCCCACATACACACATGCTTGTATTTCTGAGTGAATCATTGCTCAAAATGGCTTCACTGACCCTAGCGATAGTTTATTTTTCTATCATTAACTCCTAGAAGGCAGGGTTATGTAATCCTGTAGAAATTGGAATTCAACTAAAATAAATACCAATGCAATATTTGTTTTTATTCATTTTTAATTCAGAAAAATGAAGGAAAAAGAAGCATTGATCACTGGAACTACTGGTATCACATTATCTCAACAGATTATTGCATCATCTACAGGAGCTCTGCTGACATCTCTTTTTGGTATGAAATTAACATATATTAAAAATGTAATAGGATCGGTGTCCGTGCCAAAACTGAAAATATACTTGGCACCTAGTTGCAGTTATAATACTTTTATCTATGTAAAAAGTTGAATGAAACCCTGCAGGCTCTCTACCTCAGTGTCCATTTTGACTGTGACCTCTCTTTCACTCCCCACTTCCATTCAATATCTAAATCCTGCCACTTTTATCTCAAAACCATAGCTTGCATCGGCTCCTTTACTACTCCTTCACTACGTTTACTACTGGAACCCTTTGTACTTTGGGATTAATTTAAAGTTTTTGCCTTTACCTTCACATCTCTCCATAAGAGTAGTCCAAACTACATGATTATATACTAACCAATTAACTTCTCTCCTCTTTGTCTTCACTAACCCAAACTTCTCAGTTTTTGCTCAATTCTTATATAGACTATGCCTTGTTCACCCATTGTACATTGCGGTAATATATGTTGATTCTCCACTAATAATAAAAATCTGAAATGTACAAATTAATAGATGCTTAAAATGTCCTAAACTATTAATACATGCCCTTTTCTTTTTAATTAGTTACACCACTGGATGTTGTGAAAATTCGACTCCAGGCTCAAAGCAAGCCCTTCATTAAAGGTATATCCATTCTTTCCTTGTCTCTGTTGAGAATTGTTTTATTTTTATGATGTTCTTAAGAAACAACTTAGAATCTGATGTACTACGATAGGAGTTCTAAAATATTTTTGACAGCAAGTAAAATGATGTACATGACATAGATATACTAAAATAAATTCTGCATAATCCTTTCATTACACTTTTCCTAGCACCAAGAGGGATTATGCAGCACCGTGACTGCAAATCATTTGTGGCCAGTGTCACAACATCACTATTGAAGATATTTAAACAACTTTAAATTTTGGAACTTAACACTAACTCTCTCATTTAATGTGCTTTGTCTTATTTGAATTTATTGACATCTTCAGTGGTGGAATATATGCCAAACCCCTTTCCTTCTTTGCAAAGTTAAAATGCCATAATTGCTGGAGCACCAAATATTAATCATTAGTCTAAAATAAATTGAAACATCTATACGATGTACAGACCTGTCGCGACCAGCCAAGCAAACCAAGCAATTGCCTGGGGCCCCAAGCAGGGCCAGCGCTTCCTATCAGGCTGCAGCCGCCTGAGCGCTCTATAGAGAGCCTCAGGCGGCTGCAGCACTGCCTCTCCCGTCACCTCCCCTTCCCTTTAACGTAGCCAAGCTCCTCTTCCTCCTGGCAGTCCAGGTACCGCGCGGTACAGGAGATTCAGTTTCCTGTTCCCGGCCGGACTGACAGGAAGTGCAAAAGGGTGAGTAATGTAACGTGCTGCGGATTAAGCTGGCGCTATATAAATACCAATAACAATTTGTTTTGTTTTTTGTCTTTTCTATTAGGAAAATGTTTTGTTTATTGCAATGGTTTAATGGACCATCTATGTGTGTGCGTAAATGGGAACAGCAAAGCTTGGTACAGGGCACCGGGTCAATTCAGAGGAACTGCGGTAAGATCTTTGTTACCCAGGACATTGGGCATACATGTTTTCTTCATTCCTTATTGAAGATAAATATTGAATTTAATCAAAGGGAATGGTATACTTGGATTGATTGATTGAAAAGGGTAGAGTTGTGAGGAGATGGATGGCTGGTAGGAATAAGGGAAAGCAGGAAAGGCCAAGACAAGGATGGCTGAGAGTGAGAAAATGGGGGAATAAATACAGTTGGGATAAGAAGGATAGCGGGAGGAACACTTGTTTGATGCAATTTAGCTTAGTGTAATATTTTAATGACACTATTTATTAGAATGTTTGTGTGGCATTCTAGCTCAATTGAAGCAACAAAGTCTGTTATAAACATAGATAAAAAAAAAAAAAGTCTGTAGAGAATGACCTTATTAAGTATAGCACTGTAAATGAAGCTCTAATGCCCTTTGCTTTGTATGAATAAGATTACTAGATGTAGGTTAATACAGATAGCTTTTCCTATTGTGCTATTATTCCAATATGTTTGTATTTTGATACCTTGGTTTATTGCCAGTCATCTTTTACATGATGTGGCAGTTCACGGTAGTTAGTTAAATAAACATGCAATGGAACACTTAGATAAATATGTAATAGAAGTGCACAATTATTTACCTGGCAATAATTCACCTGTATAGAATGTTGTGGAAATTGAAAATGTGCAGACAGACACAGTTCATTTTTGTCTGAGTGTTGGCAAAACCTTCTTTTTTTATTCAACTCAAAAACCATAAGTGTACTTTTGTTGCCAACGGTTTAGACATTAATGGCTGTGTTGAGTTATTTTGAGGGGACAGCAATTTTACACTGTTATACAGGCTGTACACTTACTACTTTACATTGTAGCAGTGTAATTTCTTCAGTGTTGTCACATGAAAAGACATAATAAAATATTTATATTGGTCCTTTCTATCAGGTGTAATGCTTAAATAATTAAACTCTGGCAGGGTTATTCGGTAAAGGGAGAATTCAAACTGAATTTAAAATCTAAATGACAAACTGGATGCATTATCTAAGTCGGCCATGCTTCAGTTCAGCTAGTCTGGCCTAAGCTTGAAATTCACTTTGAATTCTCACTTTAGTAAATAACCCTGTTACTCTACTGTTTCCTGGTGATATTATTGAGTTACCATCCAACTATTTTTCATTTTGCAGGATGCATTTATCCAAATTATCAGAAATGAAGGAGTCAGGTCTTTATGGAGTGGTCTTCCCCCAACACTGTAAGTGGTATCTTTCATTTTTTTTTTTTTGGTCTACCATTTCTTTGTAATACTCAATGGTTAAACAATGTGGGTGGCTGAAACGTACTTGCAATCTCAGAATCTGAATGAAATCGGTGGTGTTTGTTAGCCAACTATATTGGAGTTTAAAGGGTTACTCTTTTCAATTTTCATTGTAATTGATTTTAGGTTATACTGCCCAATGGGCACTAGTGATTTTGCCCAGCTCCTTCACCGTTTAAAAAAATAAAAATTAATTTTTTTATTATGTTTAGGTTAAACCTGTAAAATAAAGATAGCCCTTACCTAGAATCCAGGGCCGGATCTCTTTTCTCTCTGATGACCACTCAAAGACTTCTCATAGATAAGAATTTAATTGTACTGATCTCCTGGCTCTGACATAGAAAACACAGGAAGCTGGGAGGGCTCAAATAAGTGAGGGAGAGAGTGGGCGTACAAGCTCCCATGCCGCCTACAAGGGTAGAATCTGATTGTTTGTTTGTTTTTGCACAGAATTAAAGATTAGAGAGTTCCAATCATGTGTGCCAGGCTTGCATCTAACCCCTCGCACACAAGTGCAGATATCACTGTATGTGCAGTATTGCAACCGGAAATGCTGCACATACAAATTCCTTGTTCCATGACCGCTTATAAAAGCAGGTTATTATGAGTTTGGAGTAACCCTTTAAAGGCATGTGAAAAAAGTGAGTGCTGAAAATATCTAAACTACATTTTGAATGGTTTAAGGAGTAATCTAATGTTTACTGACTATACAATTGTGGCTGTAATGCATGCACATTATATACCGGAAATTGGCGGGTCAGCCTGTGCATGAAAGCATATGTATCAAACCTAGACTTTTAGCATGAGCAAGAAAAAAAATAATAGTGCCACTGAATCCTCATATATAATCTAATTTGCATATAAGATAAACTGAAAGTGATATGCTTGTTGGATAATGCACTGCACAGCTGTACCTTTTGGTTGTCTGCGCTGATGGGACTTTATGACTTTAAAGTAAACCAGAGCTGTTCAGGAATGTGCCTTTGGAGCACCTGTAATCTGTTTGAGTTTTCCTCTGTAGAATGTCACTTTTTTTAGATGATGTTTTTACTGTCACTACATCTTTATAGGTTTGTGTTTCATATTAACAACACTACAATGGTTACATCCGTAATTAAATCTGCATATGTCTCCCTTATCACAAGCCAAGAGTTACCATCCATTTCCAAGTTTCATTGTTTTTCTGTTGTTGTTTCACATTAAGTGTGATTTGTGTTGGACTAGTGCCAGGGTTGGAGTCTTGGCAGGTGAATTGGAAAATTAAGACTTACGGAACAAAATTAAAATGTAATTTATCTTTTCTATATGACAGAATTATGGCAGTCCCTGCCACTGCGTTTTACTTCACATTTTATGACCAGCTACGGGATATTCTAATTCCAAGATTGCGAGGAAATACAGAAACTGCTAGTCTTCTTGCTGGGGCAACGGCCAGATGTGAGTCATATCACTGAGCCACTTATGTGTTCTTTAGAATATCAATATTAGTATGTGTATGCAGCGACATTTACTATTTTTGTTTTTCATTTTTAATGTAAAATTTGCTCATCATGAATTGGCATTGTATCTTTTTGAATGTCTTCTTTGCAAATGCAGATACAATACAAAAATCTTTTGAGGGCTGCTTATAGGACAGCCCTGTGCTAAACCATTATTTCCTGATTTTCAGTGGGTTCGGTGACTCTCATTAGTCCACTAGAGTTAATTCGGACAAAGATGCAGTCCAGACCGTTGTCCTACAGAGAGTTGTGTCTGTGCATCCAGAGTTCGGTTGTGAAGGATGGCTGGCTGTCCCTGTGGAAAGGATGGGGCCCTACAGTCTTGAGAGATGTCCCATTCTCTGGTAAGTTTAGTATACAGCAAGAGTAGTAAACAGGTAAGAATGATGACAAAGTCATAGAGAGAAGGCATTTAGAATTGCAGGTTCCTGTCTTGGCTGCAAAGCCACTTGAGGACCTGAAGTGAGCTGTCATCAGAATACTAATGGAATCTAGTTTGATTCTCCCCTGACTTTCTATGAGCTTATCACCCTAAGCAGTGCTTTGTGGATACAACAAGGATTTCTACTGGAGTTTAACCATCTGCTTTCTTTGTAACATCATCTATTGCAGTATTTTGTAAACGGAAAGGGAACTGCTGTAGGTTTGGTGGGAAGATTGTAAAGCGGCATGCTTATGGATCAAAACTAATTAAAAAAAAAAAAAAAGGGAATTTCTATAAACCACTCAGCATAACTAAGTTGAACCTATACATTCTCTTAACTTGTGTGAAAGGCTATAATGTCATTGTTTAATGTGAAAAGACACGGTGCTACAGGAACAGCTTTTCCTCTCGCTTGCCCCATCCCCAGCTAAACAGGACCAGGGGATTCCAACTTCCACACTTATTAACTGGCAAGCTCTGTGGGACGGAATGTGACGGAACAATTCCTTTTGCAGGCGATACTTTGGCATCTAATGTTTTTTTACATTAATTTAGGAAAGGGAAACCTGAAAACATGTAAAAATCAAACAGAGCACACGTTACACTGACCAGCCCCAAAAATATTTTATTCTATTATTTTATCAATCATTCCAGTGTATGCCAGTTTTGCTGTTTGTTAGTTTTTTTAATTTTATTTATTGCTGGAATTTCACACTTTACCCATGTTTTATTATTATTTTTATTTCATACTACATTACAATGTTGTAAAATGAATCTGTGAAAAAAAAAATATTTTATTTGTTTGCATAATAAATAAAAAATGCAATGAAACCAAAAATAATTTATTTATTTATTTATTTATTTTTTTAAGTTTCAATTTTTTTTTAATTTTTTTTTTATTGAAATCCCCTTTCTTCCATCTCTTTCTTCCACTCCACCACCCTAATTAAGTCCCTTGGTTACACAATGGGAGTATAGACAGATCGAGAATTTTCTTATTGAGCGAGTAAAATCATGTCAGATTTTTATTCACATCACAAAAATACATTTATACCCAGGACCCTCCGTTAGTTTACAAACACAGAACAAGTAACTTTTTTTTGTTTGTTTTGCTGAACAGCTCTGTACTGGTTCAACTATGAACTTGGAAAGAAATGGCTGTGCCAAAAGTACAACTCTCCTGAGCCAACGTTTTCAATCTATTTTCTAGCTGGGGCTGTGTCTGGTTCAGTAAGTAATTTTTTTACCAACCTTCATTTTTTTTTTTCCTTTTAAATTTTTAGGAGATTGTAGAAATCCAGAATTTTTAAGCCACAGACTGTAAGAAGTCCTGAAATTTCGGAACAGGCTCCTTATAGTCCGCAAGCTGTAGAAAACAATCTACAATAACTTGCTTACTGTAAATGTAATCTTCCCCATTGCAGTAGAGACCAGTAAAAAACTAAGGTGTTTTGTAGAATGTGCTTTGTTTATATTCTAGTGCAATTGATGACTTGAGCTATTTGTAAAATCGAAAATTGCTCCTTAAACTAATGCTGTGCATATCACTGGGTATCATGGTGTTGACATAATCAATTAATTGGTGATTAGTGTCTAATGAAGTTCCACTTCTACATTAGCAATTTTAGCTTAATTCTAAAGCATACTGTGCTTTAAGATTGTTTTGAGAATATTGACTGTGTGAGTCACAGTCAGGGGAGATGTGGTTCGGGCTGCAAAACAGAATGGCCAAGAGCATGGCAGAGAATTGAGAAGTGAGAGTGCATGGGCATGATCTATACACCAACACTGCCCCATTACGTTGTTTTGGTGCTTCGAGTGCCACTTTAATATGATCCTGTTAACTTAACATTTGATATTCTCTATGTCTTCTTTTCACAGATTGCTTCGATTGTAACATTGCCTTTTGATGTTGTAAAAACCAGAAGACAAATTGAAGTTGGTGAACTTGAAGTGTTTAGTAGTAAGTGTGTGAATCCCATTCCTGTTTTAAAGTGACAGGCAAGCTCCCACATGTTCAGTTCCTAGTAACATAGAATGTGACGGCAGATAAGAACTATTCGTCCCATCTAGTCTGCCCAATTTTCTAAATCTGTTCATTAGTCCCTGGCCTTATCTTATATCTAGGATAGCCTTATGCCTATCCCACACATGCTTAAACTCTTTTGCTGTGTTAACCTCTACCACTTCAGCTGGAAGGCTATTCCATGCATCCATTACCTTCTCAGTAAAGTAATACTTCCTGATATTATTTTTAAACCTTTGCCCCTCTAATTTAAGACTATGTCCTCTTGTTGTGGTAGTTTTTCGTCTTTTAAATATAGTCTCCTATAGTTATTTCTCTTTATGTATTCAGATGTTTCCTATCCCCCCTGTCTCGTCTTACCTCCAAGCTATACATGTTAAGATCCTTTAACCTTTCCTGGTAAGCTTTATCCTGCAATCCATGAACCAGTTTAGTAGCCCTTCTCTGAACTCTTTCCAAAGTATCAATATAGAATTACATAAAGTTGTGTGTGTGTGTGTGTATTGTGACAAACTTACTTTCCTGTGTGTGTTTGTCCAGTATCTTTTGGCAACCGCACAGCCCTCTAGGGTAAGAAAACCAGGTCAAGACAAAGTCCAGTTTCAAAAGGGCCTCTGGCCTGTTTATTTTCTGTTGTTGTGAAGTAACAGGATACAATGAACAGCAAATCTTCTTTCTCCACAAAACACTTTCTTTCTCCTCCAAAACACTTCCCTCACTTCACCCTGCTTTAACTGCAGTTATATAGCTGCTCACAGCCCCTACAGGTGAGGCTAATGACCTCGTTAGGCAGTGAGCCAGAACTCTAAAGGAAACCTGGGCTGGACTCATGCACAACCACTCTGACAGTGGGTGGAGAATCGGCCCACCCTGCTCTTCCGAATACTCCACCCCAGGGACCCAAATAACAACAGAGGAAAAAACTACATTTAAACTTAACTTTCCCTGGGGCTGCATGTGCTTACCCACATGTCAGGATAGTGGCTGTGCAAAAGTCTGGGTGCCAGATATACACCCCTGACCACCATCCCCAACACTCTGTTACATATCCTCCCCCCCAGCTCAGACCTAGTGGGGTGAGCGACCACAGAAAACAAATTTTCTCGTGACAAACTGTCAGCATTTCCATGTTTAGACCCCGGCCTATGTTCAACTGTAAAATGAAATGGTTGTAAACTGAGGAACCACCTTGTCACCCTGGCATTATTATCTTTGTTTTGACTCATCCAGGTTAAGGGGCATGGTCTGTGACCAACCTAAATTTTCTACCCAGCAGATAATATTTCAATGAGTCTAAGGCCCATTTTATGGCAAGGCATTCCTTTTCCACTATAGAATAATTTTTCTCAGCGGGAGTCAGCTTCCTACTTAAATAAAACACTGGGTGTTCTTCACCCTGAATTTCCTGAGACAGAACTGCCCCTAACCCAAGCTCTGATGCATCGGTTTGGACAATAAACTCTTTAGTGAAATCCGGGGTTACCAGAACCGGTTGGGTGCACAAAGCCTCTTTCAAAGTTACAAACGATTTTTCTGCCTCTACTGACCACTTAACCACTAGTGGGGCTTTACCTTTTGTGAGATCCGTTAAAGGAGCTGCTAATGTAGCAAAACCAGGAATAAATCGCCTGTAATACCCAATAAGTCCCAAGAAAGTCCTAACTTGCTTTTTAGTGAGGGGGCGTGGCCAATTTTGTATGGCCTCCACTTTTGCTGTTTGGGGCTTAACTAGTCCTCTCCCAATCGAATAACCCAGATATTTTGCCTCTTCCAAACCTATAGTACACTTAGATGGGTTAGCAGTTAAACCAGCTAAGCGGATAGAGTCCAGTACTGCCTGCACTTTGGGAAGATGTGAAGCCCAGTCAGGACTGTGAATGACTATGTCATCTAAGTATGCGGCCGCATAACGGCTGTGAGGCTTCAAAATCCTATCAATCAGTCTCTGAAAAGTGGCAGGGGCCCCATGTAACCCGAATGGTAGCACCTTGTATTGGAATAATCCCCCTGATGTAGAAAAAGCTGTCTTTTCTTTTGCTCTGTCTGTAAGAGGTACTTGCCAATAACCCTTCGTCAGGTCTAAAGTAGTCAGGTACCGAGCCTTACCCAGTCTCTCTATCAGTTCATCGACCCTAGGCATTGGATAAGCATCAAACTTTGACACACTATTTAATTTACGAAAATCATTACAAAATCTTATCGAGCCATCAGGTTTTGGCACCAGTACTATAGGGCTGTTCCACTCGCTTTGGGATTCCTCAATAATATCAAGATCTAACATTTTCTTAATTTCAGCAGTTACAGCCTCTTTCTGTGCTTCTGGGATTCTGTATGGTTTAAGGCTTATCTTCACCCCTGGTTCTGTAACAATATCATGCTTGATAACGTTAGTCCTGCCCGGAACTACAGAAAATACATCCTGGTTTCTACCAATGAAGTCCCTTACTTCCTGTTTCTGGTGGGGGGACAGGGTGTCTGGTATATTTACTTCAAGTTCACTACCAGTCTTATCAGTGACAACTGAAGTAGTTAAGACCTCTCTGTCCTTCCAGGGTTTTAGTAAATTAATATGATATATTTGCTCAGGTTTCCTCCTATCGGGTTGTCTCACTTTATAATTAACTTCTCCAACCTGTTCAATAACCTCATATGGGCCATGCCAAGATGCTAGAAATTTATTTTCTACTGTAGGGACCAAAACAAGCACCCTGTCTCCTGGGTGAAAAACTCTCAGTCTGGCATTTTTATTATAACTGTTTTTCTGGGCATCTTGGGCTTTCTGCATATGTTCTTTAACTATTGGCATGACAGCCGCCATCCTATCTTGCATTTGAGCTATGTGCTCAATTACACTACGGTACGGATTGGATTCCTGTTCCCAGGTTTCTTTTGCTATATCTAGTAGACCTCTGGGATGATGGGCATATAGAAGCTCAAAAGGAGAGAAGCCCGTAGAAGCTTGTGGCACCTCCCTTATGGAGAACATTAGATAGGGTAGTAAGCAGTCCCAATTCTTACCATCTTTGTCAATTACTTTTCTTAACATACTTTTTAAGGTCTTGTTAAACCGTTCTACCAGTCCGTCTGTCTGGGGATGATAAACAGAAGTCCTAAGATGTTTAATTTGAAGTAGTTTGCATAACTCCTTTGTAACTTTAGACATAAATGGTGTACCCTGATCTGTCAAAATTTCTTTTGGTATGCCCACCCGGCTAAACATGAGCATGAGTTCTCTCGCTATTGTCTTTGCAGAGGTGTTACGTAGGGGTATTGCTTCTGGGTACTTGGTAGCATAATCCAGAATCACCAATATATACTGATGCCCCCTTGCAGACTTTACCAGAGGACCCACCAAGTCCATTGCAATCCTCTCAAAAGGTATTTCTATTATAGGCAATGGTACCAGAGGACTGCGATATGCCTTAAAAGGGGCGGTGTGTTGGCATTCAGGACAAGAAGAATAATAATTTGCAACTGAAGCGAACACCCCAGGCCAGTAAAACCTCTGTAAGACTCTTTCTCTTGTTTTTTCTATGCCTAAATGTCCCCCCAGTATATGGCTGTGTGCAAGATTTAGGACTGTATGTCTGAAGGGCTTAGGAACAAGTAGTTGTTTTACAACATCCATCCCCTTTTTCTCTACTCTATAGATCAAATCATTCTGTACCTCAAAATAAGGAAAAGAAGGGGCTCTATCTAGTTGTACTGGATCATCAGTTGAAACCTGGATATTTTTTCGGGCCTCTGCAAGAGTGGGGTCTTCCCACTGCGCTTTCCTGAAGTTAACAGGACTGACTTCTAATTCAGGGAAGTTAATGCCTTGATCCTGATCGTTATCGGTCTCCTGACTATCGTGGCCCTGGTCATCTCCTACTAAAGCTGGCCTGTGACTTGAGGCTTCAGCCTTCCCTGGTCTTATGCCTAGTCCTTCCCATTCTATGTCAGAAAAAGGGAACACATTTCTAGAATCATTTGCTATACAATCATGAACTATTTTTCCTGTAGACCCCCACAAGTCTAAAAATTGGGGAAAATCTCTTCCCAATACCACATCATAAGCCAATTTATCCACTACACCCACTCTATGATTAACAGTACCGAAAAGGCTTTCAAATTTTAGCAAAGCTGTAGGATATTCACGTTTGTCACCATGAACACAAATTATACCAATTTTCTGAAATGCATCAACATCGGCTTCAGGTACAAGGCATTTTGTTATCAATGTCGCCATACTTCCGGAGTCTAATAGAGCTCTAACCTCTTTCCCATTCACCCTTATGGAACATATCTGTGGATTGTGACTACAGTTGGCAACAGCAGATTCCATACAATTCAGCAAACAAGACAATTGTACATCCTGACTAATCATATTGCATTGCATCGGTTCATCAATCAAGGGACAGTCTCTAGCTTTATGTCCAGGTTCATTACACCGGAAACATTTCATATTATCAACTGTCCCCCACCTAAACCCTTTTCCAGGATTAACATTTCTAGGCATAAGCGTATGGGGTCCCTGAGAATATGTCTCTTGTTCCTCTGTGTCTCTGAAATCTTGAAAAATCTTACCAGGTCTTTCAGGAGCTGGAGTCTTAACTCTCTGCTTAGCCTTTGTGTTGTTGAGCCACTGTCTGTCATTTGCAGCCACATATCTTTCCACCAAACCAATTAACTCATCAGCTGTTTGTGGATCACTCTGACTGACCCATCGACGCAGTGAAGCAGGCAAGCCCCGCAGGAATCTGTCCATCACAAGAAGTTCCATGATATGGCTTGCCGTATTTATTTCTGGTTGTAACCACTTTCTAGCCAGATGTATCAGGTCAAACATCTGGGAGCGGATAGGCTTCTCTTGGTTGAAAGTCCAGGCATGAAATCTTTGGGCACGAACTGCCATAGTCACACCAAGTCGTGCAAGGATCTCAGCCTTCAATTTGGAGTAGACCCCTGCCTGTGCTGGTTCCAGGTCATAGAAAGCCTTCTGGGGTTCTCCAATAAGAAAAGGTGCCAGTATGCTTGCCCACTCACTCACCGGCCACTCTTCTCTCTCAGCTGTCCTCTCAAAAGCTAGCAGGTATGCTTCCACATCATCTGTAGGTGTCATCTTCTGCAGGTAACGGCTGGCTCTGATCATTTTAACCTCGGACTGCGTCCCATCCGAGACTCTGGTCAGTCCCTTGGTCAAAGCCTGTATCTCCTTCTGTATCATACTGGTGGCCTGATGTTGCTCCTCTCTGAGCAGGCGGTTTGCCTCAGCTTGGGCTGCCATAACCTGCTGGATCAAAGCATCTGTGTTGGCCTTTTGCGTAATTACCAGTTGCTGTAGGGCTGTAATATTTTCCTGTTGTGCAGCTGTAGCCTCCTGCTGTACGGCTGTAGCCTTTTGCTGTGCAGCTGTAGTTTGCAACAAGACTTTCACAACTTCCTCCATATTTCTACAGGCTTGTTTGGCTTCCAGTTAATACCCACAGGCTTCTTTAGTGCAGTGCCCGCATTCTCCACCATATGTGACAAACTTACTTTCCTGTGTGTGTTTGTCCAGTATCTTTTGGCAACCGCACAGCCCTCTAGGGTAAGAAAACCAGGTCAAGACAAAGTCCAGTTTCAAAAAGGCCTCTGGCCTGTTTATTTTCTGTTGTTGTGAAGTAACAGGATACAATGAACAGCAAATCTTCTTTCTCCACAAAAACACCTTCTTTCTCCTCCAAAACACTTCCCTCACTTCACCCTGCTTTAACTGCAGTTATATAGCTGCTCACAGCCCCTACAGGTGAGGCTAATGACCTCGTTAGGCAGTGAGCCAGAACTCTATGGGAAACCTGGGCTGGACTCATGCACAACCACTCTGACAGTGGGTGGAGAATCGGCCCACCCTGCTCTTCCGAATACTCCACCCCAGGGACCCAAATAACAACAGAGGAAAAAACTACATTTAAACTTAACTTTCCCTGGGGCTGCATGTGCTTACCCACATGTCAGGATAGTGGCTGTGCAAAAGTCTGGGTGCCAGATATACACCCCTGACCACCATCCCCAACACTCTGTTACAGTATATTATATATCATACAAGATCTAGCGCACTCACTCTTTAAAGTGCTGCCTTTTTTCCGATAAGCTCAGCAGTGTTTTATAGAAAGTTTGAGCAACCACGATTTACATCTTTCTTTGTTTAGTGCCCACTGTGCACACTGCGTAGCTTTGTGTTTTGGAGCAAATGCAGTCACTTTTACTGTGTTTGTTTTTTTGGGTGGAGAGGGGAAGGGTGCCAAATCTGGCCCTGAGAGTCTGTTTTAATTATGACGAACATTGTACTAAATATACCTGTATAAATGTGTTTTATTTATTCAGCTTCCCAGAAAAGATCCACATCAACATGGAAGGTGATGAATACAATACTGGCTGAGAATGGGTTCAATGGGCTGTTTGCTGGTTAGTTATTTTTTTTTGAATTTTATTTTTTACTTTATCTATAAATGATTGCATGACCCATTCTGATTTTTCGTATAATACTATCATTTTAAGAAAGGTTTATTTTCCACTGCTGATTTTATATTTTTGGACATCTGAATGCAGCACTGGGAGTTTTTATTAACAAATAAAATAAATAAAAGACATTTATATCTTGGATGGTAATTAGTCTTATAATTCTCCATGCAATCTTTGAAAAAAGTGGTTGTGGCGGACCGCCTGGGTACCTCCGCCAATCTCGCTTCCTAGTGCTCACCAAGTACTATAAGCACCGCACCGGACACCATAACCACTGTAGCCCCCTTAGCTGCCGCAGCTTGGCTGTGGCCTCGCAGTCCCTTACCACCCTGGACTAACAGCTAGATCCATCTCCCAGTGGGAAGACCTCCCCTCCAAGAGAGTATAGCAGATATAGTAATCCAAAGAGCAGTATAGCAATCCCACTGCCTCCCCCCACCCATGAGCCAAGGCTTAATGCTGGGAAGTAGTCTCTTCATTAGAGGTCACAAACGGTCTTTTATGCAAACCCCATGCAAGGGGTTTCATATACAAAACAGGGTAATCCCTCCCCTGTGCCTGAGAGATAATTGAGTCAGGAACTGAACAAACTAAATTATCTCCAGGCACAGAAAACACACATTTTACAGACACCCCAAAAGTACCCCCAAAACACATGAAAACCCCACAAAAGTAACAAGTAACTGGTAGCCCTTATCTGTGACCAACATATCCAAAAATCACGTTTTTTGGTAGGTGTAAGTTGAAAAATGTATCAGCAGCTTTATTATAAAAAGGTGAACAATCACCATCAGCTTTAAATATAAAATTGAGGACTATAGGTCCTACGCGTTTCATTCCAACAGGGGAACTTTCTCAGGGACCAAATGGCAGTGATATTACAACAATAAAACCAAATATAACAAAGATAATAACCCCTTTTATGAGTCTCTATTTATAGGGCTAATCCCTGTGTCCATTGGTGGATCCGTGGGCCGTCGCTCCTTGAATCCCATAGGTGCAAGTGCAGTACCTGTTCAGGTGTAAACCTTCATCCAATCTTCCACCCGATCAAATTAGACCCTTAG
Source organism: Pelobates cultripes (assembly GCA_933207985.1). Taxonomy (NCBI): domain Eukaryota; kingdom Metazoa; phylum Chordata; class Amphibia; order Anura; family Pelobatidae; genus Pelobates; species Pelobates cultripes. The sequence continues at coordinate 38,746,058 of OW240915.1, forward strand.
ATTCAAGGGTTTGGAGTCTATGGATCCAAAATGTCTCACTGAGCCAATTTATTTATTTCGTCACCTCCTCGCCAATGTGGTAAAACCCTTTCAATCCCTATACACCTAAAATTTTTAAATGAAAAGGAAGGGCAGGTATTACAATGGACTGGGACAGAGTGGTTAGTAAGTTTCTTTTTTTATATTATTCAGATGTTCAACTATCCTTACTTTCAAGACTCTTTTGGTGCGTCCGACATATTGTTTGCCACACGGACATTGCAGTACATACACTACAAAATCCGTGTGGCAACCTATCTCAGATTTAATTTTAAACACGTCACCTGTTATACAACTTGAAAAAGCTTTGGTCCTGTCAATCAATACAGTGCATGAACCACAACCTCTAAATGTTCCCGGTTGGGTTAAAATATTGTCTTGAGTAATATCATCTCCTGGTATAAACATGCATTTGGATTTGGGATTATGTTGGGAGCACTATAACATTCTCTAAGAATGTTTTTTTTTTTTTTTTTTTTTTAAATAATTTTTATAAAGTGTCATGGCAGCCAGCATGGACACAGAAGAGAGCAAAGTTGGAAACAATGTGTTAAGAGTCACTTAATTGAAACCATATTAAACTTTTAAAATATATGTTGTCCATCTACTGTGTATTATATATATGTATATTACCCAGGGTACCCAGCCATCAGGTTTATATGGGAACTCTGATTTAGCTACTGTTTTAATCCTGTGCTACACCACAGAGCATAAACTTCTCCTCTTAAGCTAAAGGAAAGATAGGCATTGTGCCCAATAGTAACGCCACCCTGGCAGGGTTGTATTAGCAAGTTCCTGTGTAACTTAAACAAAGATAAATAAAAATGACACAGATTGAGCAAGCTGTAATGTTATATTTTGAGGGATGTTGGGCATATAAAACGTACAATCCATAAGCCTTGTTGGGATGATGATGATGATTATATCCTCTGCATTTATTGGGTTAAATGTCACAGATTATTTTGATGAGTGCTCTGAATTATCAATGTGTAATGACTCACTGCCTTTCTCAGGGAATGCCTGATTGCAGTATTAATATTTTGTTTGTGTGATTTATTCATTCTTGTTTTTTTTTTTTTTTTCTCTTTAAAGGTTTAATTCCTCGTCTAATTAAAGTAGCGCCTGCCTGTGCTGTAATGATCAGCACCTATGAATTTGGGAAAACTTTTTTCCGCAAGTTAAACAAAGAAAAACAGTTGAAAACGCCGTGATTTTGACACGTTCTCTCATTCCTGTTTATTGTTCTGATTTACGGAGAGCAAGACAGACAGAGCTTTGCCTAAATCTTAAATGGGATAACTCTGTGCATTAGTCCACACAATGGGCAGGATCAGACTGTGATCAGATAAACCAAGAGAAGAGTGTACTGTAGGTACCAACGTAAGAACATTTTAATGTACACATAGTAACCCAAACACTATATTTAACCATTCAAGTGACCCATATAGGAATAGAAATGATGATTTAAAGAACTGTGATGGCTTACACCACATATTACCTATGTTATTTATCTAGGTAAATAGAATAGAATCTGCAACTGGTCCTATAGTAAGGTTATAGTAATTATAGATACCAAACTCTGTATTTTAATTGGGGTCAATTAGTTTGGTTAACAAAACCGCACAGAAATCTTTTAGCTTATACTATGGGGGCAGAGATGCTCAAATTGTAGTATATGCATATTTTTGGACCATCGTTCTGTTAATAACCGGAGTATTAAAACATAAAATGCCAAGGAGTATTGTACAAATGACATATGATGCAAATCTAGAGTTACCCTTAAGTAACCGTGGGGGGCATTATAAAACTGTAACATTAATAAATTGTTATATATTACTTACAGCTTTTCAGAAAATAAATGTATCTGTAAATTAATTATATTGGAAACCTATGCAATTCATGGCTGGGTTTCAAAGAACTAATTTAAGAGGAAGTAATTTTTGTGCTTACAATGCCCCTTTAATATAAATATATTTCATATAAATTGTGACACAAAATAATTATTGTGTATTTAAAAGTTATTTTGTATTCTAAAATACTGGCATTCTGACAGCAGTAAGACTTAGGTAAGGAGAAACATATACATTTGACAGAGATCCTGTACTCCATCTGAGTACCTCCATCAAAGTTCCCCTTATTCTGGAGTAGAATCGTTGAAGTTATTATAGAGCTTCCACAAACATCAACTGAGCCTGATGGAGGAAAACAGACATGCCTTATTGTCGCAACTCACAAGTATGTAATTCAACATCCCACCCCGGCCCCTCAGTGTCTGATATATAACTCTATAAACACAGACAGGATAACTTAATTAACTATCAGACACCAGGGTGCCTTACAGTAGCATTCCCAAAACATGGTGTTCCCCTCATGTAACATTAATATATTCTACATCCCCGGATTGTGCTAGTTCTCAAGCTTAAAATGTCCAAAAAGCATCCACATCAAAGTCCCCTAGCCCGAGTAATCCTCATGTAAAGTTTGACCAGGCTGTGGCTAACCTCTGATCCGACGCCGAGTTCCAGGCTGCTGCTGAGTAGGTACCAGAGGAATAGTAAGTCCCTGGAGATTTGTATGTAGTGTAAATTATATATAACAAGGAACTGGGCAGTAACATAATTTTTCGAGCTGGTGGGAAATGCCTTAAGATTAATTTTCAATAAAAATACGAATTAATATATTGGATATTATAGATTTTAATAATTACATTTCACGGTCCACCTGTGCAGAAATACTGTCACAGTTTATGCTCAGTGATGCAGTGGACCTGTTGATAACTGTGTACTTTGGCGGGCTGGGGGCTATTTATTTGTTATTTTGTAAATCATTAGAAGTGCCAAAATAGCTACAAAAGCGATTATAGTATGCTTTGAATTGAGTGTATTTGTAATTCCAACAAATGTGTGATGCAAAACATGAAACCAATATTATTCATATGTATTCCAGCACTGGCCATTGGAAACTGTACAATTGTGTTTAAAAATAATAAATATATTGCATTACCATTTTGTATACAGAACAAATATAAAAACAATACTTTCTGAACTCCCCTTGTTTGCTGCTGCTCCTATAACCTATAAACATCTACTCAGCAAAGGTTTCATGAAGTTGTATTTTAATAATCACGAGTAGTTTTATCCATGAAGCCATACATTAAACTACTACGCAAACAAAGAGAACTCTAAGCCTTAATATAGGCTGTCTTGGAGAGCTGTGATGAAGCCTGCAAATTGTACTTGTAAAGTCGCACTCGGTAAAAGGACATAAAAAAGTATAAACCAAACAGTATATTGTGCCATTTATTGATGAGTTGCCGAGATTTCTAATTGGAAATGAAAGGTTTGCAAGCATTGAAGCGGTGTTTTTATGTAGGGTGCAAAAATGTAATGTTAAAAATATAATTTTTTTTTTTTTTTTAAATGGAACTTGCTCAATGTGTGACTCATGTCATGTTACAGGTATTTTTATTCTATTAAATTAAGTCTTAACCTATGCAATCAAAATATATTTTTAATATTTATTTTAAAACTCTGGTTTGTTTGTTTTTGAAATTCTGTGTAATTAAAAGCCATGGTTTGTACTTGTTCCCGCAATGAAATTAATATGTATTGTATGTCAACTTCAGGACCTGATAAAGTCTCTTTTCTTAACCACTTGTGTTAATCAATTTGGAAAGGGAGATATTCTTTAAATTAATGAGAATCTTCTTAATTCTTCTTCTGTAACTATAGGTCATTGGTATAACTTAATCCCTTAAGGACAAACACTACTTTAAGGTGCAACATGTGACCAAGGCCTTTTTTTTGCATTTTCCAGCACATTTTCACCCTTTCTGCTTAAGTGCATCCATACATATTATGTTTAATTTTTTTAAAGGCAAAATAGAGCTTTCTTTTGACACCCTCTATGTATAAATTACACAGTATTAAATAGGACTATCATAGAAAAATAAATAAAACCTTTTATTGTTCGTTTTAGTTTTAAAACTGTGCACTCTAAACTGTGTGATTGCAGCATTAAAAGGAGAACTCCCTCTCATGCTGCAGCTCCAGCAACTGTGATTGGTGCTGGGCAGCTGGCAAAGCCCAGCACCAAACTAACTGTGACCCCAAGTAACCGAGTGGACCCTCAGGTATTCAAAGATACTAAGTGGCAAGTGTGATCGAAGGCTATAAAGTGCCATGTGCTGCTTTCCCTTAGAGTGGTGCACATAGCTCATAAGTCAATCTGGGGTTACTAACTGTGGCCACAGCTGACAGTAAGGACCATGAGGTATGCAATGATACCTGAGGCTCTGTGGTACCAGTAGGGATTTAACCCTGCTGGTACTTTTTAAGGCATGACAGTCTATGCCGTCAATGGGCCTTAAAGCCATAGACTGCAAAGTGACACTCCACTGCCCAAACAGAAAATAAAAATCACTGATATACCCCAAATGAATACTTTAAGGACAAAAAAAAAAATCATTTAAATGGAGAAAATTAATTTAAAAACAGCTTGCAAAAGTTGCAATTCTGCCTTTGCCAGGCCTGTCCTCCTAACCCCACCAAGGCCTCCTGTGGCTGTCCAATCACAGACTTCTCAATGGATCTCAATGAGAAGTCTTTGCAAGGCAGGTGCTCTGAGCAATTGCTGCCTCTTGAGTTTTTAGCTCTACTACGCTAACCAAACCAGAAAAAAAACTAGGGTATGTAACCATGTTAATTTATAAAAGTGTAAATTTCTATTGAGATCTGCACTTTTTGCAAAAAAAAAAAAAAAGAGGACAGGCTCTACATACTTAAAGCTTTTCAGCAAGCTAATGTGCTTTTTAAGGCGGCTGGAGTGTCCCTTTAAGTGGTAAAACTGTTTCACTTTGAATATAAACCAGGTGTGTGGGATCCAGTAACGCACCTCTGTACTGATCCCTTAAAAAATTATTTTTTTTTGAATGCTTAAAAGGAAACTCCAGGCACTTAGACCACTTCTGCCCATTGGAGTGGTCTGGGTGCCAACTCCCACCCCCCTAACCCTGCAACTGTAATTATTGCAGTTTTTATAAACTGCAATAATTACCTTGCAGGGTTAAGTCCTCCTCTAGTAGCTGTCTATCAGACATGCATGAGGACCTCCAGTGTCGCCGGAATCCCCATAGGAGAGCATTGAATAGCCGCATGCTCATTAAGTTTCCCCCGTTGGCGAAGCCTGACCAAGCGCCGAGGGACATCGGCGCTGGATTCAGGTAAGTCACTGAACCCTTCAGTAACATGGATGGGGGGCGGGAGGGGTCCTACAGTGCCAGGAAAACAGATTTCCTGGCAGTGGAGAGTCCCCTTAAAATAATTAAGGCTGCATCAAAGGCCTACGAGCAGCAGATGGCAGTGTTTGACCACATCATTCACTTATATGATTTGCTTTGAATTCAGGTAGTGCAAAATTATGACACCAAACCTTTGATAGGGTAGTGTTCCTGCTGGAATTTTTTTCTTCTTTTCTTTAATAGATTAATTTAAAAAAAAAATGCTCTCAATATTACATCTAAGGATAAACAACAATACACCATTAATATATATCCACATTGCTTGATTGTGCCTTTCATGATCTGTCCTATACTTTTACAAGTTCCAGTGCCTGTGATGCTTTGCCATAGAAACATAGAATGTGACGGCAGATAAGAACCATTCGGCCCATCTAGTCTGCCCAATTTTTTAAATACTTTCATTAGTCCCTAGTCTTATCTTATAGTTAGGATAGCCTTATGCCTATCCCACGCATGCTTAAACTCCTTTACTGTGTTAACCTCTACCACTTCAGCTGGAAGGCTATTCCATGCATCCACTACCCTCTCAGTAAAGTAATACTTCCTGATATTATTTTTAAACCTTTGTCCCTCTAATTTAAGACTATGTCCTCTTGTTGTGGTAGTTTTTCTTCTTTTAAATATAGTCTCCTCCTTTACTGTGTTGATTCCCTTTATATATTTAAATGTTTCTATCATATCCCCCCTGTCTCGTCTTTCCTCCAAGCTATACATGTTAAGATCCTTTAACCTTTCCTGGTAAGTTTATCCCGCAATCCATGAACCAGTTTAGTAGCCCTTCTCTGAACCCTCTCTAAGGTATCAATATCCTTCTGAAGATACGGTCTCCAGTACTGTGTACAATACTCCAAGTGAGGTCTCACCAGTGTTCTGTACAATGGCATGAGCACTTCCCTCTTTCTACTGCTAATACCTCTCCTATACAACCAAGCATTCTGCTAGCATTTCCTGCTGCTCTATTACATTGTCTGCCTACCTTTAAGTCATCAGAAATAATCACCCCTAAATCCCTTTCCTCATATGTTGAGGTTAGGACTCTATCAAATATTCTGTACTCTGCCCTTGGGTTTTTACGTCCAAGATGCATTATCTTGCACTTATCCACATTAAATGTCAGTTGCCACAATTCTGACCATTTTTCTAGTTTACCTAAATCATTTGTCATTTGGCTTATCCCACCTGGAACATCAACCCTGTTACATATCTTAGTATCATCAGCAAAAAGACATACCTTACCATCAAGACCTTCTGCAATATCACTAATAAAAATATTAAAGAGAATGGGTCCAAGTACTTGGAGATTTAGGTGTAGCTGGTAATTGCTAACGTTTGTCCTTACCTTATTTGCCTGTTTACCTTTCTCAGATGAAACCACCAATTACTCCTAATATCGAGTGCACTGAGACATTTTCTTCTTCCCTTTTTGTTTTAAAAAAAATACTTTACTGTATATGGCACCGTAATGTCTAAACTAATGGCTCCTGGGTTGGACAATTAAATGAGTACTCCAAGTACCATAACCACTGTAGCCCACTATAGTGGAATAGTGCCAGCAGTCCCTGCCCCACGTTAAGTAGTCAGGACATTTTTTGAATAGTTTGACACTTATACGGATCCAGGGCTGTATTAACATATGGGCTGTTGGAGCTGCAGCTCCAGGCCCATGGAATAGGCCCATTGATTCCCCTCCTTCCCCCCTTGGTATTTGAGGCTGTCTGGCTGGTGCCTGTATTGCAGTATTACCGGATTACTCTGCAATACCAGCACCATTGCTGTGTGTGGAGAGAGGCAGGGATTGGAAGTTACAGCATCTCCCTGCCTCTCTCTACTCACTGATCCACAGGGGAGCAGCTACACAACGCAGAGTCCAGACAGCAGCTCCCAGCCTGCAGATACAGTGTCCCCATGTCTCACAGTGTCCCCAGGTTCTGTGTCCCCTAGTCTCTGTGTCCCTAGTGTCCCCATGTCTCCCAGTGTTCCCATGACACTTCAGGAGACTGACACGCTTGGGGATACTGGGAGACATGAGGACACTTTAATGCACCCAGTGTCCCCATGTCTGTGCCCCCAAGTGTCTCAGTGCCCCCAGGACTCACAGTGTCGCCATATTTCTGTGTCCCCTGGTGTCCTGGTGACATTGGGGCACTGGGAGACATGGGAACACAGACACTAGGGGACATTGAGACATGGGGCACTGATACATATGGGACAATGAGACTTGGGGACACTGGGAGACAGGGACATCTATACTGCAGAATCAAACTGTAGGTAGTTTTTGGGTGATTTTACAGAATTTTCTCTTATGTCAAACATACATAATTCATTTTTCAAATTAGTAAGGCTGGTATGTTTTTTTTCCAAGAAAGGTGGCAACCCTAACTACTCTTCACACACTCTTGCTTAAGTACTTTGGTCTCTCTAACATTGTGGCATGTCCCCTTTCTTTTACACTCACTATAAACACCTTTTCTCTGTCTAGTAAGAAGGTAAGGAGACAAGTGGATATGTGCTAGGGGACAGGCCTTAGAAAGTATGGAGCGAGCGTATCATTAAACGCATTTATGCCAAACTCAGAATGCTGTCTGCATAGTATGCCCTTAGTTGGCCAGCCTACATGAATGGCAGATAGCCTGACCTGCATTAATGCAAGGGTGGCCTTCCAACTCTTTGGGCCAACATGCCCCTTTTTTGGGCATGTTCACCCCTTTCGGCAGTTCTGGTTATGTGATTGACATCAGTGGCACACCCTTTTACCCCGCCCATTGACTTCCTGCTTCACCAGACACTGCTGCTAGGGAGAGATTAGCATTGGGTATGTGTTTTCTTATAGTTGCATTTTGCTAGTTTCCCTCCAGCACCATCTCCATCAGATACATGACGCTTGGGAGGTAGGACTGTTTTAGTGTTTTTGGTCGATAAGATTCCGTAATTAGGCCCATCATAATTGTCAGCACCAGGCCCACTGGGCTCTTAATCTGTCCCTGCATGGATCTCCCAGGTCACCTGCACTGCTGCTGGTCTTTACAATGTGCCTAAAGATAGTTTAATTATGTCAATCTCATCAAAGTTTCAGATAATTCATTGGATGAGAATTTAGTCTGATACTCTAAGGTTTTGTGTATTTACCCTTCATTCATTCCAGTTGGCCCCTTCTTCTTCACACCCTATATAATTCTTACATTCCATACCTTTTTATCAGTCTCCCAGACCGTTTCAGTTCATTTCAGTTTCTACCCTTTCTGTATTTGTACATTTCTCTCACCCTTTTTTTTTGCTAGCTCACTTTTCTCTTTCCTCCATATAAGTCTCATCTAGAATGGAATTAAAAATATACTTCCAAAGTTGAGAGTTTCTCTATGCTGTTGATATTTGTTTATTTTTAGTTGAAAGTTGCATGAGAAGCAAATTTTAATTAAAACGGAAACACAGCATATACTAGAATTAGCTTGTGTCTCCATGTGTTACCAAAATGTCTCAATTTCACTGTTTATAGTATTAGATCAGTGATACCCTTTCCTTAAATACTTTATTTAGAATTGCCTCTATAGGAAAATTAATGACATCAAACTACTTGTGTATTAAATTTCCGTTTTTAGGGTTCCTGATGTTTATACCACTGGAGGGTTGTCCATAGGGGCACTTTTTATGTGGGGACAAAAAATATATATTATTTTTTTTGCAGTAGTTTAAAAACTCTAAGATGCTTTTTATCTGGAGCAGGGAGGGTGGTAAGCCAAAAAATTAGCGTCTCTTTAATTTTGTAATAGGTTTCAGTTTTTGCTTTGCCCGTCCCCCTCATAAGTAGCTGTTTGGAGAAGCTTACTCAAGAGCATCTAGACATGTCAAAAAAATGGGACAGGTTTTCAGCAGGTTTTGCACATGCCTTTAGTGTCCTTTAAGAAGGAATTTTAGGAACTTCCGTTGAGTTGCCAATCGGGCAGCAGGGCCAGCTGTCCTTGAGTAGAGGCATGCTATTGGCCTCTCTATTCACTATTGGCTAATAGCACCAGTGGGTGGGGTTACAGTGCCCCACGAGAGAGAGAAGCAAGAAGCCATCTTGGAAGTAGCACATGGAGCGCACAGCAGCAGCAATTCATGGCCCGTGACAAATGTAAGTGTATAATATCGTTTTCTCTCCCACAATAGCCACAGTGTCTGCCTGAAGGCTGCTTAAGCAAGATAAGTTACTCAAATATATAATTAATATAGACGCCTAGAGAGGACATAGGGAAGGGGACATTTCTGACACAGAGCACTGTGCTCCTCCTTGTCACTAATAGTTTTACTAACTCCTACTGCACATGCACAACATCTTCTATAAAGTTCTCGGTCAAATTACAGCTGAGACCTGAGACACTCATGCTGTGGCTAGTAGAAAAGTTGTGAAGCTCCAAACTGCAGGACTGGGGCTGTGACACTCAGGACTGAGCTGTTTCTGATTTAAATTTGTTTCAATCTGTAATGATTATTGCTTTTGTTAACCATATCAGCTACTTCTGGTCTCCAGATTACCACAGCAGTCTAACCCCTTATCGACCAGACCACTTTTCATTTTCTTACTGTTTGGGACCAGGGCTGTTTTTACATTACTGCAGTGTTTGTGTTTAGCTGTAATTTTCCTCTTACTCATTTACTGTACCCATACACATTATATATATATATTTTTTTTTCTCACCATCAAATGGTCTTTCTAAAGATACCATTATTTTAATCTTATCATATAATTTACCATAATTTTTTTTGTAAAATATGATGAAAAAGTGTAAAAAAACCCACACTTTTTCGAACATTGACCCCCAAAATCTGTTACGCATCTACAACTGCCAAAAAACACCCGTGCTATTTTTAGTATCTAAATTTTGTCCTGAGTTGAGAAATACCCAATGTTAACATGTTTTTAGCTTTTTTGGGAAAGTTATAGGGCAAGAAGTACAAGTAGCATGTTGCTATTTCCAAACCATTTTTTTTTCAAAATCAATGCAAGTTACATTGTAACACTGATGTTTGTCAGGAATCCCTGAAAAATCCTTCACATGTATATATTTTTTTTAAAACAAGACAACCTAATGTATTAAACTTGGGGTATTTTGACTCTTTTCATGCAACCATTTTACCACCAATCTATGCCAAATTAAAAAAAAAAAATGAAATAATTGGTACATTTTTTGACACACATAGCAATTTAAGAATACATGTACTGAGAACTTTAAGGGTTACTGCCAAAGAACACCCCAATATGTGTTGAGCAACATCTCCTGAGTACAGATATACCACCCATGTATAGGAGTGTTGGGGTCTCTGGGGGCTAAAAGACCTTATTTGGAGGATGCACAGTCCAGTTTTCCAACTTGGATTTTTCACCGCTGGTCATCATGCACCCATGTCCTATTTGGGACATTTTTGCAGCCAGCCTATGTAATTTTCCCCCATCAAACCATATATTTTTGAAAAGTAGACACCTTAGGGTATTTCAAATGGTGGTATTCTAACACTTTCCATGCACTAATTTTACCACCAGTCTTTGTGAAACATTTGGGTAGACATTTTTTGTGTGTTATTTTTCTCTCACATTGTACTTTATGCATGGATGCTCAGTTCCTGTTATGTGTTACTGACAAAGAACACCCCAATATGTGTTCAGTAACATCTCCTGAGTACAGTGATACCACCCATGTATAGGTGTGTCGGGTTCTCTAGGGGCTTAAAGACCTTATTTGGAGTGTGCGCATTCAAGTTTTCCAACTTGGAATTTTCACAGCTGGTCAACATGCACCCATGTCCTATTTAGGACATTTTTGAAGCCAGCCAATGTAATTTACACCCTATCAAACCATATATTTTTGAAAAGTAGACACCCTAGAGTATTTCAAATAGTGGTATTTTAACACTTTCCATGCACTAATTCTACCACCAGTCTTTGTCAAACTTTTGGGTAGTCATTGTTTTGTGTTATTTTTCTCTTGCACCGTACTTTAGGCATGGATTCTCAGTTCCTGTTATGTGTTACTGACAAAGAACACCCCAATATGTGTTCAGCAACATCTCCCAAGTACAACAGTGTCCCCAATGTACAGGTTTAATGGGTTTTTGCAAACCTACAGGGGTCAAATGTAGGGCTTTCCCCTTTTCCATGTTTGCACAATGAAATTTGCCAGATTGGTTTGCTGGGCCTATGTTGCCTTGGAGATGGTATGGCAACCCAGAAATGAAAATGAACCCCACCATGACCTGCCATTTGAAAAAGTAGATAACACAGGGTATTCAAAATGGAGTATGTCCAGTCTTTTGTAGTAGCCACTTAGTCACAAATGCTGGCCAAACTTAGCATTTATTTGTTTTTTTGCATCTGACCTTACTTCCTCCCAGCATGCCCAGGAAACAAAGAGACTCACAGGGCAGTTTGTGAGAGGGCTAGATGTGAGTATGTAGTCAGCCACCCCCATATTACAGGGCCCCGGTCCGGAGCAGTATTAAAGGGCCGGGGGTCCCTGATAACCTCAGGTGCTGCAGGGGGCCCATGGGGCAGCTTCCTTAGGCCCCCCAAGAGTAACTGGGCCCGGGGCAGCTGCCCCGTTTGCCCCTCCTTAAAGACGGCCCTGCATATTTGTGTTCAGCGAAGTCTCCCGAGTATATCAATACCCCCCATTGTACAGGTTTTATGGTGTTTTGGAAAGATACAGGGTCAATATAGGGCTTGCCCAAATCAGTTTGCCAGATTGGTTTGCTGGGTCTGTGTTGTCTTTTGAGACCATATGGTAGCCCAGGAATGTGAAATAACCTCATGGCATTCCATTTTCAAATGTAGACAACACAGGGTATTTAAAATGGGGTATTTCCAGTCTTTTGTAGTAGCCACTTAGTCACAAACGCTGGCCAAAGTTCGAGTTTTTGTTTTTATAATTTTTTTTTTCCAATTTATATATTATATTATATATATATATATATATATATATATATATATACATACACACATGTGCACACACATATATAATACGTGTGTATGTATGTGTATATTTGCCCTTCAGATTCTAAAGTCAAAGTTACACCCACAAAACGAATTGATGATCTTCCCATTTCGGCCACAAATCTCAAATTCTGGTTGTTGTCATTAATGCAGCTAACAAATTCAAGAAACAACTCTTTTGTATGATGTTTGCCAGACACTAACTGTTAATCCCACCATCCCAGGTAAGGGTTAGAGTATGAAGGGGCACAAGCCGACCCTGTCGCAGTCCCCCTCACCTGGTGGTAGTATGGCCCATTAACACAAAATAGTTGTGTCATACATTTTTGGAGATTGATAAAGTTACTGTGCCTCTGAAATTGGAGTCCACGTTACCAGCCTTATGTGGAATCGATCTATACAGCCCTTCTACATCCAAACTGCACAGATAAGCCCCCTTCTTCTATTTGAGATGGCTATTGCATTCTGGGCTTTTGCCCTGATACAATGTTTGCTTCATCTTTTTTAGGCAAGATGGATTTTTTTTCCACAATTGGTCGTAGAACAAAGTCTATGTAAATACTAATGATTTTTTATTGTATGATTTCTCTTCCTAAAACTATTGGTCTACCTGTGAGTTTAGGTTGTTTTTTTGTGATTTTGCAGGAGGCTGTAGAATGGAAACTATACGTGGTGTTGTCATAAATTCCTTTCTAGTTCTTACTGAGCAGGTCCGACGCCTACAAGGAGCGGTGGTAACACTTGAAACCAGACACCGCCGACGCAACGTACGCCTCAGAGGTATTCCCGAAACGGTGAGCGGTGAAGAATTACTGCCCTTTGTCCGGAGACTCACCTCCTCCATGGGCCTTGGATGTAAATCAGACACCCCACTGATACTGTCCACCTTCAGGGTGCGCAAATCGCCAGCGGCACCCGCTGGTGCCCCCAGAGACACCATAGCCACCACCAGAGACATAGCGGCGAGAGCTGCAATCATGGCCGGATCCAGATCATTGGGCTCGGTAAAATTTGAGGGATGCGAGGTGGCCATATACAGTGACCTCCCTTTCGCAGTGCTTGCAGCAAGGAGACTACTAGCACCAGTCACTAAGAGACTGAGAGACCATTCGATCCGGTACCGATGGGGCGCAGAGGGATCGCTAACGGTACAAAAGGGCGCCGATATACTCACCCTGACCTCGGGAGACGACTCAGAGACATTCCTCAAAAAATTAGGCATATTAGCCAATGGACACAGAAAGCAACATGAGAAACGCAACACTTAACTATAATAATAATGATGTTTTATTTTAATTTTATTTTTATTGTATGCATATAAGCCAATGAGGAAAGCTCCTCACTATTCTTGCTACCCCTAACCCAACACTCCATGCTATTAACCTATAGCCCTAGATACCTGACCCCACATATATATATGGGATATACAGATTGAGCCGGAAGATTGTTGAAATCTAGCAACCTCGAATATTAAGCAACCTCTTTAAGTAGAGATCTCCGTAGAAGAGTAGAAATGTACAAATTGTTCCCCCACCATGCCGCAGCAAGGGCCTCTCTGACATTGTGAATGTTATTCTGCTTGTAGCCCAACGAAATGTTATTTGATCCTGTTCTACCCTATATAATAACACATATAATGGAAAATTGTATACTGTGTGTATAAAACCTAATAAAATACAAATTAAAAAAAAAAAAAAATAAATAAATAAATTCCTTTCTAGTTGATGATTAAGATTCTGGGTGAGGTCCTTCCGTTATCACTGCGAGTGTTGGGTTAGAACTGAGTTTTTCCTGATGCATAGAGCATTGTACCCCTAGTATTAGTAACTACCTTTATATAAGTCTCCTTAGCCAAAATACAAGACTTATTCTTCCAAAGTACCTTTTGTTGGCCATCTAATTATCAACAGCCCTAAATACACTATGCTTTATTTAGCTTAGCAGAAAACATGAGTCCTATTCTATATTTAAAGAATACATTTCTTTAAATGCGAATGGAGCATTGGATTGAATTTATACAATTGTATGAATTCGATCATGCTTGTTACATTCCGGCTATTATTAAAGATTGCCCTGGCTTGATCTGAAAAGCCTTTTGCAAGTCAGACTATTCCTTCACCCCCTGGTGTGATCTACTCACTGCTATCAGAGATGTCTATTTGTCTACATGAGAAGTGAATTGTTGATCACTGCAATAATGGCGTATAGTTAGAGTAACTGATTTTCTATGAAGGCTGAAGGAACAGCATGCTCTAAATAACCTGAATAGATCCATTTTTGTAGGTGATTTGTTTTTGTTTTTTATTCCTGCAAAAATTACAGCATAAGTCTGATGCTTCTGAGTTTAATTAAAGGGACACTATACTTCCAAAACAACTTTAAAGCAGTACTGTCATGGCTGCATGACACTCCTCCAGACTCCACTACATTTAATTGTCCTCCTAGTCATCCTCGAATGCCCCTAGGTCTGACAAATTAATAAATAGCCGAAGTTCCCGCGAGTAAGGTCATATCTACTAAACAGTAAGCAGCGTCCTTCCTTGAGCCCCACCACAGTGTCCCCTCGGGGAGCCCCAAGTGACAAGAGCAGGGCCTACCTTTCCCCCACCCCTGAGTGGCGGGTGGTGACATGAGAATCAGATTGAAATGAAATACTAACCCAAAAAAATGCCTTGATTTCGTTCGAACACAAATGCACAAATTGTACTTATTCTGTTTGGACAAAATTCGTTGAATTCACCAGCAACCTGTCTAAATGACAGGACGTTCGAACGGCGAATGAAGCAATGTGAGAACACAGGAGGAGGGCGAGTATTATTGGAAAATTTCTTTGACCACAGGAAATTTTCCCCTTTGGTCAAAGCTGGTCATGCGTAGGAAAAAAAAATACATAAGACAAAGCAGGCGCTACTTTTTCTTATGTCTTAACGAAAACTAGATCAGAAGAGAAGAAAAGAACAGATTCTGAGAGAGGAAGAGAAAAGGCAGCGTTTGGGGAAAGGTAAGTTCAGCATGACAGTGCCACTTTAATTTAATCTGCCATTTAGATATTAAATCACTTTATTTAAATTTTCTTTTTTTAGGTAATCATTATGCTATTCACATAGCAGGGACATGACACGACAGAACTGTATTAAGGTAGAGTTTAATTAACTAAGCACAGATTAGGTCCATAATGATATCATAGGATAAGGACCTGTTTGATTTCCTCCAGAACTGTGGGGATACAAATCTGCAAAACCACATTCTGCCAGTTTCTCTTGCAGGGATAAATACAAACTGGGGTCTAAAAAAAACTAGAAACTTCACTGGACATTGGAATTTTTACACCAAAATAACCAAATAAGGAAATCCTACAACTCTATTTTTCAAACTCGGTAATTTGGCCTAAAATGTGAAATTCTCTGATCCCTTCCTGACAATTTCTTGTAAAGTCAGACTGCATCCAGGTTTAAAATTAGTCTGTGATTTAAAATCTTTATCCAAAATAACTCCATTTGAAAAAGAACATTTCTCCAGTTCTGTAGTTTGGCTAATTTGAAACATCTTTGTCAATTCCCAGTTTTGTGAAAAATAGGAAAGAAAAACCCTCAATGAACAAAAATAAATAAAGATGCATCTATTACGAAATCTTCACATTTATTTGTCTAGCAATGAGTGAACCGTTTTATTTTCTGAACAGACATTTTACCTACAAGCTAATAATACTTAAATAAACAAACACACAAACAAAAACAAATCCCACATTCGTCATGTTTTCCGATATTTTATACAGTACTACGTTTTCTCTAACAAATGTATTTACAGAATTCTATTCTTAAAACATCTTTGGGTATTTATTACCATTTTAAAGAATTGAGTAGAAAATGAAAGCCATTAACACAAGGTTGCATAAGTGCAAATCTATAAAAAGGTGAGTGCGTGAGGGATGATAGGGGGTTAACGTTACATTCTATGAGTGTTTCAGTCAATTAATAAATGAATATTACAAAATGAAATGTTGTGCTTTAAAAAAAAAAAGTAACAACTGATCAACATTCAGTGCCAGAGAAAAAAGCAATCACAAGCTCATTAAAGGAAATTTTTTTCATTTTTATATAACAAACGATCACAAATAATGAAGCCTCTGTTTTTATTTTGTAATGCATACAACTAAACAGCCTTTAACCGCTTCTCTTGGCTTACCCCTGCCTAATAGGCATTGGGCTATCTTTAAACCTTTTTTGATCGCTAAACCTTCCATAGACCATGCAGGAACCTGCAAGCTTGCGCATGTTCACATATCTACATACCTCAAAACAGAATGCACGTGTCATGGTTGATTATATATTTCCTGCCTGTTCTATGTTAAATTTTGTATATATTGTGTATTAATATTGTTTTTGTATTTTGTTGTACCCTAATGTAACAATGCAATGATTTGTGGACCCAGGACATACTTGAAAACGTGACAAATCTCAATGTATCTTTCCTGGTAAAATATTTTATAAATAAATAAATAATATCTAAATGTGCACCTCAAACACACACGGTAGCACGTGGTCTTGTAAATAGGGGTCTTCTGGCCAAAGGGGATTTAAAGATGGCTGCTCCAGTAAAGCCAAGAGACACAATATAAAAGAGGTGTCTATTTATTTTTACATATTAGAAAACAACACACAATGAGGATATCAAATATGCTATATATATATATATTTTTTCAGTATTCAGAAAATATAACTGATTACTTTTAAAGTGGACCTCTGGTTCACAATAAGAACTAATTATAGGTTTGTTAGATATGCATTAAAATGTAATCTATACATTGAGCGCAAGCATAAGTTTGCCTGCTGTGTTCCGACATTACCGAGCAAGACAACCTACTTTAGTTAGTCAGCAGCCGTGTACATTGTGGGATGACACGTTTAGAATAGTGGAGAGTTCACATGGATGCACACCCACTTGAAACCGCTCAATTGTACTTTATATCATTCGGTTAATGATTAAAGGTCACGTCGAAAATAAAATATTAGCTAAATACACGGTGGGACTTTGGCTCATACAGTGTATGATAAAAGCTGCTAGTCAGTTATATTTCTGTAAGAGGTGCACTGTTAGAAAATAATAGTTTTCATCACTTATTTGTAAATGTACAAAATATACATTAAAAACTTGGTAAGAAAAAAACAAACATAAGAAAAAAGGCCAAAGCACATGTAAACATATCAAAGGCCTGTTTTCTATGGCTAAATTAGCAACTAATATTTTCTGTACAACCTGCTGGATATGCAGTTTAGTTCCCCCCGATGAGCAGAAAGGACAAAACAGAAACACAAACAAAATAAAGTCGAGGCAACTGGACACACAGTATGATATAACTGTGAAAGTCTGTGACAGTGTCAGGGCAGTTTGAAGGAATTTTGAGGCCCCAAGCAAAATAGACATGAGGTCCCCTGGGCATTTTGGGGGCGGCTTTTTTTGCCGCCCCCTGGAAAGTGCCGCCCAAGGCAAATGCCTTGTTTGCCTCGTGGCTAGTACGTCCCTGGTCGTTGTCTTGGGGCCTTTGGCCAGCTCGGGGCCCCAAGTAATTGCTTGGATTGCTTGCCTTCTCGCGACGGGCCTGGACAGTGTTTATCATTGTGAAAACAACGACTTGTGAATAAGGTGACATGAATACATTGTTTAGGCAATATGAACACATAAGCCAATTATCAGTTAAACTACATGAAAGATATAAAAAAAATCTATCGGAAACGTAGTAAATCATTTTAACTTAAAAAACTTAATTCAAGCAGGTGACATATAAAAAGGCAAAGGTGCTGATAAAAGTAAAAATTTAACATTTTAAAAACGAGATACTATATGATTGTTTTCTATACCTGGTATTATGGGAAATTGACAAAGTAATGGCAAAGGTGAGGTCAAAATAGACAAGCTTGTCACCGATTTTGGGTGAAAATTTGTAATTCTTTAGTCAATTTTCCACCTTTAAATAATTAGATACTTGGTAATATGCATACACTCAAGTTGAACAAATACTAACAATCATACTGAATATACTAGCGATTACTAGCCCATGGCCCTCTGGATGGTGTGGATTACATTTCCCATTGGTATTGGTATTTGGTATTGGATTGATCCCTAATTTAGATTTGGTTGAGCCAAGGAGTCGTCAGTCTAATGTGTCCCTTGAGTGAGATGAAGAGAGACGACATATATTTAAAACTAAATCTATTACCGCGTACTAGATCATTTTAACAGGAGCATTGGCTTGTATTGTAATAATAACCTATGCATCAACTGTTTACAAGGCATGGGGTTATTAATGAATTCTAGAAATCAGGGAACATATACAAAGTAGACCCAAAATTACGATTTGGGTAAGGGCTGTTTGGAGGCACATTCAGAGTTTAGTCCCAAACGAGTAAATTATTTTGTGATAAATTAGTATCTTCTAATACATTAGCACTAACATTTTCTGAATTCCATGCAAAAGTATAGAATTTTACATATTTTTTCAGACAACCAATTGACATTATATTGCCCTTTGGAGGCAGATTTAGAGAATTTTTGCACATGGAGGCTGGTTCATTGTGGTTGGAGCCAAATGTGGTTGCATTTGTAGTTCACAGAATTAAACATTTAGTGAATTTCTAAAACTTTAAACAAAAAAGGGTATCCTTTCTTGCAGTTTTGAGGCAAAGAATTTAGCTTTATATCCCTTGATAAAACGATATCCTTACTTCTCCATGTATTTAGCAAATAACTGTGAATAAGACACCTTTATTTTTAAGGTTTATAATGTGTGGACTGAACGATTTTCATACCAAAACAAAACCGTTACACAGAAAAGCAGTTGACTGAGAAAATTAAATAGAATAAAAATACCACAGTTCAAGTACAATTATCAAATGGCACTTTTTCAGATGTACATAGAACACATTTGCCTTAGCGTAATGAAAAGTCCTCTTTTCTTAAAACGCAATCTGTCAATGTAAAATAGAATAATCACAATACAATTTTCTTCACGATGCCTGAATGCGAGATATAGTCAAGAAAAAGTTCAGTTTAATATCATCAGAAAAGCAATTTACTGTACATAAGGAGAGCAAAGTTCCGTTGTTTGGACACTTTTAATGTTGAATAGCAACAGGCAAATTGTGCTAGGAAAATGTTCCAAAAATGACATAATGAAAAAGTAATCTTCATACATTCTCCATTCTCTGAATGAGCAAAGTAACTTGAGGTGGTGAAAAAAATGCAGTAAAACACCTTCTAACCTCTCGAACATGGAATGTAGATTGCATTCAACAAAAAAAAGCCTGTCCTTCGTTTGACGTGTCTTGGTTCAAGATGGGGTCAACCCGGGACTTGTCATTTCTGTTGTTGGGCTTGCAAGGTATTCACTTGACTTGAGACTTGTGAGGGACTTGTAACTGGCAACAGATGTAAGGGAACCACACAGTCCTAGCAAAGATGGGGTATCTTCTTTTCCTGCAAAGAGAAATTAAAAGTTGGAATGAAATATGGAGATTGAGATTAAACACGCTCAGATTAAATTTTGTGACGGCATAAAAAATAAAGATAGGATTTAAATCTAATCCACTAAACCAGTCATACCTCTCAATCGTCATGTATCTGATGGAGATGGTGTTGGAGGGAAACTCAAAGGATGCAGCTATAAGAAAACACATACCCGATGCTAATCTCTTTATCTAATTTATGCTTTCATCTTTCAAGTAAATCCATACCCCCTAACAGCAGTGTCCAGTGAAGCAGGAAGTCAATGGCCTGGGTAAAAGTGTGGGCCACTGACGCAAATCACGTGACCAGAACTGCCAAAAGGGGTGAACATGCCCAAAAAGGGGCATGTCTGTCCAAAGAATTGGAAGTACGGACTGGCATCAGTGTCAGTGTCCCCATTTCTCCCAGTGTCCCCATGTCTCAGTGTGTCTCGTGTCACTAGGATACTAGGGGACACTGAGAGACATGGGGACACAGTGAGACATGGGGACACTGAGACACTTGGGGACACTGGGAGACATGGGGGCACTGAGACACTTGGGGACACTGGGAGACATGGGGGCACTTGTGGATACAGACATGGGGGCACTGGGAGACAAGGAGACACTGGGAGAAATGGGGTCACAGACACTAGGAGACATGGGGACACACATTTGGGGAAACTAAGACACTAGGGACACAGAGACATGGGGACACAGACACTGGGAGACTAGAGGACACTGGGAGACATGGGGAAACAGACACTAGGGACACTGGCTGAGAGGAATGGGGGCAACAGACACTTGGGGACACTGGGAGACAAGTGGCACTTGTGGATATAGACATGGGGACACTAGGAGACACAGACATTTGTGGACACTGGGAGACATGGGAACACTAGGTACACAGATACATGGGGACACAGATACATGGGGACACAGAGACATGGGGACACAGACATGGGGACACAGACACTGAGAGACATGGGGACACTGGCTGAGAGACATAGGGACACTGGGAGACACTGTGTCCATAGTGTCTCCCTGTCCCAATGTGTCTCCCTATGTCTTACAGTGTCCCAGTGTGTATCAGCGTCCCCATGTCTCACAGTGTCCCCATGTTTCCCAGTGTACCCACGTCTCCCAGTGTCCCCTTGTGTCTCAGTTTCCCCATGTCTCCCTGCTGCCTTTCCCCTCATTCTTCACATATCTGAGCTGTAGTCTGCCTCTGCAGGCTGGGAGCTGCTGTCTGGACTCTCTCTGCTGTGTAGCTGTTCCCCCATGGATCAGTGAGTAGAGAGAGGCAGGGAGGAAGATGCTGTAACTTCCTATCCCTGCCTCTCTCCATACACAGTGACCCCTACTGGCCGGTGCTGGTATTGCAGAGTAATCTCCGTTTATACTGAGAAAAATATTTGCATTTGTATTGCCGGTATTACTGCAATACCGTCACGGCCAGGTAGCCTCAAATACTGGTTGTGCCTTAAAATACTAGTCAGGTGGCAAACCTTTTTTAAAATGGGCCTATTCCATGGGCCTGGGCGTGGGCCTGGAGCTGCAGCTCCATCAGCCCCAATGTTAATCAGGCCCTGCATCCTAGTTATGACTTTGCACAAGAAATAGCTCAGTTTTGTAAACATATAGTCTGCAGTGTAGAATATAGTCTGCAGTGAAAGTAATACATTTAATGTATCTAATAATCCATTAGTAATAGATGACACGCTGTGGAAGAAGAATGTCCTCACTTTCTTCGGACAAAGTTGCATGTTTACCAATAGCTGCAGTCTGAGACACATCCTTCAAAAAACACAAAACACAAAAAATGGACAATTCCACGCATGAGACAGGACACCCCATGCGTGGGTGGAGTTGTGGAAGGGTCTCCATTTTGGACTGGACACATGACTCTGTTTCTGTGACTGAAAGGAATGAGCTTGTGCAAAACTAACAAAGCCAAAGAAGTCTTGCCGACATTGCAAATGTACTTCAAACCTCAACTCCATGTTTATTCCAGTGTAACATTGTTTGTATTTATATTGTCGCTAAGTAAACCGTTATAAAATCACACTGTGTGCATTTACTCTCTTTGTACTCTGTGATCGCCTGAAGAACCTTTCTAAATAATGTGAAATCAATTTACTCAATCCCACATACACATTTTTTTCTTTCTTTTTTTTATTATAAATTTTGTTGACATTTTTGATATAAAACGTTTTCATATTAAAAATTAATTTCTAATATTCAGATTTACCACGTCTCCTGCATATTATTATTATTATTGGCATTTATATATAACGCCAACAAATTCCATAATGCTGTACAATATTACAAGGAGATTTAACAATAAATGAGATAATTATGAAAACTTACGGGAACAATAGGTTGAAGAGGAGCCTGCTGAAATGAGCTTACAGTCATCATGCACCCAGGTCACAATTATTCCGACCTTGTCACTCCCACAAACAATCCACAAGTCAAGTGAGTTATCTACTACAATGTCCTGTAGCTGGCCATTCAATCTATGTGTTCTATGTCAACCCCTATTTTGAGTATGTAATCTCTGTTGAATCTGGACCAAAAAAGAAATTAAAATTGTGGTCAATGGTCATAAAAAACCCCCCCAAAAACCCACATGGCGTTTTAATGGCATACAATGAAGCTGGCCCTTAATTCAAGGATATAAAATTACAGAGACAATAAATGATATTAATTTATAGCAAAACAGACCAGCAACATTCAGTTAGTCTCTCATACAATGATAATAATGGGTACAAAGCAGACAATAATTTATTTAATATATGATGGTTAAATGATTGCATAAGGCACCATCTCAAGTAAAACTATTTTACCCGTATGCTATCAAACAAAATGATTGTTTTATATTCCTAGCCAGTGTATTCCGTGAAAACGGAGGGCGATATGTATAGATGGATTGCTGGGAGAAAAGTAGGGCAGTTATGGGCAGAGATCGAAAGAGGAGAATTCACTATGGGATCAATTACAATGAGATGGAAAATTCCACTGGTTTCCATGGTGATTGCCCACTTTTAGAACTTTACCACACAATCAATATTTATCCCTAAGCCCCTAAATGTTAAACATTTCTCCGACTCGTCTAAATGCAAATTCAATCAGATTTAATACGCCATTGCATTTTCCCCATGGATGAGTTTCTTATACACTTAGGCTCTTATTTGGGATTGTTGTAAAGACCCTCAAAAGATATGATGTTTAGTGGGACTATTGGTGCCAACAATCCTGAATTTGTCATGTCAGTCCTGTATTTTGGGGTACTATGCCAACAAAAATAGGTCCTTTTGAAGTTTGCGGTCAGATCTGAAAATGTGGAGGGGATAGGGCATTAGGACCATGTGCAGTGCAGTTCAGCAGCAAGCTGTGCAAAGTCTGCTGGAGGGGCAGGCTATCGATCAGTCTGGCCACCCTTTCAGAGGGTGGGCACGCACTTTTCATGGGAAGGCTCACTCCTCACACAGTGCTGTGTGCTGCCTTCTATTGGCAGATATGAGTGGGACTCTTCATAATTAGTGCCTGAATTGACCATAGCTAGGTAAACAAGTATTCAGTGAGCATTCCTGAGGATTTTCACATCCCATGTCCACAGAGACCTGTTTGGATTTTAGTTAAAAGGACACTTCAATGAATCATAGGCGCTGTAGCTATTTTGGGAAAAAAGCTTTGGTGATGGAATGCTTTTGGGAACCCATATCTTTCTTACACTACCTCATCATCCATCCAATCCATTTACCAAGACACTCTAAGCATGGAGGTTACAAATTCCGGTTACTGTTCACCCTTTTGGCTCCATTCCATAACACAAGGAACATATAATGCTCATGCTGTGCAAACAGTAGGATAGAAATTTAGGAAAAGAGATTTTCATCATTATGAGGGTTCACATTATGGGGAGTTTTTGGGGTATTCCTACTTTTTCCTCAAGCTGTTTGAAACAGTCCTACATAAAACAGGAGATTGCACACACTGATAGATATTAGATTTATAGGGAGAACAAAACAATTGTTACAAAAATTTGACCATAAAGGTGATTCCCTCCCCCTCCCCCGTTTCAACTATGCAATAAGAAATTAGTAGAAAAACAACAACATGTTGCATTTTTGATTAGGGATTGCTACCCAGTGCAAATCGTAATGCTGTTTTTGTGACTACTAACCTTATTAATAGACTATGAAAGCGGTCCCATATGGTAGTAAAACTGGGTTTTACACATTGGAAGATAGATGCCATATAGCACTTCTATCTATATATGGCCCCAGGGAACAAAATCGGTACTGTCCTGCTGGATTCATGATTGGCAGGTCTGTGATCCTTTTTCATATGCATAACTTTCAGATTAAATTACCAAGATATCCTTTTAACTAACGAGTCTATCAATAATTGTTACATACAAATGGCATCAAGGTCATCTTCAAATATACTGCCTAAAGTAGCACCCATAATGATACTATGCCAATATCATACCAAAGAATAGTAGGCACCAAGAGCCAAGTAGTCCTTATGGAATAAGCTGGGTGTGCATAGGAAAGCATTTTGTTGAGCAAAATGTCTGCCGCTGAAAGGGTTAACAATGGAATTGTACAATTTGCAAAGCTCCTATTAGCCTCAACGCACAACAAGGGTACATCAGTCAGGAGATTTTTGGTGATATTCTTTTACTGCATAACGCCACAGTCATTAACTAGGACAAAAAAAAATCTTTTTAGTTATTTGATCAAAGAACAGCAAAAATATAATTGCCATATATTCTACAGTTACAGCAAATCTCATCAACAGCAAGATGAATAATTGTATTGTTCCATAAGGATTCCCAGCGAGGAGGAAACTCAGCATGAAACTCAATAATAATGTTTTATATGAGTCTTCAGATCCTAAGGAGAAATTATGCGTTATAATTCATAATAAAGATAAGGCATTCAAAACTAGTGCAGAAAGGAGGGGCGAGTGCTAGCAAAAGACGAAGATGGATGCTTAATGGGCGATCTCTCGGTCCCGCTCAGCTACTAAACGTTTTGCTAGCTGACGGCTTGAGCAAATGAAATCACTCTATTCACGAAAAGTCTTCACCCAACTTGTAGACCCCCAAAATGCCTAATCCGCAGACGAAGGAGAAAGTTTACACACATATCTCTAATGTTTCTCACCTCTCCGGTGCTGATAGAGATGACCGCTATTCCATTATGGCCAGCCCTGGCTGAGGAATTAATGAAGTGATAACCTTTATACATTTGCTCAGAAGCGAATAAAAAAGAAAAAAAAGATCTTGGGTCCTTTATGAATGACGTAAAGGTTAAATGAACTACTTTATCAATCAAAACTGGTAATATAATATGGAAAACACTTAATGTGATATTCAAGAACACCAATCAACCCACAAAACAGACTGAAACCACTAAAAATGAAAGTGCATAACCTCAAGTTACAACAGGATGATGACGACAATAAAATTAGACGCAATAACATAAAAATCAGAAGTCCCTGAGGAGATAATCAATATAAAAGCATTTACCTTGCCTCTATTTAAGATTCTGCTACCTAGCTATCCAGGTGTTAAGTTCATGACTTCTGTCATCGCATTGGTAGACCTACTCTGGAGAAAGGCCCTAGGAATGTTGTAGTATGCCTACTTTACCCTAACGTGATAATAGATATTTTTAGTTCAATGCGAGCATCCCCAGAAAAGATCAACTCTTACAATAGATCCCCCACTCCATGAGCTGATGAAAATATGAACTTTCCATTGCCCCCTGCTATATAGGGAACCATTTTAAGGATTAGCCCACTACATTCAATATCAGGTGATTCTATTACCGATCTTGGAGAGGGTACCGCTGGACTATGAGACACAGGTAAGGAGGATCACCTTTGGCAAACGCGCCATAAAAGATTAACCAGACACAAATCAATATCCAGAAAATTCAACTGAATAACCAACATTGACTCAAATCACTTAAATCTATTTCTCGGTTTTAGTTATGCATGCTCTATTTTATTCAATACACTTGTTTTGGTGCTGTTCACAAGGGGTGAAAGTAAGCAATATCGATAAGTCAGTTTTTTTATTTTATAATTACCAATATGGATACCGCAATTTCCTGGATCCAAGGATGGCCAATCCACACAATGTGATTGCTTGACTAAGGCCCTGTTGTGGGCTGAAATGTTGTTTCTATTTAGCTCCAATAAATTTGCCCACTGGATTGAACATGAGTGGCTGGACCATCATTAGTTTTTAATTTTATGACCATCTAGTTTTTGGTATTTATTGTATTACTATTACAATATTTTCTGGAAAATTCTGCACTAGGTGGCATACTTTGGTTAAAATACAGAAAAGATGGAAGCATCTCTAAATTCTAATATATCAATACAGATATATTAGCAATCTTGTGCAGAGCTTATATATCTATACACACTTCCCCAGTGGTGTGCAAGATATATATATGTATGTGTGTATATAGAGAGAGAGTATTAGATAGGAATACACCAATAAACATAAATTGTATAAAATAATCAAAATTTATTATGTTTTAAAACACAGATATTCCTAGCTATTGCTATAAATAGCTGCTAACACAGTAAAAATAAGTGATGATGAGTACCAATAATCACTAGATGATGCAACAGAGTCAGTGATATAAAGAGAGTAAAGTGTCCCTGTGGAATATATTACCACTCCTTCACAGGCAGCAAGCCCCGTATGGCAAGTGGATGCTTAACCGGTTAAGCAGTCTCCCTTCTAAACCATGAGATGGAGTCGGTGAGGTGAGTAATAAGCATAGTGTAGAGTTTTAAGGTTAATGTCCCTATAAGACACCATTGGTAGTGTTTGGCTATGGGTAAAGTGTGCAGTGAGCATGTCTCCTGGAGTTATGTTCGGAAAATGTGTCTTCCACTTCCTTATGCCTGTTTGTAAGCTGCTCCACTCCGGGATATATCGCAGTATCTTATAGAGTTATAGGAATTGAAGTCAGAAGAGCACAACATGGCACCTAGAGGGTTCTCCCAGTCAACAGGAGTGAAGTGTTGAGTAATGGTGTTATAGTAGTGTCGTTTTTGAAGGTAAGCGAACCATGGAAGTAGAAGGTCTGGGAAACGCTCTCGTAGCTCAGTAAGGGACAGAAACATTTGGCCGACATGATCTACAAAAGGCCAGAGGGTGGCAATCCCACTCTTCGCCCACACCATGAAAAGGTGGTGAGCACCTGGAAAAGTCCGGGTTATGAGTTAAAGGTAGGTGAATGGTGCGTATTGGGTTAACACCTGATTTGGAGCCAGACTGTTTACATGCCTGATAGGGGTAGGCGAGAGGGATTAGATAGAACAGAGTAGATGGTGCAGCCTGTGAAAAAGAGCCTCAAGTGTGTTCAGTGATGCCAGATAGGACTCCAAGGACAAGTAAGAAAATCTGTTTTGGTCTAGCGCATGCCTAAGCTGTGCTGCCAAAATGTATTCCCCAGCATTAGGCAGGTTTAGACCAGCATCAGCCCTCTGCTGGTATAATTTAATAAGGCTAAGGCGGGCCTACGTCCCTGCCAGAGAAATTGTCTAAGAGGTTTGTTCAACAAACACTCGTCACTTTTCGAGAGGACTATTGGGAGCACCTGGAGGGGCTATAACAGTTTAGGAAAACTGACCAATTTGTATAGATTGTCACTTCCAATGTAAGATAAAGGCAACTTGTGCCAATGTTCAAACTCTGCCAAGATGGCCGTTAAGATTGGCAGAATATTCTATTTCATTTGTATATGAGGGAGACATCTCTAGGGATTTCAATGCCAAGATATTTAAGTTCCCCCGATTGTCACGGCAAAGGAACCCTTCGAGGGAGTGGTGGCAGAGGGCACCCACTCAAGTGAAGGGCACATGATTTGGCCCAATTGATACTGAGGCCCGCCTTGTTGTGGAATGTCTCTAGCAAGTCAACAAGTGGAGGCATGGAGCGCCGTGGGTCAGTGATAAAGAGTAACAGATCATCAGCAAATGCTTTGACTTTCAGTGTAACATCACCCATCGGTGTGCCCCTAATCCCCTACAGCTTCTCGAGAGCTCTCAGTAATGGGTCAATATCAAGATTAAACAACAAAGGCGAGAGTGGGCAACCCTGGCGCACACCACTCCCCAGGGCAAAGTATGGCGTGTCCAGGCCATTTTTGGTAATACAGGCAGTAGGGGTATTGTAAATTTTGAATAAACTGGACAAATATGTGACTGAAATATTGCAATTTTAGCACCCTAATCAGGTGCTGCCAGAATATGCTATCAAAAGCCTTCTC
Source organism: Pelobates cultripes (assembly GCA_933207985.1). Taxonomy (NCBI): domain Eukaryota; kingdom Metazoa; phylum Chordata; class Amphibia; order Anura; family Pelobatidae; genus Pelobates; species Pelobates cultripes. Next base: position 38,774,150 of record OW240915.1, read on the forward strand.
TATGTCAAGGCTAATAAGGGATGGGGAGCACGAGTCCAGTCCCCCACGTTTGGCATAAGCCACAGCCGCAAGAGCTCTTCTGACCCCAGTCACTCCCTGTCTGCCCCACACAAAGCCCAGTTGGTGAGAGGTGAGTGTCTGCGGCAAAAACGATTGTATTCTCAGAGGAATCATTTTGGTAAGGAGTTTGACATCCGGATTAAGTAGTGATATTGGGTGATAGGAAGCCAAATTCTCAACATCCCTATCGGGTGTGGGTATCAGAATTATTCTGACTTGATTAAGTTCAGGCCTTCTAAATATATTCTATTGAACAAGTTTTTGAGAGTGGGACTAAGCTGTTGTTTCAGGGATTTATAGTATTCTGAGGTAAAGCCGTCGGGGACTGGTGCTTTCCCAGTCTTGAGGGTCTTTATTGCTATGTGAATTTTGCCGAAATAGATTCACTAAGAAGCTCCCTGGACTCCTCACTCAACTGGAGAAGGTCAAGGCTCTAAAGGAAAGCCATGCTATGCCCATGGTCATCCGGCTGTGCCCCAGTTATTTTTTTGTAGTAATCAAAGAATAACTTGTTGATGGTAACATGGGAGGTACATCTAGTCCCATTTGGAGAGGTGATTGCTGTAATAGGCTTGAATTTGGACTTAGGGTTGGCCATTCGAGCCAACAGTCTCCCCGACTTACCACCCCACCGAAAGAAATGTTGTGTTTGAAAGTCTAGCTTTGATTGTGCATGGTTCGCTCGCTATATAGGTATTTAGGGTGTGTTGGGCATCTCGGTATGACTGCCTATGTGTATCGGAAGGGTTGACCAAGTAGTGGCCATGGGAACGTTTGAGCTCTTGTTCAAGCAAAGTGAAGTCCCTTGTCCATTGTTTTTTGACTGATGCCATATAAGACAGTATCTGTCCCCTTATAACTGCCTTGGATGTCTCCCACAGCAATTTAGGGTCATCCACATGTTCCAGATTATCATCTACAAAGTTAGCCCAACTAGTCTGGAAGTGATCCTGGAAAGATCGTTTTTTAGTAAGATGTGCTGGGAAACGCCAATGTGCGGTAATTGGGTGTGAGGGCTGTGTGGAGAGAAGTAGTGTGATCGGTGCGTGATCAGAGGCGGTGATTGTCTCTATAGTGGAGCAGTTGACATGTGGTAAAACTGTCGGGGTAACCAGGAACATATTGATTCGAGAGAAGGAGTTGTGAACTGGAGAGTGGAATGTGTAATCTCTTTAGTTACCAAGGAGTATCCTCCAATGGGTCATGCAAATTATAGGAAATGGTGAAGTGAAGGAGTCTGCGATCACTGTCCGTTGGAGGCATGGATCCTGCTGAGGATCTGTCTCGGAGTGGGTCAAGGACAGCATTAAAGTCTCCCCCCATTATAAGCTGATCAACCTCTGTGTGAGCAATGTGAGAAGCTTAGTAAAAGAAGGGGCGGTAGAAGAGTTTGGGTAAACATTGACTATGCAATAACACGTGTTGTTAATATTAATACATAAAATAATGTAATGTCCCTCAGGATCAACATCACAGCTGTGGATCACATATTGCAGGCTGGCGTGTAGGAGAATTGCCACACCTCTGGCCTTAGAGTTGTTTTTGGCTGCTATGCAGGATTGAATTAATGGAGCCTTGAGTTGGGTGGTGTCAGAACGGGACCAGTGAGTTTCCTGGAGTAGGACAATCTGAGGCTGTTATTTGGAAAGGTATGTTAAGATTTTTTTTCTTCTCTGGAAAGGGGTAAAAACTTACCTTTTTCCAGCGCTGAGTGGAGAGCTCTCCTCCTCCGATCCTCCTCTTCTCCTCCCCGTCGGCTGAATGCGCGCGCATTCAGCCGGTCACATAGGAAAGCATTCATAATGCTTTCCTATGGACGCTGGCGTGCTCTCACTGTGAAAATCACAGTGAGAAGCACGCAAGCACCTCTAGTGGCTGTCAATGAGACAGCCACTAGAAGAAATAGGGGAAGGCTTAACCCATTCATAAACATAGCAGTTTCTCTGAAACTGCACTGTTTATGAAAAAATGGGTTAACCCTAGCTGGACCTGGCACCCAGACCACTTCAGTAAGCTGAAGTGGTCTGGGTGCCTAGAGTGGTCCTTTAAGAGTAGAGGCAGGTGTGTTTGCGGTACTGTAAATTTTTAAACCTCTGCTACCTGAGATACCCCAAACAAAGTGGGAGATAGATAGAGCTCACAGGGCCCTTGGTGCACCACGTAGAGAAGGGGGATCAGCTGACAGACATTATAGTGCAGTTCCATTATTTTAGCACAAAAGATGCTATTGTGAGTAAATGCTGCAGTATTGAGGCAACATTTATGGGCAAAACCCCACAAATCTTTCAAGATTTCTGACCAACTACCCTCCTTAAGAGGTGGCAATGGAAGCCTATTACAGCTCATTTATGCTCACATTCGATTCCGTATGCATGGGGTCATCCTTTCAAAATTTTGGCATTTTTAAATGGTCATACACCATGGAGACCCTAAGAATTTTTTCAGGCTCTAAGGTTACAGGAACCAGATGGGATTATGGCACTGTTTGCGCCTAAAGATTTACCTGCCCCCTTAACGAGGGAATGGTATGAGGTTGGGGAACCTTAAGGACTTAGGGTGTGGGGGAATCTTTAGAATGTTTGATTTATGTTTTCATGGAGACTTAAAAGCGTTCCTTATTTAATATAATTATGAGGGAGATATTAACTATACTGAATTTCCAATATGGAGTTTAGTTAATCTTCCTCTTCTCTTTTCATTCCCCCTTCTAAATAAATAAAATTAGGCTCACTTTGTCGTTTTGTTTTGTAAAAAAAAATATTTATTACAAAGCAGGATTATTTTTTTGATTGAAAGTAACCAATCAGAGAGTTATGAGTCAAATTACACAGCGTGGGAAAATTCCAAAGAACTTTCCCACGCTGTGCAAAATGACACAGAGCATTCTGATTGGCTGGATTTCAAGCTAACCAATCAGAGTGCTCTGTGTCATTTTACACAGCGTGGGAAAATTCCAATGAACTTTCCCACGCTGTGCAAAATGACTCATAACACTCTGATTAGATGGCTTGAAATCCATCCAATCAGAGTGCTCTGTGTCATTTTACACAGCGTGGGAAAGTTCTTTGGAATTTCCCCAGACTGTGTAAAATGACACAGAGCACTCTGATTGGTTACTTTCAATCCACCAATCAGAGTATTGTTATGAGTCAAATTACACAGCGTGGGAAAATTCCAAAGAATTTTCCCACGCTGTGTAAAATGACACAGAGCACTCTGATTGGTGGATTTACCTGTCAGTCTCTTCATTTACCTGTCAGAGCACTCTGATTGGATGGCTTAAACCCACCAATCAGAGTGCTCTGAGCCTAATTGCAAGGCGGGGCAAGGCTTTATAAGCTTTGCCCCGCCCTGCAGAGCTCAGTCTGCGCGGAGCTCTCCAGGTGAACATGGATTTTATTTTGCGCTCGTTTTTTTTTTTTTAAAGTGCGTTTGTTATTATGGATTTTTATTAGGCCTTTTTTGGAGCTGTAAAAATTAGATTTTAGAAGAAAGAAGACATCAAATGGTAAGTTTATTATTATTTTTTTTTTTACAGGTATCTAGCTTATGGTCCCACCTCATTATTTTTAGGATGAGGGGGTAAGTAGGGGTTATTTGTTGGTGGGAAGGGGGTGACGGGGGGGGTTAAATGTTTATGTAGGGCCAGGGGGGAGGACAATAGGCCCCCCTTATTCTAAATTTAGGGCCGCCACGCAGGGGTGGGGGCCTGCGGGGGTCGGTAGGTCCCCCCCATTGTTAGGTAGGTCCCCCACCCGCCGCGCAGGGGTGGGAGTGGGGGTGGAGGAAAGTAGGCCCCCCCCCCTCAATCTTATTTAGGTCCCCCACCCACCGCGCAGGGGTGGGGGCTGGGGGGAGGACAGTAGGTCCCCCCAATCTTATTTAGGGCCCCCACCCACCATGCAGGGGTGGGGACCGAGGGGGAGGACAGTAGGTTCCCCCCCTCAATTTCATTTAGGGTCCCCACCCACCGCTCAGGGGTGGGAGACAGTAGGTCCCCCCCTTATTGTTATTGAGGGGCCCCCACCTGCCACTCAGGGGTGGGGGCCGGGGGGGGGAGGACAGTAGGTCCCCCCCCATTGTTATTTAGGGCCCCCACCCGCCTCTCAGGGGTGGGGGCCGGGGGGAGGACAATAGGTCCTCCCTCCTTATTTTACTTTAGGGCACCCACCCACTATTCAGGGGTGGGGGCCAATAGGTTTTTGTTTTTTTTAAAAAAAATTTTTTACAGTGAGCAGCCTCAGGCTGCTCACTGTTTACTAGACATGCCCCTACTCGCGGTATAGCTAGTAGGGGCTGAATTTACTAATACTAAGTAATCTTTACTTAGTATTAGTAAATGTGGCTGAAAGACCAATTTAAAATGCGCCATTAAATCGCCGAACACCGAATTCCAACCCGAACATACAGTGAAATGTAAAACCCTAATGTTCGGTACAAACCCGAACTTTCCAGTTCGGGTTCGCTCAACTCTAATTATTACCAATAAAAATAGATAAGAAAACCACACTGTAGCTTTCAGGGAAATTACACAAACAGGTGTGAATATTTTCTTCCTTTTTTTTTTTCTTCGTTTGTTCTATACTCTGTCGCTTATCTCTCTTAGAAATTAAGTATTTTTTTAGTCTATATTTCCAAACATTTGGGAAAAATAAATTTTTGCTAAATGTTATCAAGCAATTTTATATGTACTGCATAATTAATGCATTTTGCTTATGCCTACAATATATAATATTTGTCTGTTTTTGACTTTCTCACAAAAATAATAATAAAAAAAAATGCTATTTCGTAGATATATTCCTAATGGATACATGCATGCAGGGCCGGCGCTTCCTATAAGGCGAACTAGCGCCCCCATCGCTGGCCCTTTAAATTCTGCAGCCGCCTGAGCGCTCTATGGAGAGCGCTCAGGCGGCTGCCGCAGTGCCTCACCTCCCCTGCCCTGCTGTAGCGTGGCCGAGCTCCTTTCCGGCCCATGCACTTCCCATGCACTTCCTGTCAGTCCCGCCGGGTCGCGGGACCGGAAAGGAGCTCGGCCACGCTACAGGGCAGGGGGGTTGAGGTGAGGAGAAGCTGATGGGGGGAGATGATTGATGGGGAGGGAGATGATTGATGGGGGAGGGGATTGATGAGGGGGAGATGATTGATGGGGGAGATGATTGGGGGAGATGATTGATGGGGAGGAGGGGGGAGATGTGATTGATGGGGGAGATGATTGGGGAGATGATTGATGGGGAGGAGGGGGAGATGATTGATGGGGGAGATGATTGGGGGTAGGAGATGATTTGATAAGAGAGAGAGGGGGGAGATGATTGATGATGGGAGGGGGGGGGGGAGATGATTGATGGGAGGAGGAGGGGGGAGATGATTGATGGGAGGAGGAGGAGGGATGATGGATGGGGGGAGATGATTGAGGGGAGGGAGATTTGATAAGAGAGAGGGAGGGGGGAGATGATTGATGGGAGGGAAGGAGGGGGGGAGATGATTGATGGGAGGGAAGTGGGGGGGAGATGATTGATGGGAGGGGGGAGAAGATTGGGGGGGAGAAGAAGAGAAGATTATGGGGGGAGAAGAAGAGAAGATTACGGGGGGAGAAGCAGCGATTACAGGGAGGGAAGGGGGGAGAAGATTACAAGGGGGAGGGGAGAAGATTACAGGGAGGGGGGAGAAGAAGAGAAGATTACAGGGGGGAGAAGAAGAGGAGAACACAGGGAGGGGGGAATAAGAGGAAAACACAGGGAGGGGGGAATAAGAGGAGAACACAAGGGGTGGGAGATGAGAACGTAGGGGAGGGAGAGACCACTAAAGGAGGGAGGGGGCGGTGGAGAGACCACTAGGGGAGGGGTGTGAGGAGAGACCGCTGTATGCATCCCTTATGCATACAAACACAGATTCACACAATGCATCCCTTACACACAACAAGAAACACACAATACATCCCTTATACACACACACACACTGCTTCCACTACACACAAACTGCATCACCTACACAAACTGGTATCCCTATACACTACATTACGTAAGCACACACATTAGATCCTCTACAGTAACACATAACACATCCCCTACACACTCCACTCCCTGTGAGTTCATGGGTGGAACATGTAGGTGGACTTATGGGTGGGCTTTATGGGCATACTCACCGTCAGGCCCTGGGGCCCAGACCTTGAGCTATGTAAGAGGCCCCAAAAATGGAGCTGCTTCCCGTTCTCCCAGAACATTGAATTTTGTGACCACAGTTACAAACAGCCTCCAGAGATCCTGTTCTACACCAGACCAGTGGAGCCAGACTGCAGCCAGAGCCCATCACCATCCTCATCTGATTGTAAGTAGGCAATCTAGTATATTATTAGTGACACTAATCTCTAATTTACCTCACATTAAATGGACACTATAGTCCCCAGAACCACTGCAGCTTAATAAAGTTGTTGTGGTGTCTATAGTTTGTCCCTGCAGGCTTTTTAATGTAAACACACACTGTGTGCAGCACTGGCGTTAGTTCTATGGGTGGGGCATTGCGATGTTCCGGGGGGGGGGGGAAGGGGCGGCAAATCCTTCTTTTGCCTAGGGCGGCAAAAATCCTTGCACCGGCCCTGCATGCATGCATTTAGTCTTTGGGGGTATATATACATTTAAAAAATCTTGCAAAAGATGCAGATCTTCTGCATGCTGCCATTGCAAGCTCTGTTCTGGACTGCCTATTGTTAAATCTGTGCAAAAAATTCTACTGTCTTCTGGTGACAGGTGTTGTCAGTAAATTTCTAAAATATTACAAAAGGAAATTATGCCCTTAAATATAATGTCTGATAAAACTTATATTTGGAATGCAATTCTAGCACACACACACACACACACACGAGAAACACTAGCTTGCTGCTTAAAATTATTATATATATTATTATATATTCAAACACAATACGAACTTACCTCGAGTTAAATGTGAACCTTCGTGCTTCCCGTTACCATCCTGGGACTGTCCAGGGTCAAATGAAATCTGAGAAAGGCTGGCATCTGCAGAGAGCTGACCCAAACTATGGAAACTCTTCCTGAAAGAAAAAGAAAAGAATACACTATATGACTGAAAGTACAATAGACAGTATACCAATACACAGCAGAAAATTTAAGGGAAAAAAAACAAACAACAAAAAAATGTACTTTGTTGTATTTTCTTTCTTAGCAAAACTAATGAGATTTGAATGTGAAGAAAAACACAGCATGAATTTAAGGCTAAAATCTATAAAACGCACTTAAGTTGTGTTGGTGCACGCAGTGTCCTTTTAATCTTAATGGACAACCACACAAAATCTATAGCATACTAGATGTGCTATTGTTGATTCGCATGATCATGAAGCCAATCAAAATTCAGCTCTGTTTTCAAACCATAAGGACTTTTGTGTCTCCTTGTAGGTCTTGTTGTCTAATTTTGCTATAAACAAGAGAGATGTATGTATGCTTTAAGGCCAGGGCCG
>OW240915.1:38781780-38815833 GCA_933207985.1 Pelobates cultripes
GAAGTTATTCCAGGTATTGACTTTAATGCCCATATACATTCTGTTCACTTATTTGAAAACTCCCTAGAGTCCAGGTAGTTGATTACGTGCATCGATGGGTGTGTTTTCCTGTATAGCTTGTGGTTTAAATCCAATTTGCCATTACATGAAAGGACCAAGCTCCTGTGATGACTCATAATATGGTAAGTATGCAATATATATAATACTTGGCTTCGCCTGGCAAAGGATTATGGGAAATGTGTAACATAAGCTTTCTGTTTCCTGCAGGCATCCTCGAGCAACATAAACAGCCAGCTGTGAAAACACAAGATAGGCTGCACCATCGGTTTTGAGAATGGTAAAAAGGACAAGTGAACAATCCACCTTAAAAGCTATGGAAATGAAAAGCAACAATCCTCTTAAAAGTTGGGAGATCGAAAGTCGCAATGATTGTCCAGTGAGTCAAAGTAGCCATGACAATGCTACACTTTATCACAATGCTGTCTATCTATGATTGTGTGCAAGAATATACCACATCTACTTTAGAGCAGAGAGAACTGAAAACATTTCCAGACTATTATCTTAATGACCATAATCACCATCTTTTCTGTCTTCTTTATCATGACCATCGGTATTTCTAAAATTCCATCAAACACCAGTGAAGACAAATAGACCACAGCATAGACATAGAGGATGGTATAAAGCCAATCAAAGGTTCAAAGTGAATGGGCTTCAGTGAAGATTTGTGATTGTATGATGCCCTTATTCATCCCCAAGAGAGATTTTGTACACCTGCACGAAAGACTACAGTCACCTCTATCTTGTGACCACAGTTTAAAGTATAATTGTCATGGTTCACAAAGCGTATTGTTTAATTAAAGAACATAATATTTAATCCATACATTGTGTCAACAGAAGTACCAAAAAATGTTTAACAATAATGCCCCCTTCCTCCCACTTGTCACTCTGTTCACGACTATAGGATAGTCTCATGTAGGAGTACAATCCATTCTACTGTATAGCTTCAATACCCTTGTACCTGCACTGTAGTGGTGATTCCCCGCAGGATATATGCATTTGTGTATAAATGTATTTGCCTAGCCAGGAAATCACATATATTGATTCTGAATTGTCCCGTTTTCTAGCGCAATCATTGGGTAACAGTATCAGGTGGAGTCAGACCTCATTAAGTATAACAAAGTTGTATTCCTAACACTATAGTGCCCTCTGGTCCCTTCCCTTCGTGGCACATAAAGGATTCAAAAAACATATAATTTACTCACCCAAGGAAGATCAGCGCTGGGTCTGTCTCCCGTCTCCTCTGACGTCATCTGACAGGGGGACCTAATGCGCATGCACGGTGAGCGCCACTTATGCATTAGACCTTCCCCATTGAATCAATGCTTTCCTATGATGATTTCTCTGACGTTGGATGTCCTCATGCAGAGCTTTGTTTAAGAGTCCACTAGAATCCAGGAAGTACCAGTAGTGACTGTCTGGTAGACAGCCACTAGAGGCACTCTTAGTACTGCAATATTTTACATTGCAGTACTAAGTGGGACAGGGACAATGAGATGAAGTGGTCTTGGTGACTATATTGTCCCTTTAATTTATGTGGTTGTTGTTTACTAAATACGTGTATCTGTAGGTTTATGGTGGTGAACTGGGCATGATCCTTTATTGAGTGAAAGGTTGAATTAATGGGATTAAATGGGCAGAGCCCAACAAGTCCAAGGGTAGAGTGAAATTCCAGTAGTACAATAGAAGTGCTCCACTATATTTAAACCTCACCAGCTGCCATTGCCTATTAGTTTTAGATCTGTTTCAAATATCGAAGCAATGTTTAGCAATTTCAGAACATCAAATCCTCCATTTATGCATTGAGTACTCCGGTATGGCTCCAAACCTCCAGCATTCGTGGAACAGAAAAGGATATATTTTTGTGAAATGCCATGAGCTGGAACTGCTCATAATGATTTTTTTTTTGTCAAAAGTTCAATATGATTTAATCATCTACTGAGTCTTTTAGATCTTGCAGTTGGCCTTTGCTATCTTTGCACTGAGAAGGATTTATCCATTTCTGTTTCGCGTTTAATCAAACTGGGCAATTTATCAGTACTGGACACATTCAGCAAAGATGAAAAACATTGAGATACTCTTTGGAGCGTGTAGAATTGTTTGGCACAGAAGATTTACCTGTGTTTCTTTTCAGTGGTTTTTAAGACCTTAAAAGTAATCCATTTCTGCTTATGAATCAGTATTCTACGGACATGTATGATACATATCTAAATACTCTGTTTTCTAGCGTTTGCACCACTGACGATAAAGGTTGCAACAGAACACACTTATCAGCCTAACAGGATATCAGTAAATATGTACTTTATATGTACAAGTGGTATAATTTTACAGGGAATAAAATTTCAGCACTATATAGCATTAGCCAAATTACCAGCGCATGCGCACAGCAAAATGTATTTATGTTTTTAGCTGACATCCTTTGTGTTTTCTGTTATATCACTGGCAACTATGGGAATTATATTTAACACATATAAATTAAAATTCGCTTTTTCTTTAGGTCATCTGTCAGCTGCACGTGACTCTTGTGATGAATGTGCCAGTTAGATAAAGCGTACAATATAATTTTAGGGAGCCAGTGACACCTTCCCCTGTAACCTGGATATGTAATTTAATCCTTTATGGACCTTTTTAAAATTTGGAGTTTGATACAGCTATGCCACAGTTTAGTTTAAAGAACGGGACACTATTTTGGTGTAATATGTTAGGGACTTTTTGTTGTCATGGAATTGTTCCATAATTGGGTCTAAAGAGGTTCTAAATATGGCAAGAAAAGCTAAATGAATTGCATGCTGGGCTTCTTTCCAAGTACCACTTTATGAAACGTCACATAAATGTAATCTTTCATTAATGATAACAGAAATATAAAGGGAAAGAAAGTAGCCAATAAAAACTTATTTTCTTCTTGAAAGGAAATAAAATGTGTCTTGGACACAGTTCCAGACTAATGCAAAACAATAATCTACCAGTTGGCATTTTACTATGATCAGTGACATATTTGCCACGAGGCAAACAAGGCATTTGCCTTGGGTGGCACTTTCCAGGGGGCAGCAAAAAATGCCACCCCCAAATGGCACGGCAAATGCACTGTTTATCACATATGTGTTTGTGAGGCCTGAAAACGGAAATGTAATTTGCATCCACACTCAAAAATTTTCATAAATGTTGCCCTTTTCAACCACTGAACATAGTTAGTGGAAGTGGAGAAACATAAGCTTTCATTTATGTTCTAATTTGCATTGTGTGCCCTGACTGTGCCTAGACTGAACTGGATTGTAATTACTTGCCTTATCTTTTATATACATTTTTTTAAAAATGAAACATGAAAAAAGTTCACACGTTATTGCAGATTTTCATTTTTTCCCCCCAATGATGTAACTTCCTCTTTGAAGGTCTTAATGAAATCCTCTGTGCCAGGCCCGTGGGATTTTTACTTTGTATTCAATACACGATGTTCATTCCTCAGGAACAATAATCACTAATCTCTTGAATTTCAAGGAACTTTATTCAGCACTTGGACAGCGCCCTGGCTCTACTTATGGGACTAGCTTTTGGCACAGCACATGCTGTGTATCATGGAGAATAGGTGACAAGGGAAATGCAATTTATAGGTCTAAATATCCAAACTGAAAAAAAAATACAACTTGGCCATTTTTCTAGATCAGGTATTCTTACCTAAAACTTGCAATTTCCTTGTTAATTCTCAGTTTCCAGTTTAATGAATAGCCCTGCATGTATGTCCTTTGAATATCACTCTCAGACATTTGTTTGGCTGAGCGTCATGAGAATCGTCCACCGTACCTGCAGTATGGAAGGTTCATCATGACTGCTTTAGGAAGCTACACATTTGTTTGTGCTTACTTCATATTTACTAGATGTTAGATCTGTCAGATCTTCATTGTTGACTGCTATCTCTAAGCTTCTAGCATTTCATTTCCAGTCAGTGGTCCTGTCTTCACTATATGTCAGACTTCACAGAACAGCGCAGGACTCTGTCTTATCAGCTTCAATGACTCCGTCAGAAGGCTGCTCATGCTTGACATAAGACAGTAAATAGCCCTTGGTAGACATTTGTAGCTTGTTTCCTGCCTTGTCCATTAAAGAGCATTAGGTTGCAAGCTGGTATTTTCTCAGGCAACAACGTAGCAAGGTGCAAGCATTAGTGGCATTTCAATGCAGATGTCATATCGCTAGTAGTGATCCCATGATGCCTGATCTCAAGTGACATAAGTGCAGAAACTCTGCCTTGGCACGGCTATCGCGTTATTCTAAGACATTAAGCAACCTTGCACACAACTAGATGAACCATTGCTGTATCAGCAAAAAGGACTCTGCTTTAAATGAACACTATAGCATTATGATTACAACCCTGTATTCCTAACACTCTCAAGCCCCAGCACCTATTTCGATACAGGATACTCTGTAGCAAAATGTAGATCACCATCAAACTTTAATAATAAAAAAAAAAAAAAAGCCTAAAGTGAGGGGGGAAAGTATATGATCCCTTGCTGATTTTGAATGTTTGCCCACTGACAAAGAAATGATCAGTCTATAATTTTAATGGTAGGTGTATTTTAACAGTGAGAGACAGAATAACAAAACAAAATCCAGAAAAACACATGTCAAAAAAGTTATAAATGAATTTGCATGTCAATGAGTGAAATAAGTATTTGATCCCCTATCAATCAGCAAGATTTCTGTCTCCCAGGTGTCTTTAATACAGGTAATTAGCTGAGATTAGGAGCACTCTCTTCAAGGCCAAGACCGAAGAGCTGTCCAAGGATGTCAGGGACAAGATTATAGAGCTACACAAGGCTGGAATGGGCTACAAGACCATCGCCAAGCAGCTTGGTGAGAATGTGACAACAGTTGGTTCAATTATTCATAAATAGGAGAAACAAAAAAAACACTGTCAGTCTTCCTCGGTCTGGTGCTCCATGCAAGATCTCACCTCGTGGAGTTTCAATGATCAACGGTGAGGAATCAGCCCAGAACTACTCGGGAGGATCTTGTTAATGGTCTCAAGGCAGCTGGGACGATAGTCATCAAGAAAACAATTAGTAACACACTAAGCACTGAAATCCTGCAGCGCCGAAAAGGTCCCCCTGCTCAAGAAAGCACATTTACAGGCCCATCTGAAGTTTGCCAATGAGCAGCTGAATGATTCAGAGGAAAACTGGGTGAAAGTGTTGTGGTCAGATGAGACCAAAATCGAGCTCTTTGGCATCAACTCAACTCGCTGTGTTTGGAGGAGAAAGAATGCTGCCTATGACCCCAAGAACATGATGTGGAAACATTATGCTTTGGGGGTGTTTTTCTAAAAAGGGGACAGGACAACTGCACAGCATCAAAGGGACGATGGACGGGGCCATGTACCATCAAATCTTTGGTGAGAAGCTCCTTCCCTCAGCCAGGGCATTGAAAATGGGTAATGGATGGGTATTCCAGCATGACAAAGACCCAAAACACACAGCCAAGGCAACAAAAGAGTGGGTCAAGAAGAAGCATATTAAGGCCCTTGAGTGACCTAGCCAGTCTCCAGACCTTAATCCCATAGAAAATCTGTGATGGGAGCTGAAGGAGATGTGTGCTAACCTGGTGGCCAACTACAAGAAAATGTCTGACCTCTGTGATTGCCAACAAGGGTTTTGCCACCAAGTACTAAGTCGAAGGGGTCAAATACTTATTTCACTCATTGATATGCAAATCAATTTATAACTTTTTTGACATGCGTTTTTCTGGATTTTGTTGTTGTTGTTATTCTGTCTCTCACTGTTAAAATACACCTACCATTAAAATTAAAGATTGATCATTTCTTTGTGAGTGGGAAAACATTCAAAATCAGCAAGGGATCAAATACTTTGTTCCCTCACTGTACCTGTTTCTTAGAGCTAGTGTTTAGATCAGGAGAGAGGGTAAAGACTGTATCAATCAAGCACGAGTGTGTATTAGAAAATGTCTATCCCAATCCCAAATTAAGGGAAAGTAAAATAAGAATGGAATATTTGATTTCAATACTTATATTCCATCTTCAATGATTAGGATTATTCAATCTGCAGTCATTGAAAGTTTCACCCTTAAATTAATCACTTGACAATATACATCTCCTTAGGTGGCAATATGCCAGACAAAAAGAAAAGCAGAATTAAATAAATACCTCAGCTGTAGCAAACCACTAACATCCTTATTAACGAACTGCTCTCCCTTGCAATCTAGCTAATAGAGGAAGGATTCAAAGAGGAAAATAAATGAAAGTGTGCAGTGCATGAGGTGTAAGTGTAGAGGGAACGTGAGGAAGCAGCCCGGTTCGATGCACCTTCACCAGGCACCAACCAGTATCTGGATCTGGTTGAAAGCTGCTTTATAAAGGGTATCCCCCTCTTCTACTCTCTTTGTTTAAACTTATGGCAAATGTTGAAAGTAAAATTCACCCCTAAATTGTTAAAATATGGGATGTAGGGATAATTGTGGGACAAAATATTAAAAATAATATCATATGTCTGACAGGGACTGACCAATTAGAGATGGTCTCTTCTAAATTGTCACGCTTTCTTTGGAGTGTCAGTTTCTGAAAATGCCATCCCCAATATATGTCTAAATCAATAGCTTCTTATTCGTGTTTGGTTTTCTAGGGGTGGAAACATGTTGCATTTTATGGTGCAAGTACTCATTAGAGAAGAGGTTACCAATCTGATTAGTAAACGCCTTCCCATGATCATCCCATTATTATTACGTGTATAATGTCATTGAAGTCTTTATAAGAATTCAAGGAAACATTGAAATCTGAGAGTCTGACATAAGAAATAACTCCAGCTGCTTTGAAAGGGTGCCTAGATTTGTATAATTAGTTGAAATACAATAATATGATTCATAGAATTAATGAGCACCCGGAATCGCTGAATTGCAAAATGTCCAAAAGACAGAAGATGTTAATACATCATGCAGCAATTTCGATATAGACAACTGATGGAATTCCTCTACTCAATCCCTCAACTCCCACTCCTTACCAGAGAACTCACATAATTTGAAACCATTTGTGTTGAATCTGACCCACTTGAGCATGAGATAGCAGCCCTATATGCCACTCTTCAACGTCAAAGGAGGTTTTCCCTGTCTAACTTTATGGGAAAATGGGAGGAGGCTCTGGGTATAACTTTTACCCCAAAATAATGGCACAAAAAATGTGACCTGACAAAATATTGTGAGATTTCTAGAAGGTTTCAAGAGTCTGCCTATAAGCTGCTCTCCTTCTGGTACAAATAACTGCAACTTCACACACGATTGAGCCTATTGATATCTATTGATAATTTATGCTGGAGGTGACAGATGGGGGTGGGTACACTTCTTCACATATGGTGGGACTGCTCTTTAATCTGCCAATTCTGGAAAAATAGGTTTAGGGAAGGGTACCTCTACCCCTAATCCTAACCTACCCCTAACACTACCCTAACCCTACTCCTAAACCTAACCCTACCCTAACCCTACTCCTAACCCTATTCCTAACCCAACCCTAACCCTCCTAGCCCTAACCCTACTCCTAACCCTACTCTACTCCTAACTCAACTCTAATCCTACTCCTAACCCAACCCTACTCCTAACCCTACCCTACTCCTAACCCAACCCTAACCCTACTCCTAACCCAACTCTAACCCTACCCTAACCCTACTCCTAACCCAATCCTAACCCTACTCTTAACCCTAACCTAACCCTACTCCTAACCCTACTCTTAACCCTACCCTAACCCTACTCCTAACCCATCCCTAGTCCTAACCCAAACCCTACTCCTAACCCAAACCCTAACCCTACTCCTAACCCTAAACCTACCCTAACACTATTCCTAACCCTAACCCTACTCCTAACCCAACCCTACCCTAATCCTAGCCCAACCCTAACCCTACTCCTAACCCAACCCTACCCTAATCCTAACCCTAAACCTACCCTAACACTATTCCTAACCCAACCCTAACCCTACTCCTAACCCAACCCTACCCTAATCCTAGCCGAACCCTAACCCTAATCCTAACCCAAGTTTACCCTTAATCCTAACCCTACCTTAACCCTAACCTTACTCCTAACCCAACCTTACCCCTAACCCTACACTTAGCCGAAGTGCCGAATTCCCTAATTTCGGAAGTACCGAATCAAAGTGCCGATGTCCTGAATTGCCAAAGTGCCGAATTTCAGAATGCCGAACCAAACCGAATTTTTGGCCCATGCACATCCCTACTCTTTTTCTGTCATTTGCTCTCTGGGTCTTAGGGTTTAATGATTTTTATGACTTCTGATAACATGGGATCAAGTTTTGACTACTCACATATGGTGGGACTGCTCTTTAATCTGCCAATTCTGGAAAAATAGGTTTAGGGAAGGGTACCTCTACCCCTAATCCTAACCTACCCCTAACCCTACTCCTAACACTACCCTAACCTTACTCCTAAACCTAACCCTACCCTAACCCTACTCCTAACCCTATTCCTAATCCAACCCTAACCCTCCTAACCCTACTCTTAACCCTAACCCTACTCTACTCCTAACTCAACTCTAATCCTACTCCTAACCCAACCCTACTCCTAACCCTACCCAACTTCTAACCCAACCCTAACCCTACTCCTAACCCAACTCTAACCCTACCCTAACCCTACTCCTAACCTAATCCTAACCCTACTCTTAACCCTAACCCTACTTCTAACCCAAACCTAACCCTACTCTTAACCCTACCCTAACCCAACCCTAACCCTACTCCTAACCCATCCCTAGACCTAACCCTACTCCTAAACCAAACCCTAACCCTACTCCTAACCCATAACCTACCCTAACACTATTCCTAACCCAACCCTAACCCTAACCCTACTCCTAACCCAACCCTACCCTAATCCTAGCTCAACCCTAACCCTACTCCTAACCCAAGCTTACCCCTAATCCTAACCCTACTCCTAACCCTAAACCTACCCTAACACTATTCCTAACCCTAACCCTACTCCTAACCCAACCATACCCTAATCCTAGCCCAACCCTAACCCTACTCCTAACCCAAGTTTACCCCTAATCCTAACCCTACTCCTAACCCATCCCTAGTCCTAACCCTAACCCTACTCCTAACCCAAACCCTAACCCTACACCTACCCTAACACTATTCCTAACCCTAACCCTACTCCTAACCCAACCCTACCCTAATCCTAGCCCAACCCTAACCCTACTCCTAACCCAACCCTACCCTAATCCTAACCCTAAACCTTCCCTAACACTATTCCTAACCCAACCCTAACCCTACTCCTAACCCAACCCTACCCTAATCCTAGCCAAACCCTAACCCTAATCCTAACCCAAGTTTACCCTTAATCCTAACCCTACCTTAACCCTAACCTTACTCCTAACCCAACCTTACCCCTAACCCTACACTTAGCCGAAGTGCCGAATTCCCTAATTTCGGAAGTACCGAATCAAAGTGCCGATGTCCTGAATTGCCAAAGTGCCGAATTTCAGAATGCCGAACCAAACCGAATTTTTGGCCCATGCACATCCCTACTCTTTTTCTGTCATTTGCTCTCTGGGTCTTAGGGTTTAATGATTTTTATGACTTCTGATAACATGGGATCAAGTTTTGACTACTCACATATGGTGGGACTGCTCTTTAATCTGCCAATTCTGGAAAAATAGGTTTAGGGAAGGGTACCTCTACCCCTAATCCTAACCTACCCCTAACCCTACTCTTAACACTACCCTAACCTTACTCCTAAACCTAACCCTACCCTAACCCTACTCCTAACCCTATTCCTAACCCAACCCTAACCCTCCTAACCCTACTCTTAACCCTAACCCTACTCTACTCCTAACTCAACTCTAATCCTACTCCTAACCCAACCCTACTCCTAACCCTACCCAACTTCTAACCCAACCCTAACCCTACTCCTAACCCAACTCTAACCCTACCCTAACCCTACTCCTAACCTAATCCTAACCCTACTCTTAACCCTAACCCTACTTCTAACCCAAACCTAACCCTACTCTTAACCCTACCCTAACCCAACCCTAACCCTACTCCTAACCCTACTCCTAAACCAAACCCTAACCCTACTCCTAACCCATAACCTACCCTAACACTATTCCTAACCCAACCCTAACCCTACTCCTAACCCAACCCTACCCTAATCCTAGCTCAACCCTAACCCTACTCCTAACCCAAGTTTACCCCTAATCCTAACCCTACTCCTAACCCTAAACCTACCCTAACACTATTCCTAACCCTAACCCTACTCCTAACCCAACCCTACCCTAATCCTAGCCCAACCCTAATCCTACTCCTAACCCAAGCTTACCCCTAATCCTAACCCTACTCCTAACCCTAACACTATTCCTAACCTAATCCTAACCCTACTCCTAACCCAACCCTACCCTAATCCTAGCCCAACCCTAACCCTCCCAGATAGCAAGGATAACTTGCCATAAATGTGTGGAAGACTTAAACTGTCAGTCTGTTTAACTTGCTGCACATTTTCACTGGCAAGTGATTCACTAGCAGAGCTCTTGCAGCTCAAGTTCTAGTTGACACTTTTTAAATTTGTAGCACATTTGCTTGGCCAGTCTCTAGGAAGAGCAAAATTGCAGTGGCAAGTCTACAGCAAGAGCCCTGCAAGTCTCTAGCAAGAACAAAATTGCAGTGGCAAGTCTACAGCAAGAGCCCTGCAAATCTACAGCAAGAGCCCTGCAAGTCTCTAGAAAGAGCAAAATTGCTGTGGAAAGTCTACAGCAAGAGCCCTGAAAGTCTACAGCAAGAGCCTTGCGAGTCTACAGCAAGTGCCCTACAAGTCTACAGCAAGAGCAAAATTGCTGTGGCAAGTCTACAGCAAGAGCCCTGCAAGTTTTTATAGGGTCTATTCACTAAAAAGTGAATAGGCAAGGAGAATTTAAAAATCTAACCAAATATATGGCTGAACCTAAAAACCATTCCCATTCAAATATTTCTAGTTCAGTTATTTCAGCCTAGAATTTTCCAATTCACTTTTTAATGACTAGCAACCTTATATAAATTGTATCTACAAATTTACTTTAAGCCGGTAAGTTTACTTTTGTGAATGTCATATTTTTTAAAGTTTTAATTGCATACATTACCTGATTATTACTTGACTATTATTTAAGTTTATTAAACTAATATCCCAGGTATAATAGTACAGTTATTTACCTTAGGTATTGTTATATACTTATATACTTATGTATTATCTCTGGTAATATATTTATTTTAAACTGACTGTTTTATATCTTTAACAACATTAAATTAATAATGTCTTAATTATCCATCTATTTATTAGTTACAGCACAGGAATAAAATATATTGTATGCAATTGTGCACGTTGTATGTAAATCTGAAAATCAAATACAAATTTTATGCCATTACTGACATGGATAAATTAATCTTACTTTTGTTAAATGTGAAAAAACTGCAAACCTCAATAGTGCATTAGGGAAAAAATGATAAACATAAAAATATTCATTAAAATATTTTAATAAAATCAATATATAACAAAGCATTACATCTTACAAACAGTTACATTTTTATTAGGTTGAACATTTGCCAAACATGAAAAAGAACATTTACCAAAACATTACTAAACATATAACCATAACGATAACAGTCAAAGAATAATTAAATTTTTCAAGACAAACAAAATATATAATCTGCATCTGTTTTATGGACTTGGATCTGGAGCTGACCTGTGAAAATAAAAACAACAACAATTATTACATAGCAAATATAATTTCTAGAGATAAACAGTACTAGCTAACAGCAGTTCAACTTCAGTGTTAAATACTGGAAATAGAGTATTTTAAACAATAGATATATTAACTCTCAGCTTCAGCTGGTAATGGATTAGGACATTGGCAGTCTTAAACAAGGTAAGAGGGGATAATATCCAATACGGGTGCTTAAAACTCAGCTAAGCTTGGTTCATTCTCCACTCTGATATCTAAGTTGAGTTGGACATTTTGTGATTGGGAGTCAGTATTTTCTATTTTCTTGACTTCTTAGAAAATAATGAGCAACTCAGAATCACTCGTTATTCTGCAGCTACCACTACATTTCTGAGTCTTATACAAAGTAATAGCAAGCAGCCATTATTTGCCACTGGAGCCACTATCACCTGGAAATATTAGTTACCAACTTAGAATAGGAGCCTATATTTCTTGCATTACTGTTTAATAATGCCTCTTAGTACACCTTAATTCCCAGCCACATCATTACGGAAATATTGTGCATCTGCAGAAAAGAGCCGCTCTCATAGCAGAGAGGTATAGGCTGAGAGACATAGAATCCCACTGGTGGTTGAAGTTCTGAACTGTGCCACGCTGGTGCAGAGCCGCCAGGACCCAACCGTCTCAGGTGCATTATGTTTTTCATGTGCACCCATTTCTTTAGCAAAATCCAAGTTAATGATTCTAATTGGAATCTGTAGGGTGCATTATAAAGAAATAATTTACGCACTAGCGGTATTTACAACTAAGTGCCTTATCAATAAGGCTATACAAGCAAGTTAAAGTAAATTGAAAAGAGGTGGCTCGGTAGGCTCAATTTAACAAAAAAAAAAAAAGACTACCTACCTGCAACTACGAACAATTCGTGTGTGGGTTTGGTTAAGCCAATCGCCAATATATTTTCTCATATCGTAGTCTGTACCATCTTTAAAAACTGTTCGACATGCTTCTGCAAGTGCAAAAAAACATTAAATAATCAAGTATATGAAAAACAGACATATATCCATATGTAATGAAATAACGTGCCTTTAGAGATAACCTCTCACTTTAGAAATATATTCAATTTAGGATTAAATACCAATATTCCAAATGTCAACAAATAAGAACTGTATTTCATAGGTCTTTTGCATTCTGAAAATTATCTATCTTTAATACTAAAAAAAATCAACTATTAAGAATCTGAAAACACTTCAATGTAATGTTGCACTAAGATAACTGCTCACTTAAATTCATGTACACATCAGTGACGTATTCCAATAAATCATACAACTCATAAGGTTTTAAATATACATGTACAAGTATGTGGTTTGTACAGTGCCACAAATTTCACTTTACCTAAAAACCATGTAACTGTTGAAGATTATGAACACATAAAGTTTGACTCACCAAGAACTGAATTGCATATCTGGGTACCAGCAAAGGCCCTTCTTTCAGCATGTTTAGTCGAGGTTCTGGAAAGATTATAGACTTCAGCAACTTTACAAGCGAGTACTTTACAAGCTTAGACAACAAGGAAAAAACATGTCTGTAATTAAAGAGATATTTTGCAAAGGCACAACACCATATCATTGTGTAAAGAAGATTGTATTGTTATTACATCTTTTGCACTATAAATGAATCCCCAATTGGACCAATTACTGTGTTAAAGAGGCACATTGAGTCTAACTGTAGCCAAACTAAAGGGATACACCTCAGCTTAAGAGCTTACCAGTTTATTTTTCAGAGATTTGCTTGTTTTCAAAGCATCTTCCAATTTTTCAAAGTCGTCCAAAGACTTCAGGGCCAGAAGACTAAAAATGGATGTGTCATCTTCTTCTGCTACTGGTACATGTATTCGTGCTATGGCTTCCAATTTTTCCTCTATTTTTTCAAGTCTTCCAGATATGTCTGCCATCCACTGCAGAACAGCTGCCCATTTTCTATCCTCTCTTGCTGGAGCTAGAAAGAAAAAAGAGCGGAATCAGTAAGATTCCGACATATTACCGAGAGCAACTTTATATGCCCTGTTGTAATTATTGCGCACTCTCCAATTGACCATTATTATTATTATTATGATATTTATATAGCGCCGTCAAATTCCACAGCGCTTTAACATGGGTGGACGAACAGATATGTAGTTGTAACCAGACAAGTTGGACACACAGGAACAGAGGGGTTGAGGGCCCTGCTCAATGAGCTTACATGCTGGAGGGAGTGGGGTAAAGTGACACAAAAAGGTAAGAATAGTATTAGACTAGTGACAGTTGCAGAAGAGGAATCAGTCAGGAGCTATTAACAGTTTAATTGATACGCTTTTATGAAGAAATCGGTTTTTTGAAGGAGTGGAGACTGGGTGAGCATCTAACGGAGGAGGAAAGTGAGTTCCACAGGAACGGTGCAGCCCTCGAGAAATCTTGAAGGCGGGCATCAGAGGTGGGAGTACGGACAGAAGATAGACGTAAGTCTTCCGCAGATCGTAAGGGCCTATACGGGACATCCTTGTATATAAGGGAGGATAGATTGGTGGGAGCAGCATTATTTAGCGATTTGAAAGCAAGAACCAGAATTTTAAATTGAGCTCTATATTTTATAGGAAGCCAATGTAGGGAATTTCCCAAAACACCATAAAATCTATACATGGGGGGTACAGTTTTACACGTGAGACATCGCTGAATACAAATATGTGTATTTTATTGCAGTAAAAGCAAACAGTATTATGACATTCACTGTTAAAATGTCATGCAGAACTAATAAAAATAACAAAATGTCTTAATTTCTCAAATTTTTTTGCATTTTGTTCATGTTAAAGGACAACCCTGTTTCCTCTGAATAAAATTATATACAATATGTGTGGGTGCACTTAATATGAAAGAGGTGAATTACAGTTGGACAGACATATAGTCAAATGCCAGGTTTTGTTTACGTTTTATTTTGATCAAAACGTGTACATTTTGCTCAGTCCTTAAGGGGTTAATGCTTTAAGGTAAATATTGCCGTTTTTATTAAAACGTCATTTGTTTTAGTGAGCTATTCCAGTTATTAATGTCATTAAATGTGAAATTTTTAGATACCAAGGGTTTGTTAGGTGTACACATAAAGTTAAAAAGAGTGAAAGTTTTAAAACAAGCATTTTATTTATGAAAGTAAAGGTGACTGCTTTGCAGCCAATTTAGTTATAGAGCTACTGAATGAGACAGTTTTCTCAGAAGGATTGCATGTTGCTTTAAGCCCCTGTTAAGCAAAATCTAGGCATATAAATGAGGAAAACTTAAATATTCCAAACTGTGCTACACCAATGTAGTATTATGTTTAGTTACTCCTTGATTTCTATCCTCCCTGAACTCTATATCAGAACTCATGGTTCCCACTCACCTCTCTTCCACAGCCTCCAAAGTGATTATAAAATGGCTGCCAGCACCATAGAAAGTAAAGCTTACACACAGCAATGAGATGGAATGTCAGCCCCTCACACTGACCTCTGTGGTGGGATGTACACATTGCACCCAACCTTTCAACCTGAAGAAAAACTTGTAGCAGACTTGCAGCAAATTTGCAAAGCAAGTTGATCTGGAGACTTGCAATGCAAACTTTAAGCAAATGTGCAACAAACTTGTGAAGCTTGGCAAGTCAAGCAATAGCATAGCAAGTCATTTTCAAACTTGCAGCTCACTGGATTGCTATCTGGGCTACTCCTAACCCAAGCTTACCCCTAATCCTAACCCTACCTTAACCCTAACCTTACTCCTAACCCAACCTTACCCCTAACCCTACACTTAGCCGAATTCCCTAATTTCGGAAGAACCGAATCAAAGTGCAGATGTCCCTAATTGCCAAAGTGCCGAATTTCGGAATGCCGAACCAAACCAAATTTATGGCCCATGCACATCCCTACTCTTTTTCTGTCATTTGCTCTCTGGGTCTTAGGGTTTAATGATTTTTATGACTTCTGATAACATGGGATCAAGTTTGACTACCCAATAAGTGTTTCTTTCATTTATACCTTCGTGATTTTTTTCTGTGACTAAAATATGGCTTTTACATTGTCAGATCCCTTTTTCCGCAGGCTGCCAATACACTTGCAGGTTTAAAAATGTCAAAGTTTAACATTTACCGTATCGGGAGCAAATGATTAACGAACATATTCTAAATCTGAAGGTAAATAGCAGACAAGGTCATTAATACTCTTTGGTTTTTGTTAGTTTATATATGCACATAGTATTCCTCTTATTCAAAACTGTTTGAGACTTGCATATGTCGTTATACGCTGACTTGAAAATGTTTATTAAAAAAAAAAATAATAATTTTTTAGATAAAAATATATTTACAAAAATAATTATATTGAAAGGTTAAGGATGTTTGGAACTGACAGTTCCAGAGTCAGAATTTGCCTGGAGCACCTGTCACTATTGGCCTACCTTGGAATGTTTCAACTTTCACACAGGTAATTGTTATTCTGAAATTAAAATTATATTCATCCCAGAAATTAAGGTGTTGTTTCTCAACTGGCATTTCCCATGTTTACCCATTAGTTGTTCTGAGTTGACTTCCCAATGACTTCCAACAACATCTGGACAGCTATGTTTGAACACATAGAATTATGGGTGGTACACACTACAGCCACACTATGGGTGAATGGCAAAGGTTGGACAGCATTAGTGTAGATCAGCAATGGTTTATCTTAGCACCCGAGATATTTCAAAACTAGATTAACCATAATGCTCAGCCTGTCATGGGATGGTCGAGCATCGTAGTATACGTAACTCTCACATCTGGAGTGTCAAGGTAACCCACCACTGGTGTAGATGAATGTCATTCTAGAAGATTTTCTCACTGGATTATTCTCCTCATACCATACATTTCACAATTCTAGGCATTAACTAACAATTTTCTACATACATGTTCACTTTGAGCTTTGCTAGCATTCCTACATAGCTTCTAGGCTATCATTTACTTAAGTAGTATTTATATTAAGTATATTCATTTTAACTCTGGAGGGAGACATCATAAAAAATATAATCCTAATTATCTTTAAACACCACCTTGAGTGGTGTTCTACAGTTTTCATCTTCGTGCTGAAGGCAATTTTCATATAATTCTATGTTATTTGATTCAACGTGGTGTTCTTTGAATAATATCCTCTATATAGTGGCATTTGTTCTGTTAACATTCTCTGGTTTGTAAATGAATCTATCTGAAGTCTATCTTTACAAAGCCTGAGGGGAAGAAATTACCTACAAGATGAAATAATATAAAATTCAGTTCACTAAAGCGCTAAAGTTTATCCAATTTATAAAATTACCTGTCCTAGATGAAATAATAGACGTCGATTTACACAATTAGATAATTAGAAACATAGAATGTGACGGCAGATAAGAACCATCCGGCCCATCTAGTCTGCACAATTTTCTAAATACTTTCTTTAGTCCATAGCCTTATCTTATAGTTAGGATAGCCTTATGCCTATCCCACGCATGCTTAAACTCCGTTACTGTGTTAACCTCTACCACTTCAGCTGGAAGGCTATTCCATGCATCCACTACCCTCTCAGTAAAGTAATACTTCCTGATATTATTTTTAAACCTTTGTCCCTCTAATTTAAGACTATGTCCTCTTGTTGTGGTAGTTTTTCTTCTTTTAAATATAGTCTCCTCCTTTACTGTGTTGATTCCCTTTATGTATTTAAATGTTTCTATCATATCCCCCCCTGTATAATCCGATGTATAATCCATATACCTGACACTGCTCAAAAAGGGCCCTAACTGATTGCTTTGAAATTAAATTAATTCCCTATATGGAACTTCAAATAAATGTAGCCAAAGTACCCTATAATGAGGTACATGTGAAAGTGGCGGTGCTTTTACTGGAAGCTGATGAAATTTATAACACAATATATAAAAAACAGAAATTAAACATTCACATGAGCAAGTACGTGCTTTCTATTTTGTAAGTTACCCAGTTGGTTCAAAAGTTGAATTCTACAGGAAAAGACTGCAAAACAACTAATTATTTATGTCATGAAATAACACAATAGATACTGGGCAAGGAAGTATAAATGATTGGTAATATATTCAAAAAGCAAATGATCACAAATATTATTTGAATTAGGTTGTCCGATTGTCACGTATTCAGCCGCTTATAAAAATGTGATTAATGGAATTTACTGTTCAGACAGGAAAAGTTGTGCCGAGCAACATTACTGTCCTGACAGGAAAAGTTGTGCAGAGCAGCAATCAAATCCACAGGACGGGTATTTAGGCACAGTTCTCATCCTGCTCAGTGCCCTGTCGTGGTTTCCCTTGTGGTTATCCGAGAGCGCGTTATTGATTCTGGTAATTCTGGTTATTTGACTTTGACATTGTTTTTGACTTCCCTGTTTTCTGGCATCCCTGACTCCTGGCTTTTCCTTATCGCTGTGTCTCTTTCTGTATCCCTTGACCTCGGCTATTCTTGACTATTTTTTGGTACGTTAGTCCGGCCATTCTAAGGTCCTTTATACGTTACCTATCAGTCCTCTGTGTTACACAATTCTACGTGCTGGATCATTCTCTAATCCTGACATAGATCTAGTAAGGGTTGTGTATTCAGAGTAACATAGCAACATTCTATAAACCCTAGTCTCTTAATTGTGTATGATATATAAATATGATTTCTCATTAATAGGTTCTCCCTTTGCTTCTAAGGGTGACTAGTGTGTAAATATACGTCTTTTTACACATGGAATAAGGTAGAGAAACAAAGTAAAAAAGCACAAAACTTTGACCTACCGTGATGAAAAAGTATCTACAAGCTAGCACCATGTAGTTTATTTGGTTCCCTGACAAAGATGTTTAATAAGCACTGGTTTAGTTAATTAAAGTTTTGAGTTTGCTCATTTTGTACCTGGTGTGTTTATTCATTAATATTGCAGATCACAAAAGAGATATGACAGAAAGATCCTTGGTCTGTACTATCATTTATCTTCACACATACTGCCTATAACATTTGTAATTACCTGCTCTGCCAAGTACAATATTCAAGCAAACCACTGCTTTTTAATGTAAATTACATGTTCCATTAACCATATCAGTGTGTTAAGACAGAGAACTGGTATACTATTAGTATAATAGTTACATTACATTCTAACATAATTCAAACCCATTCCACTTGTGTAAGTGCTTGTTTTCCTGATTATTCATTGTATATATTATTCATAAATTGGTTTGACAGCCTAAAGACATGAATGTACAATAGAATCCAAGATATTCTGTCACTAGATTCTATCTAGCATTGCCAATAGGAAAGCCGTCAAAGCCGGGACACTTTCTCCACGCATAGCAGCGGGCCCGCGATGAGCGAGAGTGTTGTTGACATTTGCGTGTGAACGGTGGCCATCTTGGACCTCGCGGGTATCGTGAGATTCACGGCAGCCATTTTTTCCTACTACTTTTACAGATCGGAAATCACCTGATCTGAACCTTTGGCATTGTTTTTTCTCAGGATTGCCTTCACTGTAAAACAGCCAAGATCAACTAGACCTCCACATACATATAATGGATGTTTAAACACTTCCTGTCAGTTTTTTACATTAAAGTAACAGTACCACTCCACTTGCTGGAGATGTTTCGCATGCAGAATCATTGATGAAACTGAGTGTATTGCAGAGTACCCTTCACAGGGGGACATTTATATTTACTGTACCTAGTGCACATATTGCACGTGGGTGCCCTCTGGGTATTTTTTTCATGGCACACCACCCGTCCTGCACCTTAGCACTGGTTTTCCTTTCTCAGAATTACCTCCACAGTAAATCAGCTCAGCTCAAACTGATCTCCACATGCATATATGGATGTTTAAACACTGCCTGTCAGATTTACATTAAAGCAACAGTACCACTCCACTTGCTGGATACGATTTGCATGCAGGAGTGTATTGCAGAGTACCCTTCACAGGGATATATATATATATTTACTGTATTGTGTCCTCTGGGTATTTTTTCATGGCACACCACCTGGGGCGACCCCCTAGATATGCATGCAATGCTTGTAATGTGCCATCACCCTTTTTCTCAAGGAAACGTAGTGTATATATTTTACTGCCTGAGTGCAACAACTGGCCTTTTCTCTCAAGGAGACTGAGTGTATATACTATACTGCCTGAGTGCATATATACTGTTACCCTGCACAGGGTTATTTACATATATACTGTACTGAGAGTACAAACAATACTGTGGCTGTCCTCGGGCGTTTTTTTTGACCCCCCAGCTATCCATGTCTACCGGATATTGTGCCTATGGTTAACGTGGGTGTCCTCTGATTGTCACTGCGCACCACCTGGGGCGAACCCCTGCTAATTATATGTGGGTCTGCTACGGCAGCAAATAATTTGTGCACTGAATGTCCCTCTGTGACGCACTAATCTGAAGTGATCGTGGTTTCAACTCAGGGTACAACGGTGGTACACCCAGTACATAAGAGACACTCCGGTCTCCGCTATCTTTCAAGGGTATCCCCCTGTTTTATCAGGTGAGAGGGCCCTCTGCATTTGCACACATTACTACTATACACTCACAGGCATTAATAAATGCATATTTTTTGGGTCACTATACCCTGGGCTCGCCCCAGTTGTACGAGGAGGCTGATACCTCTAGGTGATTACCCTGCCACTATTGCACCTCACTGTCCGTCACTGTTTCACACACAGGACAGTTCCAGACACGGAAGACACACCGCAACCGACCCAAGACTTCCAGGCGATAATTAACGCCGTGGTTGCGGCCTCAGTAGAGAAGGCTCTGTTACGAGCACCACCCCTACCCGAGCAAGACACAGGCCCACCTGATATGACGGAGGCCTCTGGCTCAGAACTGTTGAACTCCAAACGCCCCTGAAGGGTACAAGCCCCCCAGCCTCTAGAACCAAAAGGCAAGGCACTGGTTAAACGGCCCAAACATGTGGAACGGGATCTTGCTCCCCTCCACCACCTTCCTCAGATGAGGAGGACTATGACCCACAAGGTGATCTTAACGTTGTGGATGAGTGGTGCGAAGACGCCTCACTTTCGGATGAGGACGACTGGCAGGACCTACCGCAGTCATCCTAAAAATATGTCAAAGAGACCGTCCTCGGGGAGATGGACGGACACAAGCATGCCCGGAGGGTCCCAAAAGTTAAGACGGCCGAAGATGGTAACTTCTTGGACGTGCAGGAGTATCACTCTTCGACCCTCGGAATATTCGTCACAAAGAACTTGGGCCAGAAGCCAAAGGCCTACCGTTTGGAGAAGCCTTCATAACCGAAGTCAAGAGACACGTAAACCTGTTCACCACTTTAAACAAGGCACAAGCTTCCTGGAAACAGGTCTTCCGAGACCCACCTGGACGAGGTGGTTGTGGGCAGGCTGGTCGGCAGCAGAGCCGAGCCACCAGCCGCTCCTGGTCGGCGGGCTCCAGAACATACCCAAGGGCACAGTGCAATACATGTCGGAGCTCGGCGTTTTTCCTAAGCAATATCTTCCTAGTCAAGAAGAAAAGGGTGATTACTGACCGGTTATCAATCTGCGACACCTGAATTACTACGCGGTATACAGACATTTCAAGATGAAAGGTATTCATCTCCTACAAGATCTCCTCATCGCGAATGACTGGTTTGCGCGTACCTGTCAGTCCATATCGCCCTAGATTGTCGTTGTTTCCTCTGGTTCAGTTGGAGAGGACGTATATGCCAGTTCACATGTCTGCCTTTCGGTCTCAGCTCCGCTCCGTGGGGCTTCACGAAGCTGCTGAAGCTGGTGATGGCTCACATCCGAACCTCGGGCGTGCGATGTCTCGTTTATTTGGCCGATTTGCTGATTTCCTGGGAATCCGCATCCAGACTACGATTGCAGATGAAGTTTGTCGTTCACTTTCTGGAATCCTTAAAGGGTTTCGTGGTGAACAGACAAAAATCGTCTCTCTCTCCCGCCCAGTCAATACAGTTCCTTGGATTCGAGATTATTATTCCAACAATTGAGGCTTCGGAAACACCGTTGAGTCTGGATCTATTCGCGTCCCGGATCAACCACCAACTACCTACTACTACAGTTGGCTTCTGGACCCGAATTGCAAGGCAGTGGAAGCATTCCTGCAAACATGGCCAAAACAGGGGGCATATGCCTTTCCCCCGTTTTCCATGATTGCGAGGGTGATCCGACATGTACGGATCCACAAGATATCCCTACTGCTTATCACTCCCCCTTTGGCAGAGCCAGGCCTGCGTTATATAGAAGTCTCAGCTCCTATCCAAACATCGTTGGCGGGTCAGCTTCTGATTTCATGTGTGAAACCCCACGGCCCGGTGTCTACTACAACCTTGGCCAGATGGATTCGCTGGCCTCGAGTGTTAGCCGGTGTTGAACCATGGTTTGGGACTCACTCAGTCAGGGGTGCAGCCGCTTCACAGGTCATTGTCGGTAGGAGTTTTCCTGGCCGATATTATGCGTTGTGCAGATTGAACACGTGAAAGCACATTTAGAACGTTCTACTTTAGGCAGACTTCGCATGCCTCTTTAACTTTGGTTAATTCATAGCGTTAAAGATGCAAATAGGAAGCCTCCTGTCATGTGGTAAAATTGAAGATTATGCTAATTTTAGTGTACTAATAATCTTAATTTTAGTAATGACAGGAGGCGAGTATTTCCCACCCTATTGTTTTTTTTTCCCTCCCTTTGTGATGTTATTTTGTAAACGTTCTAAATGGTATCTGGTTTATATCGTCTATGATATTGATGTAACGTAGGTATATAGCACTGACTTTGTTAAATGAGTTACAGTTAGCATAACATGCATTATAGCTGTTGGTGTAATCGAATATACATTATATGCGGGCAACTTGCCACTTCAGAAACCTTTCACTTATTTATTTTTCTTTCAGCATAATTGGATACTGATCAAGGATGGACTCATCTTTCTACGTACATGTTTGAAGCTTCCATTGGTATTCGAATATTGTTGTTGGACTCCAAGTTGGACTGATATTATCGTTTAAATCTTTGTTCTTATGTTTTATTCTACCTGTTTATATCCTCGCTACAAAGAAAGAGGAAATTATGTTACTGTCAGGGCGTTTTATGTGCCATCTGACTTTTTTCTGATTAGTTGTTACTGTTTCTGTGCTGCTGGAGATTTTCAGTAAAGAGAGTTATGCAAATACTCGCCTCCTGTCATTACTAAAATTAAGATTATTAGTACACTAAAGCTTGCATAATCTTCAATTATATTTTATTAATACTGTTGTTTTACTTCAATTTTAAATTGTACTAAAAATATGTAAATGTAATTATGTTCATGATGATGTCGTTTTGGTGGCAATTTTAAAACCTCAATGTGAATAAAGCTCCCTTTATATACCCTTGCTTGTCAGGCTCATGTTCTTATTGTATTTTAGTTTCTACACGAAGAAGCCCTTGTAGGCGAAACGCGTATAGAAACCTTTTATATTACTTTGTTCACTAAAGGAATATTTTGGCTATTCAACTTGCAATACTCCTTTATTTAGTTTTTTTATATTTATTTTACTTTTGCCTGACATCCCTGAGATGCATCAAGAATCCTTAGGTGTGGATTATACCACCCATACGCTGTACACTGAGCAATGAGTCTGCTCTGCAAATTGTGAGTATTATTAATATACCTTTTAATCATACACTCAAAGATACAGAGAACACTATATCTTAGGATTACGCCACTGCAATTCAAGACATAAAGCTTGAAAAACTCCTTATATCCTTGAGTGGGGATTGTTCCACTTCACGCTTTCAAAACCAGAGCTGGGTTGTAGCTCTGGAGATTGTGAGTAATATTTTATTTATATACCCTCTGCACCTATTGTTCATATATACCATACCATTGGAGCCCTTTTATTTCTGTTTAATTTCCACATGTCCTGTTGAATCCTGAGTTTTATCCTGTGATACTACCACAATCAAAACCAGTCTGCTGTTTCATAAAGATCCTACTGCAGTATCTTGAATGATTTCACTAGGACTATTGTTAAGGCATTTGGACTTGCTTAAGTGATTGTTATATTTATTATACTTACCATACAAATTGATCTATTGTATATATTCCACTTCTATAGGCGCTACCTCATTGTATTTATTCTCCAACTAATAAACAATGTCTACATCTGAAACCGAATGCAAACATGTATTAACTATAGTCTGTATGGGGCCTGGGGTTTGGTACCAATGGAACTCTCTTTCCCTTGTAGCTTACCTGTTGATACCTGATACCTGATACCTGTTGACACCTTCAAGTCCAGACAGAGTGTATCAGTTTAAGAAAAGTGCAATATCTAAATGAACATGGAC
Source organism: Pelobates cultripes (assembly GCA_933207985.1). NCBI lineage: Eukaryota > Metazoa > Chordata > Amphibia > Anura > Pelobatidae > Pelobates > Pelobates cultripes. The sequence continues at coordinate 38,805,886 of OW240915.1, forward strand.
CACCTGAAGAAAATCATTCTGTATCTACACATTTCATCTCTACATTCATAGATAGACAGATACATACAGACATATCTACATACCTACATATGCATTAATGTCATGATCCAGCACTCAAACTTAAAGTTAAGTGTCATGGTGTGATTCTAACACACTAATACATAAATCACGAGGGAATGCACAAATACGCTGAAGTGTTTTTCATTAAGACATTTTTTCAGTCCAACAAACTGGACTTTCATCAGAATAGAAGTAGTTGTCATACATCAGATTTAAATATCCCAGGCAAACAAAACCAAAGTGAAAGAGCGGTTCCCCATCCTAGGTATGAGACCAACACTCCACCTCCATAACCATAGAAATCACCACAACTACCGTGAAGCGCAAGTGGAACTCATCCTATTAATGTGTATAGTGAAAAAATAAACTAATATGCGAAACACAGTTCTATATACCAGCCATCCGCAACAATCTTTAAAGCGGCACTGTCATGCCAAACTTACCTTTCCTCAATCTCTTCCTCTTCTCCCCCTCTCTCGGGATCTGTTATTCTTTTCTTCCTGTCTTCTTTAGTTTTCTTTAAAATCATAAGACAAAGTAGGGACTCTTTGCCTTATGGAGGATTCCTCCGCTTGACCAGCTCTGACCAGCGGAGGAGCAAAGTGTGCTTCATTTCCGCTGGTCAGAGCAATTTTCCCATGATCCCTAGCTTTCCTCTGTGATCTCGCGATGCTTCCTGTCATTTTAGCTAAAACTGCCGAATTGCGTTCTAACTGAATGAGAACAGTATGTTCGTTTCTTTTAGAACGCAATTCGGCACTTTGTTTGTGTCGGAATTTCATTCGAATGAATGAAACTCTGATCCTATTCATTGCCGCGGCTGCATCTTGCAGCCGCTTAGTAGATAACTCCCTAATTCCCACGGTATCAGTAGCTATCTACTAAAAGGCTGAAAGACCTAAATTGGTCTTTCAGCCAAATTTACTAATACTAAGTAAAGGGGGCCCTAATAAAACAATAAGGGGGGGGACCTACTGTCCTCCCCCTTGGCCCCCACCCCTAAGCGGTGGGTGGGGGCCCTAATAAAACAATAAGGGGGGGACCTACTGTCCCCCCCCCTGGCCCCCACCCCTGATTGGTGGGTTTAAGCCAATCAGAGTGCTCTGTGTCATTTTACACAGCGTGGGAAAGTTCTTTTGAATTTTCCCACGCTGTGTAAAATGACTCATAACACTCTGATTGGTGGATTAAGTAACCAATCAGAGTGTTATGAGTCATTTTACACAGCGTGGAAAAATTCAAAAGAACTTTCCCACGCTGTGTAAAATGACACAGAACACTCTGATTGGCTTAAACCCACCAATCAGAGTGTTCTAAGCCTAATTGCAGGGCGGGGCAAGGCTTTATAAGCCTTGACCCGCCCTGCGGAGCTCAGTACGCGGCGTGCCCTCAAAGGGCGAACATGGATTAATTTTTTTTTGCGCTCGTTTTTTTTTTTTTTTAAAGTGCGACGGGTATGATGGATTTTTATTTGGCCTTTTTGGGGGCTGAAGAAAGAAGATTTTAGAAAAAAGAAGACGTCAAATGGTAAGTTTAAATTTTTTTTTACAGGTTAGTTATTTTATTCCCCCCTCACTATTTTTAGGGTGAGGGGGGTAGGTAGGGGATAGTTTTTTTTTGGGTGGGGGGGTGACTAGGGGCTTGGGACCCCTAGTCACCTTGATTGGGGGGGGTGTTTCATTTAGGGCCCCCACCCACCGCTCAGGGGTGGGGGACGGGGGGAGGACAGTAGGTCCCCACCCTTATTGTTTTATTAGGGCCCCCACCCACCGATCAGGGGTGAGGGCCAGGGGGGGAGGACAGTAGGTTCTCCCCCCCTTATTGTTTTATAAGGGCCCCCACCCACCGCGCAGGGGTGGGGGCCAGGGGGGAGGACAGTAGGTCCCACCCCCCTTATTGTTTTATTAGGGCCCCCACCCACCACGCAGGGGTGGGGGCCAGGGGGGGAGGACAGTAGGTCCCCCCCCTTATTGTTTTATAAGGGCCCCCACCCACTGCGCAGGCTGCTCACTGTTTAGTAGACATGCCCCTACTCGCGGTATAGCGAGTAGGGGCATTTGGGAGATTTTAATCTCCCTTGTGCTATTATGGGGGTCATATTGACCCCCATAGAGTGAGAGGGGACCTGGGGGGGCTTATGAAGTGGTGGGGAGCACTTCTCCCTGCCGCTTCTATCTTTACATATTACAAGGAGGGAGCTGCGTGCCGGTAGCTCCCTCCTTGTAATAAACTGAACGAACAAACTAACACTGATACACAGTGTTAGTTTGTTCGTCTGACATTTCTATTCATTCATTCGTCTGTCTGATGAATGAATGAATAATAGATGAAATTCCCGTTCGCATGTCCAGGTGTTTCACTGGGCATGTGCGGGAATCTCACAGGCTATCTAGTGAGGGCTGATGACGTGTCCCACAGGGACTTCACCTACCCACACAAAGATGGCAGTGCCCTGAATATAGATCGGGGCAGAAAATAAAGATTTAAAAAGAGGTAATCTGGGGGGCTTAGGGGTATTTGGGGGTGACTAGTGGGTCAATTGGATGTAGTGGAGGCGGGAGGGGGGTTAAAAAACAAAACGGGATTCGGCATGACAGTGCCGCTTTAAGAAAGAGAAAATACAATGACATCTAAAGAGCCTCTAAACAGCAAAACATGCCAATGATACATTAGAGAAACATAATAACATAAAGTGTTACTAGGGCTGGTTGCTACCACAATCAATCAACGAAGTTTCTAAATATATATACACCAAATTCAACATGTAGCTAAGTAACAAAATAAGTAATAGAAGCACTTTGTTTCATGTGGGAGTATACCACCTAAACTATTAAATAATAAGGTACTCTACCAACGCGGAGAATAGAGCGGCAAGCAGTAATCAAACAAAACACATTCCATAATATGAACAGGACAGTACATAATTCATCCATTGGGTAAGAAACAATGGAGGGAATTAAAGTGTGAAACTTTAAAATCCAATATGCTTCTTTGTTGAGCAACTCATTGTCACTATCTCCTCCCTACGTAGAACTGGAACGTGATCAATTCCCATGAACTTCAAAGCTATGAGGTGGGATTTAGAGTTGAAAACTTGGGAGAATATCACCTATACTATTTTTTCACAGTGGTAACAGACTGTTGCGCCAATCGCTTCCTAGCTCTGTCTAGTACCTATTCCAAACTGTACCCTCTTTCCAAAAATTCTTTGAACATTATTTTAGTCTGGTGTTCACACACACCGAAGTCGGAATTATTCTGAATCACTCGCATAAATTGAGGCATGTGGAGAGACTGCTTAAGTCTCCAAGGATGTTGACTGTTGGCATAGACAAGCATGTTGCAATCAGTGAGTTTACTATACAAACTAAATGCAAAATGCCAATTGAGTAGGCTAATGCCTAGATCTAAAAAGTCAATACGGTCTGTGCTAACTTTGTAAATGAACTGAACTGGAGATTTCAGAGAGTTCAAGTATGACAACATATGTTCCGATTCATGCTCATCCTACTCCACACAAGCAAAATATTTCATGAGAACATGTTCAATATGTGATCACTCTCATATATGTACATAAAGGAATTCACATACAAAGTCACCATATCCGAGCCCATTGTTGTACATAAAATCTGTCTTTGAATCAAAAAGAGTTTATTTTCAGGGTTAAGAACAAAATAAGTAGGGGACTTTACCTGTTCAGTTGCCTTGAACAACACTTTCTCCACAGCCTTGATGCCCTCCTCATGCGGGATGATCATGTAAAGAATGGACATGTCCATTGTGAATAGGATAATTCATGTGTCTGGTATATGTAGATTTTTGAGTCTCAATATCACATCCGTTGAGTCTTTGACACAGGTTGGTAGGGAAGTAACAGGTTCTTTCAGGGTAGAATGCAGCCATATTGATACTGGTTCCATGAGACCTCCATTAGCAATAGGCCTCCCTGGTGGATATTGTGCATTCTTATGAGTCTTTGGAAGCATGTACAATACTGGGCACTTAGGTTTTGAAACAAACAGGTAATTCAGAAGGTCACTCGAAATTGCTGATCTCTGTACTTTATCTTCATGTGTTTCTTAAAGTATTTGTGCAAATTTAATACCTGGGTTATAGTTGACCCTATAGTAGGTGAGAGAAGCAGACAGTTGTTAATTAATATTGGTGCAGTAATCATCATAATTCATTAAAACAATATTACCACTAGTGATGTCCCGAACGGTTCGCCGAACGGTTCGCCACGAACGGTTCGCCACGGACTCCAGTCAGCAGACACATTCCAGCCAATCAGCAGCAGAGCGTCCCTCCCAGGCCCTCCCACCTCCTGGACAGCTCACTAAGAATGCAGCTTCAAAATGGATGCTGTCCAGGAGGTGAGGTGGGAGGGTCTGGGAGGGAGGGTCTGCTGCTGATTGGCTGGAATGTGTCTGCTGACTGGAGTCCGTGGCAAACCGTTCGAGACGAACCGTTCGCGAACTGTTCGGCAAACCGTTCGGGACATCACTACTTACCACCCTTATCTTCCAGTTGTACAGTAATTTTAGGATCACTAGAACATATTTCCAATGCCAATCTTACTCAATTGTTGATTTTAACTTGTCTTTCTTGGATAAGGACAAAACTTGTGTCACATTTGAGTGTTGTTTTCTTGCGAATGTTTTAAGGGTATCATTAGTTGGTGATGGATCAACTACTCTGTAGCTGTAAATAATCTTCACGTGGTATTATCTGTTTGTCCTTAAATAATTGACTTAATCTCGGTGTACATGTTCAATTTCGAAAAGTAAAACAATGGGTTCATTAGAGAGAACAAATGATATCTACCTCTTCATCATGGTCAAGTGGTCCAGTGGACAAACTAAAAATGGGAATGTTACCTGCCCTTGGATTGGTATGACAGACCCTACTGTCCTTATCTTGCGACCCATCTCCTCTTACACTTAGGCCTTGATAGATACCCCATGGGTCCCTGACCAATCCCAGTACTGGTCTAAAAAATGAACACTATGGACAGAAGGTGACAATGCCTGTGTGGTTCCAACTGGGGTCGTTTGGAGATGTGCCACTCAGAACCAGACTCCCCTGAAGTAAAATTACATAGTTAAATAGTTACATAGGCTGAAAAGAGACGTGCCAGTTATAAGCCCCCGCTCTGGTAAGAAAGCCCTCAATCCTGGGGGACCACTGTGGTGAAAGTCTCTCGTACACCTTACAGTGCTTGGAAAGGGACATGGCCACAGTCCCAATCAAAGGCATAAGTATCACAATTCAGCACTCGAACTTAAGAAAATGAAATGCCAATGTGCGATTCCAGCTAACTAATATATAAATCACATGAGCAAATGCACTGGACTTGCTCGAATATGCTTTATTTATACATACATATGTATACATAACAAATTAAGGAATAAAATAGTTTTACACATTCTTCATTTACAATACAAAATGAATTGAATATTTTTTTTAAAAAAACGTCATTATACTTGTCCATGACACCATGGAAGATTTATGTTATCCAAAGGTCAAACTACAAAACCTTTATTTTCTATAGTATCTGCAATTTTTCTGCCGTGTTCTAGTGGAAATGTCAGTGTTCTACCACGTTTTATCATATTTCACTTTGGTGTTGATGTCTCCTTGTTACACTTGTTCACATTATTTTTTGGTTTCTCTTTATTTTTGGAATTACTATAACATTATATCAGCTGCCAATCAGAAGGGAATCTAATGTAATCCTTATTATGCCTTTAGTAACACAGGTTCATATTCATGCATTCGTGGGATAAATTAAATTTGCGTATCTTAGCCAATGAACCTTGTTAAAACCTTTTTTTTTTGATAGCATAATGATTTCCTCACTAGCAGTGGGAAATTAATTAGCACAACAGTAATTAACATGTGGTTGTGTTCAGCTGTAATTATGTGGCCAGCCTTTTAGTGCCTCTGTAATATCAGAAGGGCTTATAATGACATACTCAATGGCCTGATGGCATATATATGTTGTAGCCAGTGATCCTTGTTAAGACTCGATTTTTGACAATTCAATGAACCTCTCGGCAAAATTTGTATTTTAAAGAGGTTAATAACCTCTCCCCTGCTGTGTGGCTGTGCATTAAAAACAAAACTATGCTCCCACACATACTTTCAAGAATCAACCTTTTACACATACACTGCAATTGTAGTTACGGCTAATTATCAACCACTTTACATCATTACAGGTGTCAAAAGTCTTTCACTGCTATACCCCCACTCCCATTTCTTTCTGCCATTTATTCTTCATTACTTCCTCTCCCATTGGACTCCCCCATCCCACTGGTTTTTCCCTTTTCACACTGCACGTTCTATCCTGTATCAAATTATGGCCCTTAGTTTATATTTTTTGGATATGTTTTTTTTCTAACAATTTAATATCTGTGTTTTTTTTTCCACCAAATATTAAAATATGGAAAAAATATCAATATATCAAAAATATTTGATTATAATATTTTTGAAAATATTAAATCATATCAAAAGCGTATCCAAAAATATTTGAGGCCTTCAGTTGTAATCAAAATGATTAAGCCCCCCCATTAAAAACATTTATAGACTTTCAGCTATTTGCAATGAACAAATCAAACGAAAGCAATTGAAATAGCTCAACGCAACAAATGCTTCAAGTGGTTTCCCCAAATTCAACTGAAAATGCATCTTTTAATGACTTCTCCAATCTCAAAATTCTTCAACCCCCTGAATAGAATCCCTCACAATTATGCAATAAAGGTGTTATCTCAAGCAAGGGCTTTATTAGCTGTACCAGGTGTTCTTGAGCTGGAACACTTGAAATACCTGAACTGGCTAAGGGTTTGTTGAGATCAACATTTGACTGCATGTTAGAAATATGGTAAGTCAAACGAATGGTCCACAAAGTTAAGAGAAGAGATCATTGCCTTTCACAAACTAGAAACAAAAAGATAGCGAATGTTCCTAGAGACATCGTTGGAAGCATAGTTCACAAGTTCAATGTTGATTGAATAGTGGTTACACTACCTGGACGGGCAAAAAAAGAAAGTTATCAAAAGCTGCAACCAGATTTCTGAGAAGGCAGATTGTGAAAAGAATCTTGAGTGACTGCAAAAGACCTGCAACAAGACTTGCTGGCAACAGGCACTAAGGATGCAGTGAGCACAGTAAGGTGCATACTAAACGCAGATTGTTTCCATGCCAGAACTCCTAGCTGTACACCATTAGTGACTCAAAAACACAAGAAAAGCTTTGGGATTCTGTTTTGTGGAGCGATGAAACAAAACTAGAACTTTTCGTCTCAATGGATCAGCGGTATGTCTGGAGGACGCAGAATGAAGCATATGCTTAAAAGAACACCCTGTTTACAGTTAAAGGACCACTCTAGGCACCCAGACCACTTCAGCTTAATGAAGTGGTCTGGGTGCCAGGTCCAGCTAGGGTTAACCCATTCTTTTATAAACATAGCAGTTTCAGAGAAACTGCTGTGTTTATGAATGGGTTAAGCTTCCCCAAAGTTTCTAGTGGCTGTCTATTGACAGTCGCTAGAGGCGCATGATTCTCACTGTGAAAATCACAGTGAGAGCACGCAAGCGTCCATAGGAAAGCATTGATAATGCTTTCCTATGCGACCGGCTGAATGCGTGCGCAGGTCGTGCCGCGCGCGCGCATTCAGCCGACGGGGAGGAGAGGAGGAGGATCGGAGGAGGAGAGCTCCCCGCCCAGCACTGGAAAAAGGTAAGTTTTTACCCCTTTCTCCCTTCCAGAGCCGGGCAGGAAAATGAGTATGTTTTCCTGGCACTATAGTGGTCCTTTAAGCATGGTGGTGGCTCAGTGATGCTTTGCATGCTCTGGCACTGGAATCCTGCAGCGTGTGGAAGGCAAGATGGATTCATTGAAGCATCAGAAAATCCTAGGAAAAAACATTATGATGACGGTCTGTGAGGAAGCTGAAGTTTGGACGCCATTGGACAAGACAATGATCCCACGCATATCTCAAATTCTACAAGGCTTGGTTGCAGAAGTCCTGGAAAATTCTACAGTGACCATCCAAGTCACCTGACTTGAACCCCATAGAAAATCTCTGGTGAGATTTGAAGAAGGCGGTTGCAGCACGCAAACCCAAGAATATTACTGAACTGGAGGCCATTACTAATGAGCAATGGGCTAAGATTCCTCAGGAATGTTCTTACTTTTTCTATTGTTCTCTCCCTTCTCTCTTACTGTTCATGTCATTCTGTGGCGGCTCTCTAATTAGGTGATTTAGGCGGCTGCCTAAAGCCTTGTGCTGATGGGGGCCTCGCGGCCGCCTAAATCGCTTTAGGGCTGTGTGATAGATCGGGTCCTCGGTCAGAGACCGAGGACCCGACACAGGGTGCCGCCGGGTGCAAGGCCCCTCCTATGCCTGCTCGGGAGAGAGCCAGCCTGTCTACAGCTCCGCCGAGTGCAGAGCTGCAGACTGAGAGGATCTCTCAATCTCACTCAATCAGAGTGTTGCTGCGGGTTACCACGGCAACGCTCTGACTGGCTGAGATCGCGAGACTAAACTTACCACGTGGTCTGCAGCTCTGCACCCGGCGGAGCTGCAGACCGTAAAGGGAGCCCACTGGACCACCAGGGCTACAGCCTTGCCGCCCACTGGACCACCAGGGAAAAAATTAATCCCCAGGTATTTATGCCCTTCCCTCCTACCACCCTCTGCCCCAGCCACCCCACCACCACTGCCCCAGCCAACCCACCACCAATGCCCTAGCTACTCCCACCTCACCACTGCCCCAGCCACCCCACCACCTCTTTTCCTCCCCAGCTAACCCACCACCAATGCTCCTAGCTACCCCACCACCAATGCTCCCAGCTACTCCCACCACCAATGCTCCCAGCTACCTCTACCACCACTGCCCCAGCCACCTCCCCACCACTCAATGTCCCAGCCACCCTACTCACCATCACTGCCCTAGCCACCTCTCTGCCTCTAGCTACCCTTCTGACTCCTACTAACACTGCCAAGGTTCCCAGCCACCTCTGCTCCCAGCTACCCTACCATCACTGCCCCAGCTACCTCTCTGCTCCCAGCTACCCTACTACCACTGCTCCCCAACCACCTCTTCTGCTCCCAGCTACCCTACCACTACTGCCCAACCACCTCTGCTCCCAGCTACCTCTCACCACCACTGCCCCAGCCACCCTCTCTGCCCCCAGCTACCCTACTACCACCACTGCCCCAGCTACCCTACTCACCACCGCCCCAGCTACCCTACCTCCCCACCACTGTCCCAGCCACCCTCTGCCCCAGCCACCTCAACACTACCATCGCTCCAGCCACCTTGCTCACCACTCCCCAGCCTTCCTACCTCACCACTGCTCCCAGCTACCTCTGTCCCAGCTTACCCTTCTGACCTACTCTCACTCACTGCCCCAGCTACCCTCTGCCTAGCCACCTCTACTCTCACTCACTGCTCCCAGCTACCTTCTGGCTCTGTGCCACCTCGTACTAACACCACTGCCTAGCCACTCCCACCACCACTGCCCCAGCTACCTCTGCCCCAGCTACCTCTACCAATGCCCCAGCCACCTCTCTGCCCCAGCCACCCTCTCTGCCTCAGCTACCCTACCACCAATGCCCTGTAGCTACCTCTGCCCTGCAGCCACCCTACTACCAATGCTCCCACCCACCCTCTTCTCCCAGCTACTGCCCCCAGCCACCCTACTACCTCTGCCCCAGCTACCTCTCTGCCCCAGCCACCCACTGCCCCAGCCACCTTCTGCCCAAGCCACCCTACCACCACTGCCCCAGCCACACTCTGCCCCAGCCACCCCACCATCGCTGTCACAGCCACCCTCTGCCTCAGCCACCCTACCACCACTGCCCCAGCCACTGCCCCAGCCACC
>OW240915.1:38815933-38890876 GCA_933207985.1 Pelobates cultripes
CCACCCTCTGTCCTCCTACTGTCCTCCTACCACCCCACTACCCCGTCACAGCCCCCCTACCACCACCTGCCCCACCACCCCCTGCTCCAGCCCCCCACTACCCCTTGTCCTGTCACAGTCTCCCACCACCTCCTACCCTGTCACAGTCCCCCACCACCTCCTACCCTGTCAAAGCCCCCTACCGCCCCCCACCCTCTCACAGCTCCCCTACCCTGTCACCCCACACCCATCCAATCACAGCCTTCCCACACACACACGCTGTCACAGCCTTCCACCGCACACCTTGTCATTCCCCACCCATACCCTATCATTACCACACACACTGACACCCCATTCACATACACTATCACCATTCCCAAACACTTTCAGATCCCACACACAGTCGCCCCCTAAACCCAGCCAAACTTACATAGCCCCTCCTAATCCTGTCACTCTCACCCACTGCAACCATACCAAACTCTTTGCTTTGCCACACCTACCCTATTGCATTAACCCCCCCATCAATCCTGTCAGACTCACCTTCTCTTGCACTGTCACACTCACCCCCCGACCCTGTCACTCATCCTCTATCAGTCTGTCCCACTCACCCCCTTCACCCTGCCACACTCACCCTATTACATAAACCCTTACAATCCTGTACTCCAACTGTGCAACACCCAAACCCTGTCACACATAGGTAGACAATGTCAGATACAGTCATATATACATACACCGCCACTTATGTATATACGACTGCAAGGCTATGCAACCATACCCCTCAGTCATGTATAAACGATTGGCATAATTGCTAATTCAATTTGTTTATTGCAAATTAAGTTAGTTTGCATATTATGCCATAACTACAGTCAGAGAGATAACAATGCAGTGGCACAGCGAGCCGCGACACTGCAAGCCTCTGAACGATGAATACAGAGACTAGCTCTCTGTATCCAGCACTGCAAGCTTGTCCTTCAATACAACTACAGCACCTTATACACACAATGCAACCCCTATTTTTAACTTTAGGTGTTAGTGGGGGCCTCATGTTTGAGTTTTGACTAAGGCCTCACAAAGTCTAGAGCCGCCACTGATGTCATTCTTTCCTATTGTTCGCCCCTTAGTTTAGCACTTTATGTGAATTCATGATTCAAGGTTCTGCGGCACCAAAAAAAGAAATTATTGAATGTGATTAAAGGGAGACTATGCTAGTTACCAAAACAACTTTAGCTTAATGAAGCAGTTTTGGTGTATAAATCATGCCCCTACAGGCTCACTCTTAAATTCTCAACCATTTAGGAGTTCTCTGAGGCACCTGTCACTGCCTCTGCAAAAGCAGGAGTCTCTCATCTCTGAGCTAAGCCTGAAGGTGGAGGGCTTAATTCATTGGATGAGAGAAATCAGCTGACACTTTAAGCCAATGAACTTGCTCTGTACGGCAGGGCTTAGCTCAGAACAACTACGGGAAGTTCCTAGCAGGAGCACTGGTGGAAGTGACTGTGTTCTTATCCCAGTTAAGAAGTCAAACCATTAGCAAACAGGTTGACTACTTACATTGGGGGGGCACGAGGGTACTGCAGACACCATAACCACCACAGTGTGCCGCAACAGTTAGGGTGCTTGGAGTATTCCTTTAACCCCTTAGTGACCAGACCGTTTTTCAATTTTTTTACCATTAAGGACCAGGGCTCTTTTTACATTTCTGCGGTGTTTGTGTTTAGCTGTAATTTTCCTCTTACTCATTTACTGTACCCACACATATTATATACCGTTTTTCTTGCCATTAAATGGTCTTTCTAAAGATACCATTATTTACATCATCTCATATAATTTACTATAAAAGAAATAATAAAATATGATGAAGAAATTTTACAAAACACACCTTTTCTAACTTTGACCCCCAAAATCTGTTACGCATCTACAACCACCAAAAAACACCCTGTGCTAAATAGTTTCTAAATTGTGTCTGAGTTTAGAAATGCCCAATGTTAACATGTTCTTAGCTTTTTTTGGAACGTTATAGGGCTATAAGTACAAGTAGCACTTTGCAATTTCCAAACCATTTTATTTTTCCAAAATTAACAAAAGTTACATCGTAACACTGATATCTGTCAGGAATCCCTGAATAACCCTTCACATGTATATATTTTTTAAAAGAAGACAACCTAAGGTATTAAACTTGGGGTATTTTGACTCTTTTCATAAAACCATTTTACCACCAATCTATGACAAATTTAAAAATAAAATAATTGGTGATTTTTTGGACACACATTGCAATTTAAGAATACATGTACGAAGAACTTTAAGGGTTACTGCCAAAGAACACCCCAATATGTGTTCAACAACATCTCTTGAGTACAGTGATACCCCCTCATGTATCGATGTGTAGGGTTCTTTAGGGGCTAAAAGACCTTATTTGGAGGGTGCGCATTCCAGTGTTCCAATTTGGAATTTTCTCAGCTGGTCATCATGAACCCATGTCCTATTTGGGACATTTTTGAAGCCGGCCAATATAATTTACCCCCATCAAACCACATATTTTTGAAAGTTAGACAGCCTAGGGTATTTCAAATTGTGGTATTTTAAGACTTTCCATGCACTAATTCTACCACCAGTCTGTGTCAAACATTTAGGTAGTCATTTTTTGTGTTATTTTTCTTTCACATTGTACTTTAGGCATGGATTTTCAGTTTGTGTTATGTGTTACTGACAAAGAACACCCCAATATGTATTCAGCAACATCTCCCGAGTACAACAGTGCCCCTAATGTTCAGGTTTTATGGGTTTTTGCAAACTTACAGGGGTCAAATGTAGGGCTTTCCCCTTTTCCATGTTTGCACATTGAAATTTGCCAGATTGGTTTGCTGGGCCTATGGTGCCTTTGAGACTGTATAACAGCCCAGGAATGAAAATAAACCGCATCATGGCATACCATTTGTAAAAGTAGACAACCCAGAGTATTCAAAATGGGGTATGTCCAGTCTTTTGTAGTAGCCAGTAGCAGCCAGCTTGCCAAATTAGCGCTCATATTTGTTTTTGGCATTTTTTTTGCACAAAAACTGCACTTTTACTGATGATTTCATCATCATGATAAGTTTTACTGTTTTAAACACTCATATTTGTGTTCAGCGAAGTCTCCCGAGTATAACAATACCCCATAAATGTGTATATATCTCAAAGTACACTTATAATGAAATCATATATATGCATTTTATATGTATAATATATTATAAAATGCTTTAATTATTTTATAATATATTATACATATATAATAATTTTTTAACTTTTTTGCAGCCTGGGGGACTGTCTGACAGCTCAGACAGTCCCCCTGCTGGCAACTCCTAGTCTCCTATTGCGGCGATGTGATCATGGTGATCTAGGGTGGCTGGGGTGGCCGGAGCTGCTGCAGGGGGACTGCTGGGGTCTCCGGTAGTCCCCCCCGACCGTGATTGCCGCAGATCGCCGGTCCAGGTAAGTCCAGGGCTCCTATTTGCCATGGTCTTAATGACTGTTTTTTTGACGGACGTACATAGTATGTCTACGGTCGTTAATTGGATATACATACATATATATATAATTTCATTCTAAGTGTATTTTGATATATATATATATATATATATATATATAAAAATTTATTTTTACAGTTTATTTTTAATTATTATTTTTTATAATATATATATATATATATATTTTATATATATAATTTTTCAAAATTATTTTTAGTTTATTTCTTTTTAATTATTATTTATTTATTATATATCTATATATATATATACACACACACACAATATATATAGTTATATATATATATATTATATATATATATATATATATATATATACACACACACACGTGTAATTTTACTCTAAGTGTATTTTACATTAATATATATATATATATATATATATATATTAATGAAAGAATATACTTAGTATGACGTTACATATATATATTTAAATTTATTACCTTTATTTTATTTATTTTTGCACTTTTTTCACCAGCAGGGGGACTGCCTGTCAGTTCAGGCAGTCCCCTTGCTGGCAGCACTATGGACACCTATGTGACACATATTGAGGCCATGTGACCGCTCTTTTAGACCCCTGAGGGTCCTAAACAGTCCCCTCTAAGAAGACGACCAATCGCCGGTGGGAGAACGGTGGCGATCGGTAAGTACATGGGAGAGGGAGAGTTAGGGAGGGTAGGGGTTAATTTTTAAAAAAAATTAATTATTTTTTATTTAATTATTTTGTTATATTTACTGAGTGCCTCGATCACTTCGAGGCACTCAGTACAGGCAGAGCATGGCAAGCCTGCCTGATGGCTTCTGTTGCTCTGCATTACTGCCTGGTTCCACGTGGTGCAACTCGGAAGTGATCGCTCCGGGGGGGAGTGATCACCCGGTATTCTCCGGTGGCCACCGGCAGTGAGGGGGGTATGGCAGCGATGCCGCAACATCGAGGCATCACTGCAATACCAGAGGGATTATTTCAAATATATTAAGTTATATTGCAAAGTAAAATGGATGCTGTTACATATAAATCACTGTTTTATTTTGATTTAAACAGTTTCAGTGTTTTGTTAACTCTGACCAGACTGGCTTGCAGAAATGAGTTGCAGTCAGCCTTCACTTTTGTCCTTTACCTGCTATGAAAGGTTATCACATATTAAAAGGACACCATAGGCACTGCAATGGCTTTGTCTCATTGAAGGCCCCTGGCACCATCATTCCATTCAACAATAAACTGGTTTTAATGTTAAATTAGGGTCCCCAGAAGGCTTCTGTGCTACTTGGGCTCTTGGCCTGAGTGTTAGCTGATCACTTTTAGCCTATCACAGTGCCCAGTACTGGTATGAATTGATATGGCTAGTATGTAGTGTGCAATCTCGACCTTAGCCATATCTCCAGTAGAGGCCAAGTTGTGGGTGTCAGGAACCAATATTTAGAGTTAAACTGCTACAAAATGGCTTAACACTCACTGGAGAGACAGCACTAGGGCCCTCCTGGTATTATAATCAATCCAATAAGATGAAATGGTTATAGTGCCTACCGTGTCACTTAGAGGTATCCTTCCAAGAGTAACTTGTTTAGCTCAATTGTTATTCCAGTGCTGGCTTCAGTCTGGTCAGAAGTGTAGATAATATTGGTATAAAGCCATCGTACCAATGTTACAGCTTTAGAATAGTTTATTGCTGGACAAGCTAGAGTCAGAGGGGCTTCGTGAAAGACACCAATTTTTCATGGGCATTAGTAAACGACAAATTCTTTCATGGGCTTTAAATTAAATTAAAGGGTAAAGTAACGCATTTGGTAGAATGGACAGGATGCTATGCAAACAATCTAGTTGTCAGGGGAGATGATATTTAATTATATCATGATTTTAATGTTATAACTGAAAGATTTAATGATTTATTTCTGTGGTTTTATGGTTAATTTATTAATTTAGTTTAGTGTTATGCCTTGTAACCCTTTTAAAATAAATCTACAATGTGCATATCTTTACTAATTTGTTTATACTGTTTGTATGTTTTGAGGTATAGGAGTTAAGTGCAATGTTAATGTGGAAACAGTGAGCACTCTTCTTTTACTGTAACCCCAACCGTTTTCCTTGAGGACACGAGAATTATTTTATGTACGCGACTGTAAAGTCATATTTTTCGGAGCTGTAGGAAATGGGCGCAAATTATCATACTTTAAATGTGGGTTGAGATCATTTGAGTTGCTTCTATATGATGCAGACTGTACACACATACATAATTTCCCTTGTTCTTGTTCCGTGAGAACAGTTTGAGCAGACAGCATTAACATGCAGGGAGAATGCTTAATAAGATATGAATCATCATTTTTTAAAGCAATAATAATGATTACTAGGAGTCGCAGTGTGTGTTTTAGAAAGCTTGGTAAATACATAACTGCAATCAGTTTTTTCGTTCCCTTATTATATTTGTCAGTGTTATGCCATTATATTTCACTTTGAATTATTCATGTTGTTTAGCATTGTAAACAATGTGTCTGTGCTACTCTAAAACGTATGGTATTGTAATAAATCACATCCATCAAAATGTGTGTAAACATCTAAATTTAATTTCTCATACAATTTGCAACTGAAATTTTAACCCAAATTAAAGTGACATTAAAGCCTCACAGTATATGACCCATTTATTACATGACATTGGTGCTGAAATCAAAGGGCCACTCTAAACACCATAACTACCACAGGTGATCGTAGTGCCTTGGTGCAGTGACAGTGAGTGCAGTCCCTTAATTTATGTCAAATTGTTATTAAGCGGTTTGACAATAGAAGTCCTTTCTACCAACAGGACATGGAGAGGTTTCCTTGACTGCTGACTACCCCCAGGAACAACCCCCACAGCTTTTATTGATAATCAATGCCAGCAACTATTCACCACTGTTGGCTGTTGGAGAGCATCACCAACAGACAGGTCTATCCCGTTAAACCATGAGTCTGGAGCAGCCTGCCTCCACCATCAGCTCCCGGCAGGCTGCGACTCTCCAAGCCCCCTCTGTACCTTCTTCCACTTATGACTGCGCTGGCCAGGACTCCCGCATGCTGTGACAAAACAAGAAGAGACAGAAAACCAAAGCACACACAGAAAACAACCAACAATTCCACTAACCCCTAGGGAGAGAGGGAGGGAGGGAAAGTCAGGATCCCTGCACTTTTCCTAGCTGACTGGTAAGTCCCCACCCAGCTTTTCCTATATATCCAGTCCCCATATTGTCACAATGTATCCCTCTTGACCCATCCCGTTATCTCTGCCTCAGTCATGTCACCCCCTTCCTTTCCTCATGATCTCGTCAAAATATTAGTTAGTAGAATTCCGTCATGTTAACCTCTTCAACTCAGCTGTACTGAGACAGGCTTCAAGGCTGTACAGAATTTTATAACATGATAGGTGGCTTCACATTCTGTTTAAGTCTCTCTTTACTTAATGGACCACTATAGGCACCCAGACCACTTCAGTTCAATGAAGTGGTCTGGGTGCCAGGTCCATCTAGGGTTAACCCTGCCTGCTGTAAACATAGCAGTTTCAGTGTTATGGATGACACACCCCCTTCAGAGAAACTGCTATGTTTACATATGGGTTAATTCAGCCTCTAGTGGCTGTCTCATTGACTTTCACAGTGCTGCGCATGCACATTCAGCCGATGACGTCGGAAGGAGGAGGAGAGTCCCCAGCACTGATTTTAACCCCTTAAGGATTGTGTGACATGTCATGATTCCCTTTTATTCCAGAAGTTTGGTCTTTAAGGGGTTAACCCCTTCCTCCCACTTCAGCCCGGCGGGAGGGGGGCCATGAGGGTGGGAGGGACCTATTAACACTATAGTGCCAGGAAAACGAGTTTGTTTTCCTGGCACTATAGTGGTCCTTTAAGCTCCACAGCAGCATATTTTAACATAGTAACAGGATAAACCAATCAGAAAAAAAGTAACAGGCTACAAAACTCCCTCCAACAGTCGTCAGTTCCTCTTTCTTTGCTGCTCCACACCAGCACAGGTCAGAATGCCACTGGCTCCTACTCTTTGTGGGTTACTGTGGTTTTTTAATTTCTCTATTATTGATTCTTATAATTCAGTTATTACTGCTTGCTGTGAATTATTTGTTAGTATATATCTCCTAAGGTTCCCCAGTTTCTTTCTTTGCTCTATTGTGTTTTTCACTACTTGTGCTCTTGGCTTACTTGTATGTTTTCCCAACATTTCACTTTCCATCTTGCCTCCCCAATTTTCCCCGGCTTTTTAGCCTCCCCTTCTATTTCATGGTGGCAATCTTGGATCTCGCGCACCTCCACGAGATCCAGGCGGCCAATGTATGTCTTGTGCGCCTGTGCGAGATTACAGCGGCCATTTGCCTGGAGACCGCGATCGGCACAGATATTGGCTCACGCAGTGGCAATCTTGAGATGCGTAAAATTGCAGCAAACTTTTCTGGGGGCCCGCGATGCGTGCGGGCACCGTATTACACCCTATTTATGTCTGCGGGCGCTTCTAGGAAACGCCCGGCTGGCGGCCGAACACAGTAAGGCGGTCATTAAGTTGTTTTACCACATCTGTTGAAAGTGTCCATTCTCCACACAGGGTGTCTCTGGCATTTCTTGTCCCAATACTACCCCAGCAGGGGTACTCTGATGTTATGCATTATACATGCTTCTTACCAGCTATATGCACAAGCCTATTGACTTACAGTCTGCAGACTTTATAAGTCCTGGGCTGAGCCCCCATTCCACTGTTTGGGGTGACCGCCCGCCTATATGCACTATCTCACAGGACATTATAAAATGTATAGCAAAAAAGGGGATGATCTGCTAAACAAATGACAAGAACAGTGCATAGCGCATAACTGTGTGTATGAATAAACCAAATGTGTAGTTTTCAAATGGCCACTCACACTTTCGTTGAAATAAGAATGCCTTGAAAATAAATTGCTCTTTTCAGCAAGATAAATTGCTCTTTTCAGCATAAATGCCCTTCCAGGAATGATTCTTCCACCACTTTTAAACTCTCATGGAACAGTTAAAAGGTGTGTGCTCAAAGAAAAAAACAGAACTTGTAGTACATATTTAAAAATGTAGAAAAAATAATTTAATCACTTACATCTAAATATAAAACAATGGATGTAATCTCACTGTCACCACCAGGGGTCCTACGCGTTTCGTCCGTATGTAGGACTTCCTCAGGGACTTCAGTGACCAGAAATGACAGCATACAAGTGAACAATAAACAACCCTTCCCTTCTCCACCCTTTATACCTCCCCCAATGTCCACAAAACTCTTCATCCAAATCAGGTGCTTGAATTTTCAGTTCGGCGGCCGATGTCTATGACGTCATCCTCATGCGTCCGTCGATTTCGCATGCGTTCCACCATGCGTTCCACTGCCGAAACCCGGAAGTGCTTTAAAAAAAAAATATGAATAAAAATAAAAATAAAAATAGAGCACACACACTTATGAGGTGGACAAAACGTGATATCCCAATTTATGTTGCATTTTTTCAAATATTCCATAAGATATAAAGTAAATGTATCCATACATTATTATTTTTCTCCTCTTTTTTCCTTTAATGGAATATTAAAAACATCCCAAAAAGAAGGCATAAAGCACTTCCGGGTTTCGGCAGTGGAACGCATGGTGGAACGCATGCGAAATCGACGGACGCATGAGGATGACGTCATAGACATCGGCCGCCGAACTGAAAATTCAAGCACCTGATTTGGATGAAGAGTTTTGTGGACATTGGGGGAGGTATAAAGGGTGGAGAAGGGAAGGGTTGTTTATTGTTCACTTGTATGCTGTCATTTCTGGTCACTGAAGTCCCTGAGGAAGTCCTACATACGGACGAAACGCGTAGGACCCCTGGTGGTGACAGTGAGATTACATCCATTGTTTTATATTTAGATGTAAGTGATTAAATTATTTTTTCTACATTTTTAAATATGTACTACAAGTTCTGTTTTTTTCTTTGAGCACACACCTTTTAACTGTTCCATGAGAGTTTAAAAGTGGTGGAAGAATCATTCCTGGAAGGGCATTTATGCTGAAAAGAGCAATTTATCTTGCTGAAAAGAGCAATTTATTTTCAAGGCATTCTTATTTCAACGAAAGTGTGAGTGGCCATTTGAAAACTACACATTTGGTTTATTCATACACACAGTTATGCGCTATGCACTGTTCTTGTCATTTGTTTAGCAGATCATCCCCTTTTTTGCTATACATGTTCTGTTGAAGACAGGAGGAAGTCTTCGGGGAAATCCTACCTGGTTCAGGGAGGTTTTTTTCTGCTATTTATCTGTTGAGCACTTATTGCACTGTGGTTTGTGCACACATATTGTTTTTTGCATCTTAGGACATTATAAAACACTGCTACACTCTTCAGAGAGTTTATCAGGGGTGAGCCCACAAATGTCCTGTTAGACCAACCCATGTAGGTATTCTATATTGGTATTTGAGATTGCTGTCCCTAGTACAGCCCCTGATTGGCCAGCTCTGTCTGTGCCCCCATACCTCCCTACAGGGTATATATATATATACACCCGGAGGAATTTTTGCTGGGTGAGCCCCAGTTTATAGGCATGCATGAAAAAGTTTATAAAAAAATGTATGATATATGTTTGATACCTAGAAGGCCTTGTCACACCTGTTTCTAACACTGACCTATTCTGCCCCTAAGGTTGCTATCACTATGGATACAACAAACCAGGAAAAAAACCTGCAAGCTCTCATTAATGCGGCAGTCGCCGCCTCAGTCGAGAAAGCCCTGGCTCGGGTGCTGTCCTTAGAGCCCAAGGAGAAACTCCAGCCAAAACCTCTGCACTCAGCAGAGAAATCAGAGGATTTAGACTCCTCTAGGATTGAACAAGCCAGGCCTCACAAACGGTCAAAGCAGATGGACCAGAGCCCCTCAACCGTAAAGGGAAAGCACCAGCCAAGTGCCCCAGACGTATGGACGCAAAGGAGGAAATCCTTGCCCGTCCTACCTTGTCGGAAGAAGAGAAGGACTCCTTTCCTCCGCCTCCTTTGGCAGTCTTGGACGACGAGATTGACTGGCCAGACGCTACCTTTGGGGAAGTGCCTTTCACCCGAGAGGGAATAACTGAGCCCACATTTGAGGATCCAACCTCCCTGCCAATACCATCAGGGGAGGCAGAAGTCTTCATGGACGTGTTAGGGCAACTGCTGTTTGACCCACGCCAAATTCAACATCCTAGATTCTCGGAGTGGTCCCTTCCGGACCATCTTACCCAGTAAATCCACTTCTGGATCAGGAGACCCCTGGATCGTGAGGTCCGTAAACGCTTGAAAGCTGAATCTGCCCTGCCGGACAAGGTCGCGATGACCCCAGAGTTTGATGTGATGCTTTATACTTACTTGGTCAGGACTCTCCGTGACCCTCGTAAGGGCATTGAATGCAGCTTAAGGCTAACCCAAGACAAGCTGCTAGACGTGCTAGGACCCATAGCAAAAATTATCTTATTGGCCAACGAGGCCCTCTCTTAGGAGGGACCACTAGACCCATCTGTGATCAGGTAATTGGCGTTGCGCTCCATATGCCTATTGGGCAATGCAAATGTATTCCTCTGTACGGAGCGAAGGAAAGCAGTACTGCTGCGTATGAATGCAAAGCTCTCCGACCTGGGGTCCAAGGAATTAGGCCCCTGGACAAAGGGTCTTTTGTTTGTAGAACCTTAAATAAAGGAGCTCCACAAGCACATCAACTTATACACCACATTAAACAAAGTGCAATCATCTATGAGGAGAGTGTTCCACCAACACCCAACGCGGGTTTTCAGCAGGGCTGGCCGTACAAGGGGTCGTTCAGCCAGCTGCTCTGGCTGGCAGGTCAACGATGATCCCACACTACACCATTCTTCCCGAATTAATAAACAACCAGATAGAGGCAGAGGAAGCAGAGCCGAGAGCACAACAGATTGCCGACAGGTGAGATATTCTCCTCATTACCTACTTTATGGCATGCAGGCCATAAAGTTTAGAAAAACAATAGAGTTTTATTTCCCTCCAATCCAGACAGGTCACCCCTATTGCCCGGTCGTGTCAACAGCCGAACAAGCCCAACTCGATGCAAAGCTTCATTCCCTCCTTGCAAAAGGAGCAGTGCAACTCGCTCAGGACAGCGGGGGTTTCTTCAGTTCCATCTTCGTGGTCCAGAAGAAATCAGAAGAATCCCGCCCAGTCATAAATCTACGACAGCTGAATGTCTTCGTAGTTTACAGACACTTCAAGATGGAGGGCATCTATCTTCTTCGATACATCCTACGTCCAGGCGATTGGTTCACCCGGCTCGACCTCAAGGACGCATATCTGTCATTACTGGGGCAACCAGCCAGCCGACATTTCCACCGCTTCCTCTGGAATGACCATGGCCTATCAATACACATGCCTACCATTCGGCCTCAGCTCTGCGCCATGGTGCTTCACCAAACTTTTGAAACCAGTCGCCAAGGGCATACGCTGCTTAATCTACCTCGACGACCTCTTACTGTTTTGCGAGGACATCTCCAGACTACAATACCAGACGAACTATACAACCTCATTACTTGAATCCGGAAGGAACTACACAAAACACTGTGTCAGGAAGATATTTCCCTACGTTTGTTGGCTTGGATCATAGGCCTCCTAGCGACTTTCATCTAGGAGATCTACCCAGGACCTCTTCATTATCGGGCCATGCAACACCTGAAGGCACAATTCCTCCGGGTCCACCCGTCCTACGACCAGAGGGTCCCACTAACCACGGAGGTCAAGGAGGAACTACGATGGTGGCTCCTGCACTTGTCAGCTTGAATGACAAGGCAATCTTTGGCCCCACTCCGGGGCGGAGCCAGTGCCGGTGGACCCAGCGTCAGCGGACCAACGCAGCGCTGGAATTAAGGCGAGTTTTAAACTTTAATAGGGGGGTAAGCCACCTATATGGTGGGTTTAGCACTATAGGGTCGGGAATACATGTTTGTGTTTCTGAACCTATAGTAATCCTTTAAGGTTGAAACTACACTATCTGTAACGGGCACCCAGATGTATGTGATCTTATGTCCAATCACAACAACAAATCATTATGAAAGATGCCTTCCTCATATTGCTTGCTTGAAGGACATAACTAAAGAATAATGTACAATGAAAATAGTCATTTTTCTTTTTCAGACAGATGGCATTTTTGTATTTATTTTTTTTTCCGATTAGAAACACATTCTGTTATTGTTACAGGACATTTTCCAATTTTCTGGTATTTTGATTTAGGAAACGATGATACATTGTCCATCGGATATTACTGTGCTACATACAATGTATTTCAGTTTTAATAACAACACACATATTTTATCATGATATAATTAGGTTTTCTATTGTTTTGGCCTTGGATTCAGATATTACCCAACTCATTTTATTTTCATTGGCTGGCTTAAAGACTTACAGGGCTATTAACTAAACACTGGATTTTGTCCCGATGGATCAATGTTTGTTAAATTCCAAAAAGAAAGGCAATTTTCATATTTGCTAAAATCCCCTTGGAATTTAGTCAATCTGACCAGATTTGCAAAACCAGTAATTGACAGATTGTACTTAATTTTCTGGTGTGTAAATCCATCTCCAGTTCTGGGTTAGTAATGTGGAATTTGTGTACTTTTAGAATTAAGTGTCAGCATGCTGACAAGGAACATACGACCGGTGCAATTGGAGCAGAGTTGCGTGAGGTACCCAGAGAATGATGGGTAGGTGCAGTAGTTCTACATTCAGATAGTGCATCAGCTGATCACTGAACTAAACAGTCTCCTTACATTGCAGTGAAAATTAAATTAAAGTCTATAGAAATCAGTCTCTGTAAAAAAAATAATATATATATTTTTATATATATATATAGTTTAGTTTTGTTCTAAATTACATCATGAATTACATAAATGGCTATCTGTAATTAAAAAGTCAACTAACATATCCTGTAGCCCTGGGCTACATCCTTCACAGCAACCTAAAAAAAAGTATCCTTCATTGAGAATTTCAAAATGAAAAGAGGGAGAAGTGGGTGCATATAAAGGGGGTGTGTCATCCATAACATTGTGGGGAAGATAAGAGGGACATACCCTCAACCCTCCAAATCATGATGATTTACGGTGCATTGGCTACAATTGGTTCCCTTTGAAAGGGACTCTCCAGTGCCAGGAACACAAACCTATTGGTCCCCCCCGGAACGGCGGGTGGGGACCATAAAGTAAAATAACGGGGGGACCTATTGTCCTCCCCCCGGCCCCCACCCATGAGCGCGGTGGGTGGGGGTCCTAAATTAGAATTAGGGGGGACCTAATGTCCTCCCCCCTGACCCCCACCCCTGAGCAGTAGGTGGGGGCCCTAAATTAGAATGAGGGGAGGGACTTAATGTCCTTCCCCCTGGCCCCCACCCCTGAGCGGTGGGTGGGGGCCCTAAATAAAAATGTAACCCCCCCCAGGTGACTAGGAGTCCCCAAATCCCAAGTCACCCCCCTCCCAAAAAAAAAAAACTTAACCCTAACCACCCCCTCACCCTAAATATAATGAGGGAGGGGCATTAACAAAGTCCCTGTTATAAAATATAAAATAAAACTTACCATTTGATGTTTTCTTTCTTCTACGATCTTCTTTTTTCAGCCACAAAAAAGGTCAAATCAAAATCCATAATAACTGATGCACTTAAAAAAAAACAAAAAAACAACAGAGCGCAAAAAAAACAAACAAAAAAAAATCATTCTTCACCCATGGATGGCTCCGCGCAGACACAGCTCTGTAGTGCGGGGGGAAGGCTTATAAAGCCTTGCCCTGCCCTGCAATTAGGCTCAGAGCACTCTGATTGGTGGGTTTAAGCCATCCAATCATAGTGCTCTGACAGGTAAATGAAGAGACTGACAGGTAAGTCTCTACATTTACCTGTCACAGCACTCTGATTGGTTGGCTTGAAATCCACCAATCAGTGTGCTCTGTGTCATTTCCCACGCTGTGTAATTTGACTCATAACTCTCTGATTGGTGGATTAAGTAACCAATCAGAGTTTCCTGAGCTTTGGTCAACCCTCAAAATTTAGGAATAACTTATTGTAGCTAAGTATTTTATACGGGCGCAACATGATGGCAGACTTCTTACTGTTGAATATTGGACCGTATTTAGTAGGGGATACACACTGTATACTTTATAATAGATTCAGGAGCAATTACAATCTCTCCTACTGCGAACTGGGCTCCAATACATTTCCTGTGATATACAAGTCTCCAGGAAAATGGATGAAACATGTCTATCAATCCTTAAATGACAGGCTGAAAAATGTGTCCGGTTGACTGGAGAGCTGCACAAAATGGTGTATAGGCACTTAGAGTGCAGGACATTTAGCCTCAATAGGACATTTAGTCATATACTGAGCCTTCAACAGTGCTCAGTATATAGGGAAGCCTTGATTGAACAACATGTCATCAATCTGAATCTTTGTTGGATGGTATCCCCTTGATGGACTGGCAGATTGCAGGTGACACTGAGTCACAGGCATGCCAACCCACTTACCTCATCCCACCACCTCCCTTCCCTACCTGCCAGATTTGGCAGGTTGGGAAGCTGATTAATGATGATCCTCAAAGCTGACTAGATTCATGCCCCGATCCAGGTTTGTAAAACCAATCACTGTGTTTCAGGATCAGAAAGGAACTTTTGCTTGTGACTCAAGATTTTTTGCCTTCCTCTGGACCACTGGGCTTAAGCATAATTAATCAACTTCAAACTAATACATTAAATAGAAGTAAGCTAATAAAAGTAAATTAAATTGAAATTATAGTAATTACAAAAGTATAATAATATAAAATATATTATAATAAATATTTCTAATTTAAGTTATCCCATCCAGGCTAACTAGCAGAAGTAATATTTTGATAAAAATTTTTTGACATATCAATATAATTCTGAACCATGATATCAATATTAAAGGTGACAATGTAATCTAAACAATTTGTGGGTGAAAGACTAACATTATTTAAAAAAAATAAAATTAATTTAAATTTAGATGTTAATGCACAATATCAGCACAGATTGTCAGTATGCTTAAAATATTAATATACATGTGGGGAGAGCAAACAAACAAGGTTCAGAGAGTACTGAGAACGGACAACAGCTCAAATAGCCTGCCCTTCGGTGGGTCCACGCTCAGATTTCAAAATGGTTTTAGCTCACTTGGTTTCATTTGCATATTAGACTGATTCCACCGAAAAGGGCAGTCCCGATCCAAAATGCAAGCCGGTTCTCTCTGCAAGAGAGAAAGAAACCCCAAATGATTACTTCAGCCTTGTTAGGTATCATCATTGAGGTATAGCTGATACCCATCTACGCACCATGAGCAAGGTGTTCATGTCTGGATTACCCTTTTAACTTGGGGAGAGCAGAAGAACAAGGTGTGAGAGTACAGAGAATGGACAACAGTTCAAGTAGCATGCCCTTTGTTGGGTGTCTCCTCAGTTCTCAAGCTGGTTTTAGCTCACCTTGCGCCATTACAAAAAGAACCAGGTAGATTTGTATATCAGGTTCTTTCCACCCAAAAGGGCTCTCTCTGCGTGAGAGATACCACAAGCCCAGATGATCATTTCAGCCTTGTTATGCATGTTCAGTCAGATATAGCTGATACCCCTCTAGGCACTGTGAGCAAGGGATCCACATCTGGATTACCCTTTTAACTTGGGGAGAGCAAAAAACCAAGGTGCAAGAGAGTTTTGAGAATGGGCAACAGATCAAATAGCCTGCTCTTTGGTGGCTCCCTGAAACCCCTGTAGGCACCGTGAGCAAGGGGTCCTCGTCTGGATTACCTTTTTAACTTGGGGAAAGCAGAAAAACAAGGTTCAATACAGTACTGAGAACAAACAACAGCTTAAATAAGCTCAAGCTGGTTGTTTCAGCCTTGTTAGGCATTGTCAGTGAGGTATAGCTGATATCCCTCTAGCCACGCTGAGCAATGGGTCTACGTCTGGATTACCCTTTCATCTTGGGGAGAGCAAAAAAGCAGCATGTTAGAGAGTACCGAGAATGGACAACAACTCAGTCTGCTTTTTGGTGGCTCCACACTCAGATTTCAAGCTGGTTTTAGCTCACCTTGTGCCATTTGCATATCCCACCCAAAAGGGCAGTCCAGATCTAACATGCAGGCTGTCTCTCTCTGCATGAGCGATACAGCAAGCCCAGATGATTGTTTCAGTCTTGTTAGGTATTGTCAGTGAGGATTAGCTGATACCCCTCTAGGCACTGTGAGCAAGGGGTCCACGTCTGGATTGCCCTTCTAACTTGGGGAGAGCAAAAAACAAGATGCAAGAAAGTACTGATAATGAACAACAGCTCAAGTAGCCTGCCCTTTGGTAGCTCCCTGCTCAAATCTCAAGCTGGTTTTAGCTCATCTTGTGCCATTACAAAAAGAACCTGCACCGTTTGCATGTCAGACTGATCCAAAACACCGCCAGCTCTCTCTGCATCAGAGCTACAGCAACTCCAGACGATCGTTTTAGCCTTGCTATTCATCATCAGTGAGGTATAGCTGATACCAGTCTAGGCACCGTGAGCAAGGTGTTCATGTCTGGATTACCCTTTTAACTTCGGGATAGCAGAAGAACAATGTGCGAGAGTACGGAGAACGGACAACAGTTCAAGTAGCATGCCCTTTGTTGGGTGTCTCCTCAGTTCTCAAGCTGGTTTTAACTCACCTTGCACCATTACAAAAAGAACCAGGTAGATTTGTATATCAGGTTGTTTCCACCCAAAAGAGCAGTCCAGATCTAAAATGCAGGCCGGCTCTCTCTGCACGAGAGATACTGCAAAGCCAGACAATCAATTCAGCCTGTTTAGGCATTGTCAGTTAGGTATAGCTGATGCCCTCTAGGCACCGTGATCAAGGGGTCCACGTCTTTATTACCCTTCTAACTTGGGGAGAGCAAATATAAACAAGGTGCAAGAGAGTTCTGAGAATGGACAACAGATCAAATAGCTTGCTCTTTGGTGGCTACCCACTCAGATCTCAAGCTGGTTTTAGTTCATCTTGTGCCATTAGAAAAATAACCGGGCCCATTTGCATATCAGACTGATCCCACCCAAAAGGGCAGTCCAGAACCAAAATGCAGACCGGCTCTCTCTGCACAAGTGATACAGCAACAGAGATAAATATAAATGTAATTCCTTCATCATGAAGATAATTCCCCCCCCAACTTTTAATAATTACAGCAGAATCTTTAATATATGTAGTTCAACACTAGACAGCAGTTCAAATCATTAGATACGATGAATGGAACTAATGCCAATATTGTGGCATTGCTTAGCTCCGCTGTGCCGCGCGGGCCGAGTGCTCCATGCGGCAGGACATCTATATATAGATGTGGATGGAATGTCATCATTGCGATTCTAATCTGTTTTGGATCGCAGTGATGACGTGGACCTATCAGAACATAGGGCAGCCTATTTAAGGCTTGTTTTAGCCCTCATTAATTGCCGTGGCTTCTATTAAATCTTCTTTTAGTGCTCCGAGAGATTCCCTTGTGATTTCCTGTGTTTGACCTTGGCTTCCTATTTGACTTGTGTTTTCTGGTATCCTAATCTCGGCGTTGTATTCAACTTGTGATTTCTGGTATCCTGACCTCGGCTTCATATTTGACTCGTGATTTCTGGTATCCTGAACCGGCTTTATTGTTAACTCTGAGTATTCCTGTCCTTGATTTATATTGACCCTGTTTCTTGTTGTATATTACGTTAAGTCCGGCCATTATAAGGCTTGTTAAAATACGTCTTTCGGATCCACCTTTAGTGGGTTTCCTCTTTCCTGCATGTTGGTTTACGCCTCCCGTGACAAATATGAATATAAATGTAAATCCTTCATCTTGGAGGTGCAACATGCTAGGACAGCAGGTGCTGTGGTATTTTGTGCGTATTTATTATTTTACATAATATAAATAAGTTCATGAAGAAAATTGTGTTTTGTTTTCTTTAAACTTGTAATATTCACAAAATAATTCTTAATACATCTTGGTCAATGCTAGGCAGAAGATCAGATAAGATATATGGAACTAATGCTTGAGCTAATAGCAGCTGCATGATCTATACATAAAATCTGCTTCAGTAAGCTAAAGTTGTTATAGTGACTATAGTGTCCCTTGGTATAGACATGATACCCTGTGCAATAGAACAAGCTTCATCCTCTGCTCAAAAGCTATGAAGGAGTCAGTTCAGGAAGTGTAGAGTGAGCACTCACTTGTTATTTTACTAGAATAGCTAGTGTGATACGTTTTTAATAATTTATAGTATTACTATATTAACTAGTAAAAAAATTAATAAATACAAATAAAGACAAAGTGGGTTAGGAATACTTTCATAAAAACAGTAATCTTTCATTGATACACAAGATCATGAAACAATATTTCATGCATTCTAAAATCAAACATAATGTAAAACAAATTTGCAAATTAATAAAGAATATTTTTAATTGTCAATAAAAATAATACATTTAAACTTTGAATCTGTGTTTTCAGTTCATTATTTTGTCTCCTAAATTAATGCATACTTTAATCTACACTTGCACAGAGCCAAGGGTTTGGGGTCAGGTCATTACACAGGTTTACAATACAGAAACTGCATTCATTGCTTTGGGAAGTTCAGAATTAGTTTTCAATAATGTCTGTTGAAAAATAGTCTTTGTTCTGCATGAGGAACTGAAATATAGAATGCAGAACATTTTAATAAAACCAATGTGATTCCAAAGCACTCAACACAAATTTGTCTTATTGCTTAAGGTGAAAGTTTAATTCTATAACCCTTTCATGTTACCTAGGTTATGACACCACCCCTTATACATTTAGCACCATCCCTTTTAGAGTGCCCATTAACAATTATATTAAAAATATGGTCTCACCACAATGCCTCAGTAGTGAGGTATAAGAGAAATAGCATTTTGGAAATCCACCAAAGCAAGTGATCAGCAATGACATGTCCAAGTGAAAAGACTCAAAATTCCCCATAATAAGCAGCCAAAACTGTATTATTTTACTAATGGTAAAAATGTTGGTTTACAAAATGTTTGGGGTAAAGTGTGATCAGGGACTTCTATATTGTCCCAAAAGTGACAACACTCACAAGGATGGATCT
The DNA here is from genome assembly GCA_933207985.1 of Pelobates cultripes. Taxonomy (NCBI): domain Eukaryota; kingdom Metazoa; phylum Chordata; class Amphibia; order Anura; family Pelobatidae; genus Pelobates; species Pelobates cultripes. Next base: position 38,835,553 of record OW240915.1, read on the forward strand.
TACAGCTCACAAGGCTGGATCTTACAGAAGACTGCAACTGGAGAGCAAATGTAAACATAAGAGGCATCCCCAATGACATAGGCCCAGCTGAACTGCCCCAATACCTATGACGCCTGCTCTCCACAATCCTGCAGCACACGCAGGCTAAAAAGATGGCAATTGACACATGCTTCAGGGTCACCAAGCCCATGAAGGCACCCTCTACTGCCACCCGAGAAGTAATAATCCGCTGCCTTTTGATTTCAAAGCAAAAAACGATCATGGCAGCTGTACGGAACAAAACCCCTGTGGACTTTGAGTCACGTTTTTCCAGGACTTGACAAGGAACACATTACAGTGGAGACTGTCACTGGGACCTGTAACCCAACAGCTACGCACCGTTGGAGTGGAGTGCAGATGGGGCACACCGAGATCTCTGACGGCGGTCAACAACGGGGCCATGGGGAGACTGACCTCTCTAATGGAAGCTCCCTCCTTTCTGCACTCACTGGGACTCTCCCCACAGTCACTGCACACCACGGAACCCTCTAACTCCCACAGATGGGACCCTGCTAGGTCTGTCCCGTTCATGCCACGCCGAGGAGAAAGACTGGGGGCAGCCACCTGAAAGGCTCTTCTAAGAAACTGCAGTTACAAAGTTTAGAATGTTTTAATAAGTTAATGATCTTACACACGTTTTCTCGTTATTACACTGAACACATGACTTTGACACTTTGAGCCATACCCAGGCACAGACGGTCCGCACATTAGGTCCCCTTACCGCTGACAGTAGCTTATGCCACAAAACCATGGAGGTCCCCACATGTTCCACTCTCTCCACACCCCCCGAGGCTCCCATAGGTTAGGAGTCGGAAAACTACTAGTGTCACAGGAACATCCCGGCCACCCCCACACTAACCCCCGAATAACTACACCCCAGGTGTGAGATTAGCCCCAACAACACATGTAGGATGGCAGTCTCACATTCTAGCCTCCAAGACAGCACTACAAGAATCTCCTCAGCATCCTGACTCCCCCTCCCTTAGATTCACTAGATATGGGCGCCAGATGCCTGGACGCCCCACGCAGTGCGGCAGTCAAACCCAGCACCTGAGACTCTTACTCTGCACCCTTGACTGTTAAACCAGCCAGACCTACCAAGCATGTTTATACCTACAACATCTCTGTTTACCAATCTTCAAACGTGCACTACACAACATTTTACCTGTCTAGATAGGCTACTTCTACTCGATGATGCTAGTCAGACAGTCTCAGCCAACACAAAGGCACACATATAGATATATCCGATACAGCCTGTTTAATCTTGAAATACCCTACTTAAAAAAGTGTGCAGTTATTTTGTATGCCTCATCTTATCATGCTTTGTCTTTTACCGCACTTGCTACTGCTGTTGGGGCACGGCAAGAATGCCTGTTATATTTACTCAAGCACAAGAAAAATAAACAATGGGAAAAAAAAAGAAAAAGTGACAATGGTTTGGTAAACTGTAAATCTGTAAGCTAAAACTGGCATGTGATTTGACCCTTCAACTATTCACAAATACTGTAAAGGTCTACAGATGACGTTTTGCTATAATTCGGATGCAAAGCTGGGATTTTGGAACATTATTGGGGGACACAGTCTGTGAAATTCCCCATGAAGATGATATGTGTTTGAAAAATACAAATAATTAAATATAACACGCAATATAACCAGGTAAGTGTGCATGTGTAAATAGTTTAACAACTTACCCAGGGACCGCACCAGGGGACTCCAGGCATCATAATTTAATTTCTAAGATTAAAAAACTTTAAATATTGTTTTCAATAAAAAACTCCTGAATAGACAGAGCCCAATGAGAGAAATTAGAACTGTTTGTGACCGTGTGACTCTTTCATCATTGGCAGTTGTGTCTACAGTAAATTTTACGTGAGGACGACCCAAGTAATTATTTGTATATGGACTATAACTCCCAGGCCATGGAGGACACGTGCCTCCTCTTACCCTGTGCTTTGCATGCCTCATATTATTAACATCAGTGTACACACAGCAGTGAGGATCATAGTACTAAAGGTTCTAGGGACACTCAGAAAGTTCCACATAATGTGCAGAGTGAGCATAGTAATATACACACTCACTTTTTAAAAGACTTTTCCGTCCATGCAAAGGCAATTTAGTAGTGATCTGCATATCACTGGCACATACCCAACCCAGCCCCAACTCCCGATCTTATAGCATAGGTATAACTTTACTGGGGAAGCAACAAAATTAGTAACAGTAGATATGTAAAGGGATACGCCAAGCATCTGGACAAATTACAAAGAGTCCCAGGGACGCACTTTTGCTAGGTGCAATAAATGGGTTAGGTTACAGTTATAACGTTCTTTAGTTTAAAAATAATTGGTTTGCCCCATAAGACCAGTGTCCCTCGCTCCAAAACGGCACTGTTTCCATTCCCCCCCTGAGATATAGCAATGTCATGACTTGCGGGAGTAATAGTTCTGCAGTAGAAATCTGACAAACTTTACATTTTCGGATACGTGTCAATGAAGCACTGCATTTGGAATAAACACATGGAATAATGGAATAATACATGGGGCTCTGATTGGCGGAGAGCAAAATGCCGTTCTTCACCAATCAGCATCTCGTCATAGAAATGCATTGAATTAATGTGTTAAAATGTTGCCGCCAAAATTAACACTGGTGGGCAAGACACATGGGGAAGAGAGGAGAGGAAATGAGACACATGGGGAGTTGAGGGAATGAGGCACGTGAGGGGGGTGGGAGAATGAGACACATGATAGGGCTGGGAGAATGATGCACATGGTGGGGCTGGGGAAATGAGACACATGGGGGGTTAGGAGAATGAGCCACATGGTGGAGCTGGGGAAGTGAGACACATGGTGAAGCTAGGGAAATGAGACACATGGTGGAACTAGGGAAATGAGACACATGATAGGGCTGGGAGAAGGAGACACATGAGGCGGCTGGGAGAATGAGACACATGAGGGGGCTGGGAGAATGAGACACATGAAGGGGCTGGGAGAATGAGACACATGATAGGGCTGGGGAAATGAGACACATGATAGGGCTGGGGAAATGAGACACATGATAGGGCTGGGAGAATGAGACACATGATAAGGCTGGGAGAATGAGACACATGATAGGGCTGGGAGAATGAGACACATGATAGGGCTGGGAGAAGGAGACACATGAGGCGGCTGGGAGAATGAGACACACGAGGGGGCTGGTAGAATGAGACACATGGGGGGGCTGGGAGAGTGAGACACTTGGTGGGGCTGTGAGATTGACACATGGGGGCTGTTAGAGTGAGACACATGGGGGGCTGGGAGAGTGAGACACATGGGGGGCTGGGAGAGTAAGACACATGGGGGGCTGATAGAGTGAAACACATGGGGGGCTGGGAGAGTGAAACACATGGGGGGCTGGGAGAATGAGACACGTGGTGGGGCTGGGAGAGCGAGACATATGAGGAGACTAAACCCATTAGATTTTAGTTGTGTCAAGTAAAATCTATTGGAGATTTAGTCGACTAAAAATAAATTGAAATTTGCCGTCACAATTAACACTAATAGTCACCAGAACAACTAAATGAAGCCGTAGTTGTTTAGGTGACTATAGTTTCCCTTTAAAAAATTTATTTCTCTAAACTTTTATAGGTGTTCTTTATGTAAATAAAAAAATATTTTATTCTTTTTAAATTATCTAAAGGTTAAACATTAATTCAGTTATATAGTAATCATTTATATTTAAATATTAGTCTATTTTCATACATAAAACCAATTTATATGTAATAAAAATGTATTTCTATTATCATGCATGAATGATTTTTATTTCAATAAATAAAATAGTTTGGTTTTTTTAATAAAAAAAAAAAAAGATGAATATATTTTAAATAATAATAATTAGGATGTTGGTGTGAGGTACTTGAGATTCTCACAGCTCTTTTCCTATTGCTGTCTGGGAGGTACCATACTCACTACAGGCTGGTTGTGCTGTACTTCCGGTTTGGTCACATGACAGCTGGAGCAGTAGCTTCACTCAGGCAGTGCAGCTGCATGACTCATATGTACAGCTGCCTCTCTAGTGCTCCCAGGTCTGAGAGAATAGGATAGAGAGAGTCAGAATCACTGGGGCATATCCACCAATTACACCTTCTGTATCATTACTGTCTGGGACTGGCCACTCCTGATACATAATGACAACCTGCCTTTTCCTTTCTCGCTGTGATACACAGTAACTATAGGCAGCCTTGGAACACTCCTGTACTGCCTGCATTCTAGGGAAAAATAGAGAATTGCTGGACATCCCCAAGGAGTATTTTCCTTCTTTTTTTTAAAAAATATAGATTCCTTTCTAATGTTATTTTCTTTCATAGTTTCATGGTGTCTGCTGCTTTGTGATTGCACCTCTTCATCATGATCACGCCTCATCTGCTGCCTGTCTGTGCCTTGTGTGATATCAGCCTAGCCAGAGACTGGCAGTGAGACTGGGAAAGACAAGGGGAGGAGGGGCACAGCTTCATCAGTCAGTGCTGGCTCCTGCCTGGCAAGAAGACTTCATTAGTCAGGACAATAAAGTCAACAGACAAAAGGCTCTAGCAGTCCAGGTTTAGGAGATGGCTTCCTTGAGTCTTGGGCTGAGCTTGTCCAGAAAGAAGAATATCTCCAGAAATGCAGCAGTGGAAAGGAAAAATCTGATCACAGTCTGCAGGTAATGCAATTCATTCTTCTGCATGCCCTACTGAACCAGCACTCCTGCAGCAAAGTTACCCCTTGCTACTAACACAGCAGGGTCACTGCTAGCTGGTATGTGTCTATCTCCTGGTGCATTTCTCCAGAAATTACTGCTGCAAATTCATGTGGTTTTTCCACGTCTTGCTACTTTATTGTGACTCAGAGAAATAGCACACAACTGTAACCCTCTGAGAACCAGGAGTTAATGGGTTAATCATTTTCTGCTACTCACTTTGACATTTGAAGTTTGAAATATACATGTTCAGGTTTTGCTGAAGTTTTGTCCATTGAGTGCACCTGAGAGAAGCAGCACATGTTTTAATTCATGTTGCAGAATGTATTAGCCCTTTATTAATAGGGTGAGACTGATTACCTCACTGTGGAGAGCTGCATAACATGCTGGTGTATTTTGTGGGTTTTTTTTTTTTTTTAAATAAAAGTAAAGAATATTATTTGTAGTGGTACTTTAATACTGCTATTGGCAGCTGTGCAGGTGGGAGATTGTCACTGATTTGCCAGAAAATGAGCTTGCTGTTTCATGGTGATGGTAACTTTTTGGATGCGCAGTTGGAGGCTGTGTTCCTACGGTTACCACAAAGAATTCACACTTTCTTATACTTTTCAAAAATGCAGCGAGAATTTTAGAAGCTAAATCTCTGTTCTTTATATTTCTGATTTGGTCACCATAAGTATATAAAATATTTATTATTTGATATGTATTAGCATATTCGTGGAGTCATTTTCTAAATTAACTATGGATTAGGAAAATTTGGTGAAAAACTTGATTTTCATATAATATGCAAATCGGATATTTATTAAAGACAAATCTGGGCTAGATTTAACTTGCTGCGAATGTGCACATTAAATTCGGAACAATACGAATGTGCCAGTAATTGTATATTTTGAAGCCACAGCTTCTGAAATATTTACTCAATAGTCCAGAAAGTAAAAAAAAAATACATTTGAAACAAAAAGGAGTCCCAGTCCCCTATTAACCAGTTAGGATCTTGAGACTTGGACCTGTTAAATCCCCCCCACCACACACAGCAGTGAGCATTAATTGTGGCTGGTAATCTGTTATTAACCCTCACATCGCCTTTCTTAAAGGACCACTCTAGGCACCCAGACCACTTCAGCTTAATGAAGTGGTCTGGGTGCCTGGTCCAACAAGGGTTAACCCATTTTTTTTATAAACATAGCAGTTTCAGAGAAACTGTTATGTTTATAAATAGGTTAATCCAGCCTCTAGTGGCTGTGTCATTCACAGCCGCTAGAGGCGTTGGCGTGCTTCTCACTGTGAAAATCACAGTGAGAAGACGCAAGCGTCCATAGGAAAGCATTATGAATGCTTTCCTATGAGACTGGCTGAATGCGTGCGCAGCTCCTGCTGCGCATTCAGCCGAAGAGGAGGAGGAGGAGAGCTCCCTGCCCGGAGGTGGAGAAAGGTAAGATTTTAACCCCTTCCTCTCCCCAGAGCCCCGTGGGAGGGGGTCCCTGAGGGTGGGGGCACCGTCAGGGCACTATAGTGCCAGGAAAATGAGTGTTTTCCTGGCACTATAGTGGTCCTTTAACTATTTGTGTGTTTAACGGACACTCCAAGCACCGTAGCCTCTACAGCTTGTGCCATGATTGCCCTGAAGTCATTTTTTTAAATGGTTTGGTTTCTTACCTGGGCTCTGCTAGGCGTGGCTCCCCACCTCCACTACCATCTTCCGAGAACTGTATGTTCCTCAGCAAGACGTTCCGTTAGCTCTGCTGAGCGAAGTTCTGCAAGGCTTAGCTCATTGGCCGAGGGCAGTCAGCTGACGCCTTGCGCCATTACATTTCACACCAGGGATTGGGTTCATTAATTCGCTAAAAGTCTTTTTAGCTGACGCTATTATCCTATCACTGCCCGCAACCCCTGGTATGATGTGAAGCGTTCTGTCCGGGATTGAGCATCTCTGCTAAAAGTTGAGGAAGCCATTTAGCATTGATGTGGGGCCCAAGCAGCACAGCTACTTCAATCATTTGGTTTCAGTTAAAGTAATCAAACCCTGAGGAGGGACTAAAATACAGAGTATATTTATTTGAAAGCTTTTTTCCTAAAAATAGTAAATTAATTCTTTATAGATTTTTCAGCTTTAAATACGTCTTTGTTGCCCTGACTAATATTTTAGTGAGTAACCCAGTCAGTTTAGAAATGGATTACTCTGTGCCCATTAACTCTTTCAGGACCAGGGTCATACAAGTTTCTGGTTTTTGGTACGTCAGTGGTACTAAATGTATTTAAAGTGAACCTGTCATGTATAGTTAGGTAGAATCCTCTCCCAATACATTGAATACATCATATATCACATGGATACACAATGTATTCAATGTAAACTATTGACATATACCAACCTGGCCTCAGATTTAGCATCGCCAAGTGCTGAGCTAGTTGTTGTTGTTACTCTTCTTGTAACACCTACCTCCGGTCTGCCCCCTGCTCCGTCTGGTCTCTTCAGCCTGTTTGGCAACGCTGCCACCCTGTTTAGTGACGCAACCTCTTCCGTGATGCTGCACGCTGGCTTCACTCTGCTCCTATCTTCCTTAGCCAGTGCTAGCAGTGTCAGCTAGGGATTTACCATATCGATCATAGCGCATGCACTGTGGTTGCTATAAGTGGCGAGCAGAAGGAACGTTGGAGATCTTTTCTCATCTTCTATGTCAATTAATTTGACTGACAGGTGAGAGAGAGACATATTTTTAAATTGGTTTTTCTCCCAATCTACAATTGAAGCATACGTTAAATGGACACTAAAGTCACAAAACAACTTTAGCTTAATGAAGCAGTTTTTGTGTATAGATCATGCCCCTGCAGTTTCACTGCTCTATTCTCTGCCATTTTGGAGTTAAATCACTTAATAAAGCCTTAGTCATACCTCCATGCATGTGACTAACACAACTTTCCTAAACACATCCTGTAAAGAGGTTTACACTTCCTTTATTACAAATTTTAAGTCTGAATTTATTTTCTCCTGCTCGGTTAATAGCTTGCTAGACCCTGCAGGAGCCTCTTGTGTGTAATTAAAGTTCAATTTAAAGAGCAGGGGATATATATTAAATTACATCTGTTGAAAATGAAACCATTTTTTTTCATGCAGGCTGTGTAAGTCACAGCCAGTGGAGGTGTGGCTAGAGCTATAAACAGAGACAAAAGTGATTTAACTCTTAAATGGCAGAGAATTGAGCAGTGAAACCTGAGAGGCATGATCTATACACCAAAACTGCTTTATTAAGCTACCATTGTTTTGGTGACTATAGTGTCTTCCTCCTTTACTCATCCCAGTAATTGCTATTGTAGTGTTTACAAGGTTGAACATAGGTGAGTAAAAATGTACCTACTTCTGTTGTTCTTCTGTGTTGGGGGTGAATTTGCCGCTCCATGACACCCGCATGCATGTTCATTAATTTTAAATACACTTTTCATTCACTTTGAATCATTATCAGGTATCTTTTTTTTTTCCTTCTTCTTCTATATGTTGAAATAGGTGTATCGCTTTGCGTAGACGTTTTCCTTACAGTCTTTTTTTTTTTCCTTTCATACTCAGAACTGCAAACATATTAATACTGTTTTTCTGCACAGCATGCATTTTAAAGAAACACTCACTCCCCCAAAACCATTTTAGCTCATCGAAGTTGTTATGGAGGCAGGAGTGTCTAGGCACCATCGGAATGGATTGTTTAACCCTGTAGTTGGGGATCCGATGCCCAACAATGCTGTACCCTCTAGTTCCTTCCTCTTTCCCATCAGAGTACGAGAAAGGTGTAGCTAGGCAGAGAGTGATAGTTTTAGTGTCAGCTTATTAAAAGATCATTCAGTATATTTTCCCCTTTACAGTAAATAGTGATTCTCTGTATAAAAACGGCACATATATATGTTTAAAGAGACACACTCCAAGCACAGTTAAACCCTGCTCCTCCCTTTCTCCATGCAATTAGTTTAAACAATGTTGAAACATTGCTGCATTTATAACTACCCCAGGCAAGTACATGATAGGGGCAACCCAGTGCACAAACGAGTACTGAAACGGGTACGCATCAGACTTGTCATTAGCCGGAACATAAAGTGTGATGTTTGAATTCCCCCCCCCCTTTCCATTAAATAGTTAAAGGATTACTTGAAACCTATTTTCTCTATATATGTTTCTAATCAATAATGCCATATTGGTCATTATTCTTTTAGTCCCATCTTTTGAACTATTTAAAAAAAAAATGAAAAAAGGATTTATTTACTTAGAACCAAGCTTTCCACTACTCCTCATGACGTCACATGAGCCATGTGAGGTCCAATCAAAGGCTTCTGACGATGGACATATTTCATGCACAGGATTGACATTGACAATCCTCCCCAGATTTCAAATGGACAGTTTGATTTTAGATGTGTGACTGGGGACGGGTCAGGGGCGGAGCCATTCTTATAAATTCTATGTGACTTACTAATAACAATTTATACAACTAAAATATAATTTAGAACAAGAACAATGTATCTTGTTTGCAGGGACAAATTTCTGAATACATTTATTGTAGAGCTCCTAGAAAAGAGGGACATTATGAACGGGACTGGGGGATTTAGACCCAAAATAGGGACTGTTGCTCCTAAATATGTACACATGGGAGGTATGGGAAAAAATAAACCATAAAATTGCATAAAGGTATGCAAGGTATCATGTTTTTAAGTACATGGCACAGACTTTGTGTGTGTAAAAAAAAATAATTAAAAAAGATCTTTTTTTTTTTTTTCAAGGTGAACATTAAAATTTTGAATGGTTGTTTTACATGTGATTCATTTCTAAGGGTTTTTTTTTTCATAAAAAAAAAAAGTTTTTAAATAATCAACAGCCGTTGCAAACTCTCATCATCATCTTGACAGAATATATCTACGCCGACCTTTGTCCTGCTTAGTTTTTCATGGTTACCATATGCTACATTTCTCTGTTGAGCTACTATTCATTGTAGGCCAATATGCACACTCTACTGTTTGTGATGTGAGGAATGGAGCCTTTGAATTTGTATTTTTGCATTGTTTAGACCGTCATGTATTATAGTTAGTTTACACTTCAAGGTAACCTCTCTGGAAAATACACCATTAAATAAAATATTTAAAATTGCACTACTTTTTCATGTGATAGTGTGTTTTTGCGTGTATATTATAGATTTTATCATTTGATATCACAATCCAGTTCAGTCTTGACACAGCCCAGGTACACATTCAGGTATGGTCACTAAAATGAGAATTGTGAGGCTTTTAAAGTGAATTACAAATTTAATGCCAAAGTAGCCAATCTGGTATGGAGATTTTTTTCCCCGGTTTGTCTGAATTGGCCTTCACATTGAATTTGCAACAATTCTCCTTATATTGATTAGCCATGATTGTACACACATTCTCTCTATGCTGACTGGAAAGACAAAGGGTGGAGCTTATAAAAATGGACGACAGGGAACCAGGATAGAGGCAAATACAACAGTGTGGATTTATACATTTATTTGTATTTCTCGGACATCATGAATGGAAATTTGTTAAAAATATTGGCTTAGTCAACATAATATTAAAAATCTAGGAACGTGATAGTTTCCATTTAACCCCTTAAGGACACATGACATGTGACATGTCATGATTCCTTTTTATTCCAGAAGTTTGGTCCTTAAGGGTTTAAAGGGACACTCCAAGATTCAGAAAATCTCATGCTCCTTGCATATGTTGTGGTACAAGGATGTCCTTTAACAAGTGTCGAATTACGTATCAATGAACCCCTTGGGCATGGCCAGGCCCGGACTGGCCATCGGGCACACCGGGCAAATGCCCGGTGGGCCGCGGTGGCCAGGGGCCGAGGCCGGCAGGGGAGGTCCCAGGATCTCCCCTGCCGGTCTATGCAGGGCCGGCACTCTCCTAGCGCCGGCCCCGCTGTTTGCCACGACGGGCCGGTGGGGAGATCAAGGATCTCCCTGACCGGCCCACATGCGGCCGCCGGCGGGGAGAGAGGGGATGGAGCCAGCCAGGCTGGAGAGAGGACCCGGCGGAGCTCTAACTTGCAGCTCCGCCGGGTTCCTCTCGCGAGATCCGGACGTTGCCATGGCAACGACCGGATCTCGCGAGAGTGAACTCTAGCCTCACAGGCTAGAGTTCACTCACCCACGAGGACCACCAGGGAACACCGCGTGCCGGACCCCCCTCCCAGTCCCCCCCCTACATACACACAATAACATTTATACAGCACTCTCACACCCATCACACACAGCACTCTCACACCCATCACACACAGCACTCTCACACCCATCACACACAGCACTCTCACACCACACAGCACTCTCACACCCATCACACACAGCACTCTCTCACACAGCACTCACACCCATCACACACAGCACTCTCACACCCATCACACACAGCACTCTCTCACACAGCACTTCACACACAGCACTCTCTCACACAGCACTCTCACACCCATCACACACAGCACTCTCACACACTCTCACACCACACAGCACTCTCACACAGCACTCTCACACCCATCACACTCACAGCACTCTCACAGAGCACTCTCACACACACACAGCACTCTCACAGAGCACTCTCTCACACAGCACTCTCACACCTCACACACACACAGCACTCTCACACCCATCACACACAGCACTTTCACACACACAGCACTCTCTCACAGCACTCTCTCACAGCACTCTCTCACAGCACTCTCACACAGCACTCTCACACCCATCACTCACACACGGCACTCTCACACCCATCACTCACACACGGCACTCTCACACCGCACCCTCACACACATCACACACACACCGCACCCTCACACACACACATACTGCACCCCTCACATACACACAGAACCCCCCCAACACACTGCACCACACACATACACAATACTTCCAAATATATATATATATATATATATATATATATATATATACATACACACACACACACACACTACACTCTTAAAGGACCACTCTAGCCACCCAGACCACTTCAGCTTAATGAAGTGGTCTTGGTGCCAGGTCCTTCTAGGGTTAACCCATTGTTTTATAAACATAGCAGTTTCAGAGAAACTGCTATGTTTATCAATGGGTTAAGCCTTCCCCCAAAGCCTCTAGCAGCTGTCTCATTGACAGCCGCTAGAGGCGCTTGCGTGCTTTTCACTGTGAAAATCACAGTGAGAGCACGCAAGCGTCCATAGGAAAGCATTATAAATGCTTTCTTATGCGACCGGCTGAATGCGCGCGCAGCTCTTGCCGCGCGTGCGCATCGGAGGAGGAGAGCTCCCCACACGGCGCTGGAAAAAGGTAAGTTTTAACCCCTTTCCAGAGCCGGGCGGGAGGGGGTCCCTGAGCCACATATGCATCACATTACACCACAAACACAACACGACTAAAACCGACCTTATTACACAATACCACACCACGACCAGCTCACTCTACACACACGCAATACCACAAGCAGGCTCCAAACACATGCACAATACTCTTTCCTGGCCTTTTGTCTCCTGGTATCCATTTATAAAGACACCAGAGACAAGTTGCAAGGAAACACAGTGCAAGCATGTTATTAATTTTGCTTGCACTGTGCAGAACAAATACAGGACTTTTTTCTCATGCTAGAGCTCTTCAGCAGAGCTCTGCGCATGGTCTGCCCTGGAAGAGCATTGAACCAACATGCTCACTTTGAGAGAAGGGCGTGTTTGTCATTGGTGATGACAAAACACACCTCCTCTGCCCCGCCCCCTTTTTAGTGGGCCGCTGTGTTAAAAAAATGCCCGGGCCGAATTTTTCTCCCAGTCCGGCCCTGGGCATGGCTCATATTTACTTGAAAAGAATCAGAGCCTCCTGAATGGTTAAGTTACTTTCTGGTCTATGCAGAGCTCAAACAAATTAGAAACTTTAATTTCATTATATGTATAACTGCCACTCTAGATTTTTGTAGAACCTACAGCTAACTAAAGTGTTGTGGTTTTATTTTTTTTCTTCATTTGAACAGATTTTAGTTTTCTTATTCATATTGCATGTCTTACTGTCATGGGACACCAAGAGCATGCAATGCAAATTTGGCACAGTAGATCGAATACCCAAACATGCTAGAAGCCTGGTGATGATGTTGGCCTGGGCACAAAGTAGTATGTGGTGTGTTTTTCACTTACCTTTGCTGTAATATTTACTGGAATGAGAGAACTGACAGTTACACTCAGGTTTTAATATATAATGCATTATCTATCTGATTATCTATTTAAAGATTATGAATGTTCTATTGACAGCTCATTGATGATGTGAAGCAATATTTTATTTACCTGCAGGCCAGCCGTGTAGCATAGCTTGTTTATAAAATTGGCTTTTTTTAAAAAAATTTGTTTGAATGGCGAGACAGATATTCAACACTATTGCTAAGTATTAAGCATTGTAGCCGGGCCGGTAAGGTCTAATGAATATCAAATTATATATCTTTGACTGAGCAATGGCAGATAGTGAAGTCCTCTTACTGAAGACTTTGCAAAACATCCCTCTTCTAACTTTCTTGCATATAGCTTCATTTATACTTTTATGTGACTTATATCTCCGCTGTACATGTGTGGGACTGCTGTTTAAGTATGTGTGTATATATATATATATATATAATCTATCTCTCACACACACACACACCTACTTAATATACTACAGTCAGGATTACTAGTTGATCCAGCACGTAGAATTGTGTCACACCTAGGACTAAAAGGTAACGTATTCCTGGGCCTTAAAATGGCCGGACTTAACGCACCAAAGAATAGTCAGGATACTTACCGAGGTCGGGGGACACAGAATGGGACACAACGATAAGGTAAAGCCAGAAGTCAGGGATACCAGAATACAGGGAAGTCAAAACGAAGCCAAAGTCAATAACCAGAAATAAACGCTCAGGAACACACTCTCTCGGACAACCACTAAGGGAAACCACGACAGGGCAATGAGAAAAAGTAGATTTACATTTAAATAAGCCCTTAAAGGTCCACTATAGACACCCAGACCACTTCAGCTTAATGAAGTGGTCTGGGTGCCAGATCCATCTAGTGTTTCAGAGAACCCAGCCTCTAGTGGCTGTCTCATTGACAACCGCTAGAGGTGCTTCCGTGCTTCTCACTGTGACGTCACACACACGCCGATGTCATTAACGTTGGCGGACATGGGGTTATAATTGGGTGTGGATCCACAGCGGCCGGCGTCCATCAACATGTTGCAAGAGTCAGTTATGCAGACGCACGGCTGCTGAGCGCAAATACCGCAAGGTGAGGAGAAATATGTTACAACTACTTACAGAGTGCAGCAAACATATATTATGAAATTAGAAAAGGGATACTATAGTCACTAGAACAACTACAGCATAATGTAGTTTTTCTGGTGAGTATAACCTGTCCCTGCAGCCTTAGCACTGTAAACATAGAAAAGGCAGTGTTTACAATGCAGCCTGGGAACACCTCTAGTGGTCACTCCTCAGATGGCCACTGGAGTTGCTTCCTGTTTCAGTGCTGCATTCAGCGTCTACCTGCTGGACATGCTGAGCTTTCCCCATAGAGATGCATTAAGTTAATTATTAATGGCTTGAGAAATGCCCTTGTGTAATCCGAAATGTTTCCATTCTACTCCAATAAAGTGGAATGGCAAGGTTTGTCTACATTTGGTATATTTCAGGTGATTGGTAGTCTGCATGGTTCGTGTGGCACCACAGCATGGATCTCCTCAGGAAGAGATTCCTGTTTTGTATTTTGAAATTCTCATGTGTGCTGATGTCCGCAGCTTTTCAGTGATGACACGGTGCATGAAGTCTTACATTTACTCACGTCTCCTCGACTGATAGTTGTACGGCCGACTGATATTGAAGAGGTAGCACCAGTGCCATAGGTTTGTCTTCATGGAGCTATTCTTTCTCTGATTAGAACATCATATATATATATCCCCAAATTGATAGCTTTTCAACTTTTCTGACCTATGGGTCAGTTTTCTCAGCTGGCTCCTGATTTATTGAAGAACCATTGGCAAAAATCTGAATCTAAAAAAAATATGTGTTTTGAATATAAATAATACTTTCAAAATTTTCTCCCTTGCACAGACATGTAGAGAGCTCACATCACAGAGAAAGAAAACGCTCCACCTATCCGAACCATAAACGCCTGTCTAGCAGAGATTTACATGATATTTAGTTCAGGCCATGCAGTTCTATTCATAGGAGGAGTGGAACTGCTGAATAAGCTGATAGAAACTCTACCGCAACTGTTATAAGTTCATTGTCCCATAGTTTCCCAAATGGGGCTATGCACAGCATTTGTCTCAGCCACAGCTTGGTCCCTCTTAGGGTGAGATAAGAGTTAGATGCCAGCATAGCAGGTATGTCATTAGCATACATCTTTATCATGCATGTAGGGCACCTTTAAATATATATTTCTTTTTTTTTATGGTTTCACTTTTTTTTTTTTTTTTAAACAGAATATTAGCTATGTAGGGATTATCTCTCAGTGGAGGTCTTAGCATTGCTTACTATGCCCAGTGAATCAGCTATTTCTCTAACTTTCTCTGCAGCCAATAATACTGTTTTAATCTGTGACTTTTCATCTATTGCTGGCTTAGAAATCACGTAGAGGGAAACTCCTTCTTTCCTGCTTGTTCAAGCTTGTGACAGTTTTTAATAGCATTCAGACTGATTTTGTTCTGGTGGATTCAGTCTACTTTCATGATATAAATCAGTGATTTATTTAATTACGGTACTCTTCCCAGTATCTTGTTCTGGTAGTCCAACAGCAGACTGCAGTGTATTATGACTTCCCCCGTCTCCAGTATTTTACTAAAGATCTTGATGTTATCAAGGGAGTAGTTTACAAATCCACAATTGTCATTTCTCCCCAGCCGCCATATTTTAGATTGAAATAATTCAACTTTATATTTACACACAGACAGGTTACTATGAAGGATAAGAGGACACAATTGTTCCTGTGCACTAAACAAATTATTGAGACTGGTTCCACCTGCATCTTGCTTGTGTTTCATATTGCTACAGATACTGTTTTTTTCCTGCATTGCCAACCTTCCAATTCTAGAAGATATGAAACCTTTACTGGAGGAGGCACGGAACAGGAACAACATTGCCAGTGTAGCTTACCCTATGGCTCCGCATTCTGGGTTAAAGGGACACTATATAGTCACCAGAACAACTACAGCTTATTGAATTTGTTCTGGTGAGTAGAATCATTATCTTGAGGCTTTTTGCTGTAAACACTGTCTTTTCAGAAAATGCAGTGTTTACATTACAGCCTAGTGATAACTTCACTGGCCACTCCTCAGATAGCTGTTAGAGATCCTTCCTGGGTCATGGATGCCTAAAATGCATCCAAACATTCAGTGTCTCCTCCCTCTGCATGCAGACACTGAACTTTCCTCCTAAAGATTCATTGATTCAATTCATCTCTATGAGGAGATGCTGATTGGCCAGGGCTGTGTTTGAATAATGCAGGCTCTGCCTCTGATCTGCCTCTTTGTCAGTCTCCGCCAATCCTATGGAGAAGCATTGTGAATGGATCAGGCCACCACTTCTAATGATGTCAGCAGAGTGCTTGTTTTTCAGAGTCTAACAGCATGCAGAGTTACAGCTTCAGGCTTGAATACAGTAAGATTTTACTATATTTATGGAGGGATGAGGGGCCCAGGGAGGCTAAATGGTGGTGTTAACACTATAGGGTCAGGAATACCTTTGTGTTCCTGACCCTATAGTGACCCTTTAAAGTAAAGCCTTCCCCATTTGTTTTTGTTTTTCTTAAAAGGTTACTCCATGCACTATAACCACTTCACTGATTTGAAGTGATCATGGTGCCTGGTGTCTGTATGTGCAGCATATTGAGTTTAACCCCTCTGCTGCCAGGAACAAGAGTTCAGGTCTGGCTAATGTCAATTCTATGCATATTAGTCGTCTGACGCCAGCACGCAAAACAACCAGTGGCAGCACAGCACCCTCTCCACCTCCAGCCTGCCTTCCTTCCCTGACGTCTGTCCCCATCAAAGAGGAGGATTGGGCTGCAGTCGGCTCTTGACCTTGATCATGAAATGGAGGTACGTTTTTGCTTTATTCTTTAATTTCCTTCCTTTCTTTTTTCTTAAAACACTTTTTTTTTTTTTTTTTGTTTGGAATAACACCACATTTCATCATAGACTTCTTTTAAGGAAAGAAGGTTTAAAACTGCTGCCAAACTATTATTGATCAGAACCAAATCATTCTCCCTGTTTATTGCGGTTAATTTCCACCATTGTCTGAGCTCAAAATGTAGCGTGTAAAGAGAATCCCATCCATATTTATTACTAGAGACTGTGGTTTGTCAAGCAGATAAAGGCCTTTCATTTGAAGGTGCCCATGAAATAGAGTGTAGTATAATGACTGAATTACATAATTTTAGTTTTTAATGCAAACAGAAATATTTATGCAATTATAACATGTCATAATAGGACAAAAATATAATATATCATGTTGCACCGTGATTTTTACATTTTTTTTAATTGATTTCAGTGTTTTCTCTGAGCTTTACCCGAAAGTCCGTTTAAATCACTGAATCATATCCTATTGTGCTTGCCAAGTTATATAAAGCAGTGAAGTGCTGTGCTGGAAAACAAAGCATGCGAACTTGATCGGAATTATAAATATCAAATTAATCTATGTGTATTCCTTCAGATTACTTTTTGTATTTATGGAAAGTTTGATTTTGGGAAGAAAAATGTAACTTGTGATATGTTATCTTGTGTATATGTTTGTGTGCTTATGTAAGTGTTTTTTTTTACTCTCCTATGCTGTTATTATAGGAGAGCTTTGGCCCCCCACAAAAATTTGTATACTCAATAGATTTGTATATATTTGAACACAATTAAGAAAACAATAATATGTGTGTGTATAACCTACTGAATCTAGCGCACTTTTTTAAACACCTGACATAGGCAAAATTAAAGGGGATTTAGTTACAGTATATGATCACACACTGCGTAAGCCCTCCACAATGCCAATTCACCAAACCTTTGGCAGGTCATATTCTAGCAACCGCATGTTGTCTCTTCTGAGATTAAAGGAACACTATAGGGTCAGAACCACAAACATGTATTCCTGACCCTATAGTGTTTAAAACAATTAGCCCCCCCTGGAACCCACTTAACACCCTAAATATAGTAAAACTTTACCTTTATTCCAGTCTGCTGCTGCTGGCTCTGACCCTGATCTGCCAGCTTTGCTGACATCGTCATAAGTGGTGTTCTGAGCCAATCACAATGCTTTCCTTTGTGAAAGCATTGGATTGGCTGAGACTGTCAAGGAGGCAGATTAGGGGCAGAGCCAGCGCAAGCCAAACACAGCCCTGGCCAATCAGCATCTCCTCATAGAGATGCATTGAGTCAATACATCTGTATGAGGAAAGTTCAGTGTTTCCATGGAGAGGGTGGAGCCACTGAATGACACTGTGCAGCTCTGCCCCAGGAAGCACCTCTAGCAGCCATCTGAGGAGTGGCCACTGAAGGTGTCGCTAGGCTGTAATGTAAACACTGTGGAAAAAACAGTGTTTAGCAAAGCCTGAAGGGACTGATTATGATCACCAGAACAAATATAATACGCTGTTGTTGTTCTGGTGACTATAGTGTCCCTTTAAACTTGGGAAATCCTTTCTCTTATATACATGGTTATTGTATAAAGTGAGATTTTAAAGGGAATTTCAAATTTAAGGCCAAAGTAGCAGCATAGCTTAGAGAGATTTCCCTTGACTATTTTTACTGTGGATTTGATATTCACTTTGAATTCTCACTTTAGTGAATAACCCTGATTGTCTCAATTGGTTATTTTTGGCTCTCTTGCATGAATTGCACCTATAAATAAAATCCATTGTTTTCCTGTTTGGCATTTTTGTTCTACTTGTCTAATCTGTATAATGGATATTGTTGCTATATTTATTTAAAAACTTTTTATGCATGCCGTCTCTCTTTTGTGCCAGTAAAAAGTTTTTGTCATGTAAACGTTTTGATTTAGTTTTATTAAAAGTCAAGAAATAGGGGTGGGACCTGAGCTCCATGGCGGCTGGACGTTGTTTCTGTGAACTCCAAGCATGATCTTGATAATCCACTCCATTATCGTTCACCAGCCTCACCTGTTCCTGGTGCCAGCCGAGGTACCCTGAATCACTTCTGTGGTTGGCATTCTGCTTCTTTGACGGCAGTATCAGCGAGGCCTGGCAGAACCATCAGGCGGGTGAGGCGGCCACTCCTCCGTCCTGTACAGCGCTGTGCTTCTCCAGGCTTGCCATACTGACCTGTTTCTCCCCACCTCTGGGCCAGCGGGGGTATTCCAGTCCCCACTGGCTTGCTACACACAACAGCTTGAACACTTGCTGCTACATCGGCTGAAACCCCAGCACTGCTTAACACCACAAGATGGCAGCGGTGAGTCCTTCACATGGCCTCCGACTAAAGCGGCCTGGGCTCACATTCCCTGATCAGGTGGCACACTCCCTGGGGCGCCTTGATGGCATCTTTGACCGCTTTTGGGCCTCCCTGGTGAAATGGCGGAGCAGTCTTACTGGCTCAATTCTGGGAGAGAGAATGTGAAAGCAGGAGCCAGGTGATGATTGGGCTTCCTTTGGTCACTTATCTTGATTAAACACCTACACTCCTCGCTACTGGCTCGCCTGGGCCAAGGGCAATCAGGGGCAAAGCCCCGTTGCATCGTCCACACAGACGGAAGACCGCCCGCCATCAGCGGAGACGAACCATCAAGGCCTTCAATTCCTCCCCATGGGGAAAAGACTTGGTCACCAGGATAACCCAAGTCTGTGGCATGAAGATGCCGGCCTACTACCCGGCCTGAGGCTGGAGGGATGCCCTGCACCGCACCCCTGGCATAGTTGCCTTGCAGACCCTTCACACATATGAACCGCATTTTCTTAGCCTGGGAATAGGCTGAAGGTCTGTTCCTCACCATGGACAGCATAACCACTATGGGATTTACCCATGAGGAACCGCTGCTACCCCGACCTCACCAACTCCACTTAGCTCACATAAGTTTCACACTAGCTGTACCCCGTTATTTTTGTGTTCCTCTTTGTGTTTTTTCTTAGAAGATAAATTTTGGTACATGCATTTAGCAGTAAGAGGTAGCATTGTATATATGTTCTGACGCCCAGTAGCTCACTTATATTAAGGTCTGACCATCTCATGTCTAAATAGGCTGAATACACACACATCACATCACAAAAATGATGGGTGCACCGTTCACTGTTGCTATTGCCTAATCTGACAGATCGCCATTCGTAAAATTTTATTTATTGTCCAGTGTACTAGTTCCTAGTTAAAAGTATTGCTCCCCATTCATAAAAAAGGTACATGTAGCGGCGGTCCTTGCTTCTTCTAGCTGAAATTCAGAATCCGGATTCCTTTGGGGACAGTGACGTGTGGCTCTGGAGAGCCTGCTTTGGGGTTAAACTGTCCATGAGTGGTTTACCCATAGAGGTAAGGAAGCGCATGGACCTCCTTGCACCATAACAACTTCATTTATATAAAGTTGTTATGGAGCCCTCACAGTTAGCTTATTAAGAGGTGTGGAATGGCTGTGATTAAATTCAGCCAGCCTCAGGGGGGCCCTTTGGTTGTAGGAGTGGAGTGTCTCGGCGGTTACTGCTTCCTGCTGCTCATGTGTCCATTCATAAGAATGAGCTTCACACCGGAGCACTGCTAACAGATTATACAGCTGTATTAGAGGTCTGGCTGCTGCTGTCATTGTCGTGAGCGGTTGCACGGGGTTGCTTTGCATCCGGTGCTCCCACCTTCCCTCACCTCTGCTCACATCTTCTTCCCTCACTTCTCTTCCAAATACAATGCATCAATATGCATTAACAAGCTTCAAGCTTATTATGTTTTTAATGTTTCTTCTGATTTGGATAAATTTGCATTTACTACCTTATGTGCCGTTACTGTATCCAAGTTAATGACATATGTAGTAAATTCTGTCATAGTTTTGTTTTGTTTTTTTTGTTTGTTTTTTGGCCAATTCATTCTTTTGTGATTTTTTAATATTCATATTATTACAAGTTTGCCTCAGTGGTAATGGGACCCGAGAGGCCTTGACATCATAGTACTATGATCCGTATTTTTAAAAGCTGAAGCTATTGAGCTCCCGATATTTGCTCCACTACCTATCACTATCTGATTTTAAACGGAGTGGACCATCTTGCTAAAACGGATGGACCATCTGGGCTTTATTGCTGCTTTAGTTCTAGGTGCTGGTCCCCCTTCCCTCTGGTGTAGTCTAATGATGTTCAATATCAATACAACTGCAAATAGATAAACCGGTCTGTTAACTGAATTTAGAATTGTCAGAAATGTAAAGAGAATTTTAAATTCAAGACCAAAGAAGCAAAACTGGAAGTATAGCTAAATTGGAGAGTTTTTCCACATTTTGGCTTTAAGTTTGAAATTAATTTTGAATGCCAGACAATTTTAATTTTAAAATTAAACTTAGTATATCAAATCTGCTTTATTACAGAGTCAGTCTAGTGTGCTGTAGTTGTTATGGTGTCAGATGAACTTTAGTGCTGTCTGTTGAGTCAAATCACTTTTCAAAGTTTTGACAGTTACCTGGATTCCTGTGGTTCAGCCCCCTTCACAGATTTTGCTAGTTCTTTTTTTTTTTTTTTTTGC
Source organism: Pelobates cultripes (assembly GCA_933207985.1). Classification (NCBI taxonomy): domain Eukaryota; kingdom Metazoa; phylum Chordata; class Amphibia; order Anura; family Pelobatidae; genus Pelobates; species Pelobates cultripes. The sequence goes on from OW240915.1 coordinate 38,856,993, forward strand.
ATAAGTATATACATTACATCCAAATTGGGGCAAAATTGCTATGACTAATGGCAGCTTCATTTTTAGAGATCTATGTGAAGAGGGACCAGACTGTAAACATTTAGGGGATTTGGGTAAGTGTCAAAATGTTGAAAATGTTTTTATTTTTATTTTTTAATGCCCAAGGGACTCCTGGCTCCATAACCACGACAGCGTTCTGTAGGGGTTTTTTGTTGTTAGATAAGTCCTTTAATAACAAATTGAAAAGTACATAATGGAATCCAAATATATGAATCACCATAGGAAAACAAATTTTCAAGGAAATGCCTCTATTAATAGTACTGAGCACAAGAAGAAAACGAAGTTAAAGGCACACTCCAACCAGTATAATCACAACACTACTTTGTCATGTTTGTAGTGTCTGGAGCAACCCAACACTCCCCCATTGTAAGTAGTCGAACTGTTTGACTTCTTACATAGGGTCGAGCTACACAACCATCGATCTATCTGATTTCTGCCATTACACTAGTCCAGTGGCCTCGCCACTGGTTTTTGGAGGGGCCTGGTTGCCCGCATCCTACCTTCTGACTATGGCCCCTGGGAGTTTGCCCTTTATAAACATTGGGCTTATTGGATTTTGGGGCACTTTTTCTGCCCCTTTGAATCCATGGGAAGGTGTGCCTCTTCCCCTCCCTCCCATTGTTCTCCAACAGGGCGTTGTCCCAGGGACCCTGCCACACCAGTTGGAACTGGCTGCTTTGTCCCTCCTCGGTCAAAAAAAGGACTTCCAACTAACTTTTTTTAACCACTGATGGGAATTGTCTGAATTTTGGATATGTTTATATTTGAAGTGTGCTGATTAATAATATGTAGATTGGATGTATATTTTAGAAGTACCCAGTCGGGGTGCCAGGTGATCCGTTACAACAACGTTAACACTTTTTTTTTCTATGTGTGTTTGGAGTCCAGACCAGATTTCTTTTGAGTTGAGCATCTCACCCCATCTCCCAGCTTCAGATGCTCCTTTGGAGGTAACCACAGGAAGGTATGAATTTGAGGAGGTTTTGGATAGTAATATCAATTAAATAATAATTATTTGATATAGAGCAGATATATGATCTGCATTGTGAGTATATACATCAAAGCACTATCACTTTATTTTTTTAGTTTTGACAATGCATTTAAAAAAAAAAATTATTACATTATTTTGTAATTTATATGTTTACAGTGTTCTTACAACAGACTATTAAAATACACTTTAGCTTATATAGCACTATTTAAATTTATATTTATATATATAATAATTTCTTTATTTTTGTAGTGCTTGATGGTAACAGATAAATGCCAGTATTCAGTGGAGATTTTGCAATGCGTTAGTATGTCAAGTCAGGTTAAATGTATACACAAGTCAGCACATTTTTTGAAAATTAATAAAGTAGAGGGACACAGTGCAAAGAGAAAAAAAACAAACATGATGACATTGTTGTAAACACACTGTGTGCCTAAGATTCCTCCCAGTAGTATAAAATTGTAGGGATTAAAGAGGTATAACAATTCTAAACTAAGTGGGTTAAGTGAGATTATTGAGATTAAACCAAGAATACAGTGCTAAAGCCTAGTGTAATAGTGTAGTGGAAATACATAGGGAGATGCAATATGACATGTTGTCCCCCATCAGTTGCTGTTGAGAAGGTAGCTCTGAGTGGGCACAAGCCTGCTGGCACTCAGTCCGTGAGCTCCTTTCATCCCACTTCTACCACAGGCAGAGCACAATTCTATAGCAGGGAGGGACACAACAGGGCCCCAAGTTCGTCCGTCTGATTGATAGGGTCAGAGTCTTCCGCAGCTCCTCAGACTCCCCATGTAAGCCAGCTATGGGCCATAAGAGATGCACTTTTGATGTTCCTGGGGTCCCAGTCTTGGTTCTGAGCTGTTTTTCTTTGCGTGCTGCCCTCTGCAGGAGCGATGGGAACTTCCTGCCTCGCTGCCATTTTGGGGCCTTCATCCTTGCTGGAACTGAGGGCATCCGTCGCTTTTTTAGGGATGGTGATGGAGGTGAGTGGTTATTTGGCTGCTGTTGGGCAGAGAGATGCATCCTCTCCTCCAGTTTGCTCCAGAATTTTGCAAAGGCTCTGTCCAGCCTGACCGGGATGTCTGGCTATTCTACTGCGGTGTCAGAGTGCCTCATGGCATCCGCCATATTTGCTGAGTCGGGATATGTGCCTGTAGTTGTAGTGGCCTCATCCACTTTTTTCTGTAGGTCAGAGTGCCCCCCCCCCAGGGGTGGACCGGGATCACCCCTGCCGTCCCAAAGGGGGAGGGGGGTAGCAGGGTGCCCGCACTGCAGTAATAGCCATTGTGCTACTCAGAGCTGGGAGGTCGGCTGCCTCTTCGGCCGGTGCTCTGCAGGCCGCATGATTCAGAGTGTGCTGCTCATTAGCTTCTATCAAGATTCTGCCCTTAGAAGCTCCTCACTGCTGGGCTGGGGTTTGCATCAGGGTTAAAGAAGCTGAAAATCGCTTGATTTGCCAAATACAGAGAGGAGCTCGTGCAAGTCGCGTCTCTTCACCATGGCAGCCACTAGAGGGCACTTCCTGGTCTATAGCACAGGTGCAGGTGCATTAGGTCTCCCCTGCCGGCTGACGTGATTAAGGGGAGGAGCGTGAGCAGAGGAAGAAGCAGCGACATTGGACATGTCGCTGCCTCTGGTAAGTCACTGAAGGGGTTTTCACCCCTTCAGCAACTGGGGATGGGAGGTGGGAGGGAGAGGGGACCTGCAGTGCCAGGAAAACATAGTGTTTTAGGGGGAGACCTAATGCACTGGCACTGGAGAGTACTGTTTTCCTGGCACTGGAGAGTCCCTTTAACAAGATATGGCCATATGGTGAAACTGAATCCTTATTTGCCTTATCCTTATTAACTGAATATTTATTGACTGAGGTGATTTTAAGTCGCCTGTAAAATGTAAAACTGTGATAGAAGCTCCCATGGCATGGTCTTTTGGAGAGGCTTGAAGGCCAGCCTCCTGCCCACTGACTATGGACCTGGTTCCAAAAGCCCCGATACATTTTTTTTAATTGTTACTTGATAAGTCTGCAGTGCACTCTGCTGACTGAATGGAAGTGTGTGTACATTTGATAATGCTAGTATGCAAATGAGGTCAACCAAACTAGTAGTTAAATGTATATATTATTGCTTTTACGTGTGTTTGAAAATGTTACTTGCATTATATAGTTCATGTATTAGTTATAATTGCTTGTTTTCCAATGTTCTATATATTTCTATTTTAAATGTGTGTTACAACATGCTTAAGGACTAGTTCCCAAAGGCTAGTCTTTGTCCAAAAATAAAGAATGTTATGCTATTTTTGTTTTTGGAACTGTGTGTCCTGTGTCTAATTTGTTTAGAGTCATTTGACTTGTTGGCTGGATGCATGGTACCTATAGCATGGGACAAGGTTAAAAGGGCTAGGCCAGAGAGCCACAAGTGCCTTTATAAAGGCAGAGACTAATCATAGGCAGGTGGGAGAGCTGCATGGAAGGAGAGTTGCAGAGGGGATGAAACCTGCCTAGTCAGGTGGAAGAGCTTTGGACAGACCCCAGTCAAGCTTCGGCGACTGGGTCTGAAGTGTTCCAGTGTCCATTGTGGCAGCGAGGAATTGGATTTGGCAGAGGTACTCGTCAGAGTATAGGAACTCTGTCACAATAACCTTTATTGAAAGAATAAAAATAACATCACATTAAATAATAATATAGTAACAGAACAGTACATACACAGAGTACATACTCAATAATCCAAATACATAGAGCAAAAGGTCCAACAGAATGTGCTGCATATTGGATACAAAGATAAAGGCCACAGAAGTGGAACACAGAAGATTCCTGTCATGATATCAATGGCACACATTGATATTGGGACATTTGAGGGTTTGGATGTGTCCATGCAGTATTTGTTAGGCTGCCTTCTTAACAGATGTCTGCCTTGTGGATTGATTGGAATGCGTTGCCTTTATGAAGCACAGAAATATCTCAAAACACAATAAGGTCCGTAATATGATTGTATTGATTACTGGCTGCAAATACAAACCTATTACAGAATATGAATTGTCACAGTTTATTTGATATGTTGCTTTATAATCCCCAACGTTCAATTTTGAGAACCATATTTTCCATCTCTAGTCCAAGCTTAATATCACAATTCAGTCCCTTTAAATTTCATTATATGATCTTCTGTCACATTTCATGGTCCAAGTCAATGAAGTACATTTTAATGTACAGTATATTGTATTGCATTTGTTTGTACCTTTTTTTTCTTTCTCCATTACTTTTATATTCCGACAAATGCACTTTTATATTGGATTTAAATGTTTTATTTAATTATTTTTTATAAGTTTAGTTGCAAGATATAGATGAAAGGCAATACAAAAGGACATCCTGGTCATCATAATAAACCATGTTTTGAAGCCATGCAGGGCTGTATAGGTATCTGGGATTTAAATTTTAATACCCTGGAAATCATAAAAATAATATTAAGCACCACTAAGAGTACAGATCATAGTGCTTATGGTGCAGTGTATTTTTGGGTGTCCTCTCTCTGTCAAAACAGTTTCTGACAGATTTCCAAAAATTGGGGGTCTCCAGTACCCAAAATACCAATATGCTGCCCCCAGTTCCCACATCGGTTTGGACAATGTTGGCTTGATAATGTGAAAGTCTAACTTCTGCAGTTTATGGACATAGTTAAAACATGTCTGTACATACTTTACAAAGACCACGATGGTGACATCCCTTGCTTGGGATGCAGTGTCTGAAAGGTGTAGTGCAATATCTATACTTAAAGGGACCTTCCGGGCTCCATAACAACATCTTCAAAATGAATTATGCAAAAACATAATATACATTTTTAATTGGTAAGGGTAATAATACCTTCTTGATCATTCTGGTGTCAAGAAGGAATTTTTATTTTTTACTAGTGTGTTGCCAAACTGGAGGCGCTTCAGACTGTTTTTTTTTCTGTTTTTTTTGGATCAACAACAAAAACAAATATGAGGCTGAACTTGATGGACACATGTCTCTTTTCAGCTATGTAACTATGTAAGTTGTTATGGAGCCATGAGGTCCCTCTTTTACAAATGGAGAGCCACTGATTGGCTGAGAGCATCAGCTAAAAGCACTAATCCAACCAGTGGCACCCTTGCCCTTAGCAGTTTAGATCCAAACTGCTTGGAAGTTCTTTCTGCATAAGAGGAAAAGCAACCCCGGACGATCATTTCGGCCTTCTTTGAACCTTATCAGCGAAGTCTAGCTAATATCCCTCCAGGCAAAGTTATCACAGCGTCGATGTCTAAATAACCCGTTTAACTTCTGATTGCGTTAAAATGTCAGTAAAATTAATACTCTGTCAAAATGAATATTTCAAAATATTTTATCTTTATGAAATACTCAGAAATCAATCTTTGGTGAGAGAGTTGCTTTATGCCATCTCCTCCTCAGAGGAAAAGTGGATTTTTAATGTGTTTACTTATGCCTATATTCCATAAGTGTGTGTTGCATTGACGTGTGAAAATAAAAATGAAATGTAATAATCCACTCCTCTCATTGTTATAAGCAAGATCTGTCATTTTCAAATGGCAGTCCGCACAGAGAAAGCATACAAAAGAAGAGGGAGAGATGAAGCATTTTTTCCTTTTCTCCTCTTAAATTGCATTTTTTGCCCTGCATAAACTGAATTATTGTGTCATTTGCTAAACCTTTTAACATACATTTAAATGAAAACTAAGCATCTCCTGGGACGAGAAAGCTTAACATGATTTATAGGTGTGGGATTCTTGTCGCCCAACACGCAAGTAGATTGCGCTGTATATCCCTAAATCTTTGATTATACACAGGTAATTAAAGGAACACTATAGTCACCTAAATTACTTTAGCTAAATAAAGCAGTTTTAGTGTATAGATCATTCCACTGCAATTTCACTGCTCAATTCACTGTCATTTAGGAGTTAAATCACTTTGTTTCTGTTTATGCAGCCCTAGCCACACCTCCCCTGGCTATGATTGACAGAGCCTGCATGAAAAAAAAAAACTGGTTTCACTTTCAAACAGATGTAATTTACCTTAAATAATTGTATCTCAATCTCTAAATTGAACTTTAATCACATACAGGAGGCTCTTGCAGGGTCTAGCAAGCTATTAACATAGCAGGGGATAAGAAAATCTTAATTAAACAGAACTTGCAATAAAGAAAGCCTAAATAGGGCTCTCTTTACAGGAAGTGTTTATGGAAGGCTGTGCAAGTCACATGCAGGGAGGTGTGACTAGGGTTCATAAACAAAGGGATTTAACTCCTAAATGGCAGAGGATTGAGCAGTGAGGCTGCAGGAGCATGTTCTATACACCAAAACTGCTTCATTAAGCTAAAGTTGTTCAGGTGACTATAGTGTCCCTTTAAGCTTGATGATTTCACAGTAGGAAGATCAGGCTGCAGGGAGGAGATTGCCCTGACACTCCATTGTGTTTTTAAAACAAATGCCCAGTATTCCAAAACGTTAATGGAGAACATATACATTTTACAATTAATTTTTTTTAAATCGGATAGTTGCTGTCATTGCGTATCCTTAGCAAAATCTTATTTGCATCTTAATAGAAGTGAACAAAAAAAGATACAATATTTTGTCCACAGCTGACAAGAATTTCATATTTTTCTCACTCAGCCAAAGATTTCATTCTGCAAAGTTCATTCAGCTGCTGAAGTAGAACTCTAATCTTAATGTTCTTAGAATGCCAAACAAATCTCGTTCTCTCTTCAGTGAAACACAGTGCACTTTTTAGCCTAAAACCTAAAAAGTACCAATCACCAATATTGTATTCTGTGAAGTGCATCCATTGTCAGTGTAATCAGCAGTACCTTTGTGTGCTTATAGCAGCATCATTCGGCACTCACAGAGATAGATTTGCCATTCTGCAGGGAAAATAAATTGGTCGGCTACAATGGGGATAGTTATTAACTCTTCTTTGCTGCAGTAGTTTATTATATAGGACAGCAGCATTGATAAGAGAGGATGAGTCTTCTTGAAATGTAACTACGGACAGTCTAATGTATGCGGAGAATACAATTTGCAGTGTTAAAATATTGTAGATATAACTTTGGAATATTTAACAAATCAGTTGCCGTGCAGCCCAAATGTAATCTAAATCACTAACCTGGTGATTAAGAGCTGGTTATCGAACATCAAAGGAATCTGATGGATTAAAGGGATACAATAGGCATCATGAAACTACAATTTATGTTCGTGATTATTGGACAATTATTCTCAGGGTTATTCACTAATGTAAGAATTGTGGACTTCACACAGGAGAGAGGGGTGAGACAGGGCTGCCCACTGCCCCTACTCCTTTTTAATATAGCATCGGATCTGCTCATAAGAGCGATAGAAGAACTTGACTATCGCGGTATTTCAATTGTGACTCTATATTAAGAGTCTCATCTTTTGCTGATGGCTTACTAATGTTTACAGTTAACCTGCATCACTTCTTACCCTTCTTACTCTCGTTACTCATTACCACAAAAACCACAGGCTTCACAATAAATTGGACCAAATCAAAAGCCCTTTATCTAAGACAAGGTCATCCACCCTCTCTTCCATCTTATTATCAACTCACTTGGCTCACTTTAGACACTGTAAAATGCTTAGGAATTAACATCCTTAGAGCTCTCTCAACATTATATCGAACTAATATACCAGTTGTATTGCAATCCATATACACTGAGTTGGATAGCTGGCCGTCTCACCCCCTTTCCTTCATAGGTAAAATACATTTAAACAAGATAGTGAGTTACCCAAAACTACTATACTTTTTTCCAAGTTCTCACACTCTTCCTAACCGAGAAAGGTGAGAATGCCTTAAACAAAAAAATATGACAGTTCATATGCAGGAACCATAAAACTCGCTTCCAGCGACCATGAATGGAAGCTGGCAAGGCTGAAACTCAACCAACAAAATCACTGCATCTTCCCGTACTTAAAAAAACATAATGTTGGGGGTGGGTGGCTGGCTGGCCAACCATTTCCACAATGGGCGAAAATAGGCATAAGGCTATCCTAACTATAAGATAAGGCTAGGGACTAATGAAAGTATTTAGAAAATTGGGCAGACTAGATGGGCCGAATGGTTCTTATCTGCTGTCACATTCTATGTTTCTATATAACACATTGCACCATTTTATAAGCAAATCTACTTGGTTGATATAGTCCTTAGAGCCAAGAGGCCACTTTCTGGGCATTCCACTTTCCTGACATGTCTATCTACAACTCTGCTCTTACACCTCCCAAATTCTGAAGGATCTCACTGACCCTGATTGGTACATCTTCCTTGACCACATCCTCACTGCCATGTCCACTCCAACTTACACCACATCCACACTCTATTCTCTCATTCAGATTGCTAAGCTATCACAATAGGTATTCCTCCGTGGCTTGTCTACTTTCCCAAACTCACAACTTTTTTTTTTTTTTATCAATCTGTAGCCAATATCTTTCTATCGTGAAAAAATGCTTAACATGCTCCACTATGTATATGTATACACTCCTGTTATACTATTTGCAATAGACAAAAAAATCCAACACAAAATGTTTTAAATGTCCAGCTGAAAGGGGCGGGGCTGGACCACCGAGTTGGACGGTCGCAAGTAAGACCAGCTCCTGCAATCTAAGAATCCATAAGCAATAAAATATGCTTTTCGACCCAAATCCGTCCGGCAACGGGCTGGCCCTCATTGAGCAGAGAGCACTGGATCCAGGGCGAGGCTGGCTCAAAGAGTATTAGTCCCTTGGAGGAGAATTCTTCACTGTCTCAGTCGAGGCCTACTCCGGCGGTGAGTGGAGCAGACGGCCACTGCCCCACTATCCTGCCTAACAGCGCTCAGCCAGGGGCCCAGAACTGGCCCCGTTCCCTCCACTCTGGACCGGTGGGGGTGATCCCGGTCCTCACCCTCGGGCCCCGACCACCACAGCACACCTAAGGCACGGCAGCATGGCCACACCGACCCACAACCCAGGTGCTGCAACTAAGATGGCACTCCCCTCCTGAGACTCACCACAAAACCTTGGATATGTCTCCGAGACAGGTCCGAGGCAGGCAGCGGAGAGGGAGGCACAGCTGGCCAGCGCAAGCCACACGGAGACGACCACGGAAACATAACCCGCGACACGCCACTCTCCACACGCACCGAGATCCTGGTGTAACTGACCGGGGACAGTACACAACTCCTGGACAGCCGTACAACGCGGGAACACACTGAGCCCACAGCAGGCATAGGCTAACCAGGAACACAAAAGGACACTCTGATACCATGCCATGCCGCTAGCGTTCTGTGCTCTCTACAGTGGTCACAAACGCAATTTACTTGGTCTGGGGGGGGGGTGAAATCTTGCATCTATAATAGGAAGCACATACCCAGCTAAATGCAAGGGGTGTATATTGCCTTCAAGTGGGATATAAGCTGAGAGACTAACAATACCCTTGTGTGACCTGCTGATAGACCAGTATATACATATTGTTATTAATAAGCTGTGATTAACAAATACTAAGTACTAATAGCATGTTCCAAACATAACTACCCTCATCTCAAACATAAAATTGTGCAAGTGTTACCATATGCCCCACTGTTACAACTGTTTTTTGGAATAAGCAAGTGGATTGCCGTTGGGGTACCACATGCATGTTTGTTACATCCATATGCACTGCAAAAAAAAAATACAAAAATGTCCAGCTGAAAATGCCGATATGTACCACTGTTTCTGGGATTGTGTGGTGATTTGGAAATTCTGGGAGGAAATCCAACACTATTTAACCACACACAATCTGCTGAGTCTCCCTCTCAGACTGGAATACTTACTGCTGGGCCCTGCCCTGACCACCACTAGTCCAATAACAATGCGCTGCAAGACTGTATTGCAAGTCTGGAGCCGACCTGACCCTCCCTCCTTTCTCACTGTTCCTGACAAAACTACAGTATTTGTTCAGAAAGGATTGGATCCACACCTTACTTAGTAAAGAGACAATGGCCAAACCTATTCTCCAAATATGTAACTCTAGATCCCCCATTTCAAAATACAGTACGCACCATGCTTGAATGGCCTGGTATTCCTCTGAGGTCGTGGTGGGCTGCACACCCTTACCAATGTCAAGATAATTGATTGTTGTCCTTCTCCCGGTCTTTTTCTTGAAAAAGCTGCCCTGCCAGGATTTCAGGAGTCGAGAGACCTCTGGCAAATGTAATTTTAAAAGAAATGTTCTGGTGTGACAAAATATCCTCCTCCCTCTGGTAGTTTAGGAAGATCTTGTCTGGTCTATCAACCCAAAATACATCACTGTCCCACCTTTATCCCTACCTAGTTACTCTCCCCTATTATTGGTTGCAAACCTAAAATGAGAGTGTTAAACTGAAGTACACTTTATCACTAATGTATAGGTGTCATTGGATTGTGAGGCACTATGGGAACATGACGTCACTTTTATGCACTAAATTCTCAATAAAAAAAAGAAAACGTTATGAGATTATTTCAAGTGAATGCAAAGTGTCGCTACCATTTCAGCCTTTTTGGGCTACAATTTTGAAATTCACTCTAAGTTCCGAACAATTCACTCTTTAGTGAATATAACCCTGTTTGGGTGTGTTCTCTACTTTTGTTTGTTTTTTTGTTTTCTATATGTTTTGCTATAGCCAAGATAATTAAACGTTTTATGTCTGTAATGTTTATGCAAGGTCATCCACATTTGGATGGCAGGAAGAGCTTATTTTTAATCATATTTAATGTAACGTCCCTCTAGTATCACAATTGCCTTTTGAAAAAGCACAGTCTGGACTTTTCTTTATTAACTTGGATTTGAAATACGGCTTCTGTAACATTTTCCAAAGTGAGTGAAGCTAGCTATGGCAATATGTTTTGTTTTCACAGCACAATTAGGTTGTTTATGATGTATGTGCCTGTTATCGTGATATATAAATTTATGGTCCCTTTAAACATTATAATGCATTTCTGCTTTGCTGGCTTTTCTGTGGACCAAATGCAAGTGAGAAATGTGTCATTTACTCTAGAAATGCGATACACAAACTCCTGAGCAACAGTATCCATCTTGCAAAACTGCCTAATTTATAGGGTTTTTATAGAAAATGTTGCGATGTCCTGGGTATTTGGAGAGTACATATCTTGAGCTTTTACAATCCTTTTTTTCTGTCCGCTAAACTCAATGAAGTCTGATCTGAATACATATCTGTCTTCAAGTTATTGTTGTTCTTTTAGTTAAACCCTTTTATATGTTGCACCAACAGGAAATCCTATTCTGTTTAAAGTTAAAGACACTCTAGACGTCTACACTCACTTTATTCACTGATGAGGTCATGGTGCCTGAAGGTTTCACATTTTTGCTTATAATAATTTTTTAACTTTTTAAATTAATTAAAAAGAGCTCAAATAGATTCACGTATCAGTCCTGATTGTTCTATGCCTCCTATTTCTAGGATCTAAATACATTTTTTGTGGTTATTGCTAACCTTCTATCAACCCCCCTAACTCTATCCCAATTTTCCCACTAACCCTATGCTTACACTAACTATAACTGTATACCTACTGTAATCTTACCCCTAACCTTAACCTTCTGCTATCTCTAACCCAGCATTAACCCTTACCTTACCCTAACATTAAAACTACACAAACTGTATCCCTACCACTAATCCTACCCTAACATTAATCTTAACATTAAAGGACCACTTTAGGCACCCAGACCACTTCAGCTTAATGAAGTGGTCTGGGTGCCAGGTCCAGCTAGGGTTAACCCATTTTTTCATAAACATAGCAGTTTCAGAGAAACTGCTATGTTTATCAATGGGTTAAGCCTTCCCCTATTTCCTCTGTCTCATTGACAGCCGCTAGAGGCGCTTGCGTGCTTCTCACTGTGATTTTCACAGTGAGAGCACGCCAGCGTCCATAGGAAAGCATTATGAATGCTTTCCTATGTGACCGGCTAAATGCGCGCGCAGCTCTTGCCGCGGCGCATTCAGCCACGGGGCGAGGGAGGAGGAGAGGAGGCAGAGAGCTCCCCGCCCAGCGCTGGAAAAAGGTAAGTTTTTACCCCTTTCCCCCTTCCAGAGCTGGGCGGGAGGGGGTCCCTGAGGGTGGGGGCACCCTCAGGGCACTATAGTGCCAGGAAACCGAGTATGTTTTCCTGGCACTATAGTGGTCCTTTAAGAAAACTCTGTTATTATCAGTACTGATATCAGCACATGGGTCTCCTAGTTAAAGCAGTAGAGTGTTGTATGTTACCGCCTTCTACTGGCTGTTTTCATCATTACAAACATTTACCTGAGCATCTGGCAAAGTCAGGCACTGATTACAATCTGCGTGGGGCCATGCTGGGAGACCCTGTCAGACTGTATAAGGTCTACACACTTAATACACTCGGACAGTATAAGAAATGCCTTTTTAAACTAACTTACTCTCTAGCATCAGTTAAGAAAACTTCCTTGTTCACAAAAGTTCTGTTGTCCGTATACCTTGATGTTCCACTACACCTGACTAGCCAAAATCTTAGAGTCTACCTATGCTTGCCATACCTAGACACAAATCACTCTGTGATAATCACCAAAAAACAAATAAACGTTAGGCTTTACAGGTGTTGCCACCTTCTAAGTCTTCAGTTTTAAGAGTGCAGTGCTATATTAGATGTGAGGTAAGTGAATTTTCCCAAGTGTTCAAAAACACTTACCCTTTGTGTATCTCTTAGATATAGTATACATATAGAAAAAACAGAGAAAAAATACAAATAATTGTGCAGTATATTAAATAATATGGCAAGAAGTTGAGTGAGTTGCACAAGTGTATAAACTCACATTTTTTTTTAGCCTTTTCTAGTTTTCTGTGTGCTGCGGTAGGAAACACAGGGGAGCCGCGAGATATTTTCCCGGTGCTCCCGATGATGATAGCACTGGGAAATGTGCCTCCCTCTCCCCTGCCAGCTCTGCAGGACCTGATGTCAGATCAGAGATCTCCCTCACCGGCCCGCAATCAGTGTAATGCTGGCAGCCGGCAGGGGAGGGAGGAAGAGAGGATCCGGGGAGCTCTAACCTGCAGTTTCGCTGGGTTCTCCTCTCGTGTGCTTGGAGCGTTGCCACGGTTACCACATCAACACTCCAAATCTTGCGAGAGTGAACTCTAGCAGCTCCTGAGGCTGTTGGAGTTCACTCTCACCACTGGGACCACCAGGGATTGCAGGAAATGGCCCCCCTCCCTGCTTACCTGGGAGGGGGGCCATTATACAATAATTTTTTTTTTTTAATTAAAATAAAAAACTTTTTATTATTTAAAATATATATGTTAAAGAAAAGTGTTTATCTGCCTGCTCTCCTTCCCCCACAGACCCACAAAAACTCCCCCCACACACACACACTGCCCCTCCAAACACACACACTGCCCCTCCAAACATACAAACAGTACCCCTCACGCACTGCCCCACACACACTGTACCCCTCACATACTGCCCCCCCACACACACACACTGTACCCCTCACACAACCTGCCCCCCCACACACTGTACCCCACATACAACCTGCCCCCACACACACTGTACCCCTCATGCACAAACTGCCCCACATATACACACACTGCATCCTTCACACACACACTCACTGCACCCCACACACGCACACACATATTGCACCCTTCAGATACACTACAGCCCCTATCCCAGCAGATCCCAGATAAGTTGTCAAACAGTTCTTAAACAGTTTGATTACTTATTCTGGGAGGGCACTACGGCACTACTGGCACCATAACCACTACAAATTGCTGTAGTGGTTATTGTGCCTGGATTGTTTCTTTAAATAATCTACCAGTGCCCCTCCCTAGATTAGGTTCTGGATCTGCGCTTGAATGGAAAGCATTTCTGCCGAACAGGGGCCCAGTGTATGCCGCTGCGCTGTACATATATACAACCTAAGAAATTATTTAAACTTGGGGCGCCTTGGAAAAATATTGAAATATTAAGAGTGCCTTGAACCTAAAACGTTTGTGAACCACTGGTGTAAGGTTTATGCAAGTGAGTTTAGTCTTATCTATTATTTCATAGTTCTTTACCTGTATGATTAATAAAATGGCAGCAAATAAAACCTTTACTTCTTCTCAAGTAGATTGACATGAAAAGGGTAACAGCATGATTCAATCAATTTGCTTCTGGAGTTTCTCACTGCCATTTCAAACAATTGAACTTTGATCAACGAAGGGCTCGTAGAAGACTAAATTATCTAGAAAAAAATATCTCTGCATGATGTATTGATCTTCCCAGTGGCCCATTTACAAATTTGCATAAGGGAAGGCAGACAGTCCACAGCTGTACTTTTTGCTCACTCATAGAATTATCCTTCTGAACTTGAAATAGTTTAGTAAATATATATTTTTAAATTTACAATTCTGACTTTCTGTATCTGTATGCATGTATATTTTATTTATGTATATAGATACAAAGTTAAGAGGAGTCCAGTTAAAGAGTAAAGGTCATGGTACCTACAACTCGTGCTCTTAAAATTTTATGTTTACATTGTACTGTCAGATTTGCTAGCAAGTGTATAGATTAGGGGGAAAAAAAACTATTTTAAAGTGTATGTCTTCCACCTGTCCATCAGTTCTTTAGCATAGACTCTATGCCAAACAATTGACTGTCGAGGCAGAGCAGAAAGGGTGGTCTTTCTGCTCTCAACACAAAACAACCATAGCACATGTGCTGTGGTTGCTATGGTAACTCCCTAGCCACTCTGACATCACTCTGTTCACACGCCAGCATGCCGGTTACAAAGCCAGCCTCTTGCGGTCACACCGCAGGTTTGCCCTATTTGAGGAAGGAACAACAACTAATCAATGAAGACTGCAGGTGAAGTGAAGAGTGGACAGGAGTTGGGTGTTAGAGAAGCATAAGACATATGAAGCTTAGGAAGGAGGTAAGGTGAGAATATCAAAATTTTACATTCAGTACATCTTGTATCTCTATGATACAGGATGTAGTCAGTGACAGGGTACGGGTTCTGGGGCTGTGGTCGGGTAGCCCCCTTCCTGTCTCTCGACCCCTCTTATCCCTCTTATTCTTTGCCTTTTCTGTCTTTTCCCCCTACTTTCTGTCTTTCTTCCTACACTATCCCATACTGGGAGTCTGCCTCTTTTTTTAATTTTAGTTCCATACTGAAACACATACGCCTCTTGATTTAGTCCAAGGCTTCCTCTGCTTGACCTGACTCATTTTGAGACTACATAATGATGAGCACCACTTGTTTGTTGTTCTCATGACCTCTGTTTGGAAAGTCTCTATCACATATCTGGGATTACCTCTTGCTCACCACATTTCTGGGTTTTTTGCCTCCCCTGCAAGGGGTATTTTCCCCTGATGTGGTTTTGTCTTTGTTTTTGAATTGACCAAAAATAATCGTATGTGTTAAAGCCGTGTTAAATGTATTTGGGACGATTAACACCATGTTAAAAAACAATAACAGGTTGACTTTAACCCAGTTCTGAACCAGAATAAGTTAGGTAGTCCATATGTTTGTAGGAATGGAATGGATGTGAGATGAGCGTGCTCATCCCAGTGATGCAATGCATGCCACTGGTGACGCACAATGACCTTATTGAGGCATGTCAGCATGGACCCAGTGGGTATGTAGGCACCTCAGGATGTATCTTAAGGGTATGCATGAATTGATTACCACGATTGATTGAGTGAATGATATCCCAGTTAATTCACCATGCTCCTGTGCATGGTTGTATATGGGTCATTATGAATTACACCATGCATGCAAATCCTTGGCCATAGAATACCTTCCAAAAATGCCTTGGGTACAACGATGATGTGTCCTATTCAAAGCATTCTGTACCACACTCTGCTTAGCCACAAACTCACATCACTGTCAGCCGCACCATCTGCTACATAGAAATGAGCGTAATGTATTGACCTTAGCAAAACCGCACCTTATGTAACTAGGGCTTATTTGCCGGGGTGAGAAGGAAAATCCATTACATGTGCATTACTGTGTTCCTGTGATCTGTTTTATTGCAGCTAATTAATAGATTTTACTCAGAGAGCTGCAAGCAGTGCGCTATAAATTGATTGATCAGAGTTTCAAAGAGAAAGTGAGGATGTTCCATCTCTAGTGGATTAAAAGCTGGGTGATGACTGAGCACAATTTGTGATTACAGTCTACTTCATTAAACCTTTTCAAAGAAAAAAAAAAGTATCAGAATTTGAATTTCACAACGCCCATTTTTAAATAAAGGTTTGTATCGGTCATTTTTCTGCCGGTCAGTGGCAGCGCCAGTGATAAAGGTCGTGTTTGTTGTAGTTGTCAGTTAAATGGACACTTCAGGATTATTTTTAAACTTCTTATTTTGTATATTATAAAGATGATGCTTTCAAAAATAATTCGACAACCCATTCCGCTGTGACTTGTTCAGATCTGTCAGCCAGTACACGTTCTTCTAAGCTTTCTATAAGGCAACTTCACATTTTCCATAAAGCAGTTGTATTTGTGCATTACTATTTGTTTCACCTTTGGTCACTTGGCGCTCTTTTTAGAAATGGGAGATTAAAGGGATACCCCAGACCCATAAAGCACTTTAGTTGCTGAAATGCTTCATGTGTGAAGAGTGTGTCCTTAGTGCAGACCTGGTTACCTCGGCTGTCAATCAGACAACAGTTCCTGTTACTTCCTGGTTTGGTTAGCTCAGTGGAGCTAAGTTCAAGAGTCAGCGATTGCCCAGATCACCTGCCTAGCAAAGACTTTTTATTGAGCTGCATTGGAAAGTCTGTGATTGGACAGCCACAGAATGTCTCAGTAAGGTTAGAAGGGGAAGGCTACAAACAAAAGATCTACAGCTTTTGCAAGCTACTTTTAGATATACCTCCATTGGAAAAAAATGCATCCTTATTGAATGCACATTTTCATTGGGGGTATATCTTATAAACAGTGATTTTATTATTTTTGGGGGGCAATGGAGTGTCCCTTTAAGGGACAGACCTAAGGTGTCCATCGTTTTTTAAGGTTTGTTTTCAGTAATTTTGTACAAAGGTTTAAGCCACAATGGCACAATAGGCCATGTTCCTAAAGTGATATTCTAAACTCCTCAGTAGAATTATTTTTACATAATACACAGTTAAACATTATATATTCTATGAATAGTAAAGAAAGGCCTTCTTATCCAAACATTTACATTTGTTTCAATCTTTTGGCTCCGTTTAAATTTTCAATGTTCGTATGTTCTGTTCATTACAACGAACTGTGCAATTTTACAGACTATTTTTCTAAACTTGGAAACATTTACATTTTTACTTCTGACATTTCAGCCTTAATTAGTGATCTGTTTTAGTTTCTTGAGACAGATTTTCCAGAAATGGAGGCATAAAATCATAATTGGCATTAATTTGCTGAGCATTAGGACCCGTTACCATTATAAACCGTTTTCCATAATTGACTTTTCTTAACAAAAATCTCTTTGTTGCTGACTTACATTCAGCTATTAAGCACAAACCTGAGGCTATATCACATCTGTTCTCCTGTCCCCTAAAGCAGGAAGGAATGCAAGATGTGTATATATATGTTGCGAGACCAAGAATATTATTGCTCCGTAAATTTTGGCCACGTAACATGTTTTTAGATCAATTTTGCAACAGCTGATGGAGCCTGGGAAAAAAAAGACGGCATACAATTGCCTATTTTGCTCTCAGCATCAAAAGCCTTCTGCTCACAAACAAATCCTAATTGTATCTTTAAACCTATTCCTAACACCATAGTGTTTATCTGCCGTCAGTTTGCAGTAAAAACCTAAAAAAGGGTTTTAAATACATTTCACAGGGTTAAGACTATCTTGGTGCTACTGCCTGCACCTTCATTCGTGAATTCATCCTGCTCTCTCTGCGATGGTCCAATCTTATTTTCCTCAATGAGGAGCATTGAGGACCGATGTCCATGCGCTGCAAATCCTATCCACACATAAAAATACTTCTCATAGGAAATCATTTAACTCAATGCTTCCCTACGAGCTGCATTTAGTCCCACTGCCGAGTTTTACTTGGTTGTTGTAGAGGAATTGCCTTAGTGACTGTGAGGAAGAAACTAGAGGTATGTTTAACCCGGTAATGTTAACAGTGTAGTTTCTTCCAAACTGCAGTGTTTTACATTGCATGACTAAGACTGCAGGGCAGAGTCTTGATGGTTTCAGTGGTCCTTTAAGGTAATCTAGGGGCAGCCATATGCTAGTCTAGAGTATCAGACCATATTGTGTTATAGATGTAGCCCTCTTGCGATGGAATGGAAGGCTGCTATATTTTTTGTTGTGAGTGTTTGTTGATTTCTTCCGGTGTGCCCTTTGGGGCCTGTAAAGTGTATATATCTTAATTTTGTTGCAAAACCAATAACCCTTGGCTTGGTATCTGTGCTTTTCTTTTTAAAAATGTTTATGCTTAAAGGAACACTATAGTCTCCTAAATTACTTTAGCTGAATAAAGCAGTTTTAGTGTATAGATCATTCCCCTGCAATTTCACTGCTCAATTCACTGTCATTTAGGAGTTAAATCACTTTGTTTCTGTTTATGCAGCCCTAGCCACATCTCCCCTGGCTCTGATTGACAGAGCCTGCATGGAAAAAAAAATGGTTTCACTTTCAAACAGATGTAATTTACCTTAAATAATTGTATCTCAATCTCTAAATTGAACTTTAATCACATACAGGAGGCTCTTGCAGGGTCTAGCAAGCTATTAACATAGCAGGGGATAAGAAAATCTTAATTAAACAGAACTTGCAATAAAGAAAGCCTAAATAGGGCTCTCTTTACAGGAAGTGTTTATGGAAGGCTGTGCAAGTCACATGCAGGGAGGTGTGACTAGGGTTCATAAACAAAGGGATTTAACTCCTAAATGGCAGAGGATTGAGTAGTGAGGCTGCAGGGGCATGTTCTATACACCAAAACTGCTTCAATAAGCTAAAGTTGTTCAGGTGACTGTAGTATCCCTTTAATGAAAATAAATTATGATACTATACAATCTGAGTGGTTTTCATTATAATAAAATGTAAGAAATTATTTAAAACCTAAAAATGAAGTTCCATGTATGCATAACAACCAGTCAAAAAACACATTTGTTTTGTCTTGGTTATAGTTTGCGGCTTGCTGTAATAAGCGTAGTCATAATATTCATGTAGAATTTTATGAAATCATTAGCCTGCTATGCAGTTGAACTTTCTCCAAAGCCTCATTTTTCTACATTTAGAAGACAATGCATTTTTTAAAATAAATTCTACTCTTTAAAAGTGACCTTTATTTGTACTTTAGAAACATTGCATAAATGCATTTAGAATATTAAAGTATGCAAACATTTCTTTAAAATATTCGCTCATAAGGGCTATTATGAAAATGAATTTTTAGATACTTTGGAATAAATGCTGCTTACTTTCGTGATCTTTATTTATTTTTCTTCAGCCAAATGTAATTGGTAAAAAAAATAAAAATAAACTGAGATAAATGTAATAAAGTCAGGGCCGGCGCGTTCATAGATTGCGCTGGAGCCATGGCTCCAGGCGGCACTCTGACAAGGGTGGCATTTTGTCGCCCCTGTCATATTCTAAAACAGGATTTCCCAACCCTTGGCGATGGTGCAGCAGCACCCCTCAGGTTGGGAACCTGTGTGAGGGTCCATCTGGTGGCCCATGTCCTTAGGGCCACCCGATTGACATATGCAATGAGTGGACTGGTCATGCGCTGTGGCTCTTTAACAGCTGCGTGGGAGGAGGAGGAAGCCGCGAGGATGAGGCCTGATAGGGAGAGCAGGCCCCCTACTCCCAACAGCCAGCAGAAAGTGGCTGCTGGGTGGCTTCATTTTATTAATGTGTGTGTGTGTGTGTGTGTATGTGTCTGTGTGTATGTCTCTATGTCTGTATCTGCAGGCGTATCAGTGTGCCTGTACATCTGTGTGTCTGTCAGTTTTTGATACATATACTGACACACATAGAGTTGCACAGACACACTGATACACGTGCAGATATACAGACACACAAACACTGTCACACAAGCAGATTCAGACTCACAGATACAAACACTGACACACATGAATATACACACACAGTGTATAGGTAAGTGTATTGGCTGCAGTGCACACACAGACACACACTTCACCTCCAGCACACACACAGACACACACTTCATCCTCAGCACACACACAGACACTTTATCCCCAGCACACACACAGACACACACTTCATCCCCAGCACACACACAGACACATACTACTTCCCCAGCACACCCACATAGCGACACTACCATTGCAGAAGCATATATGTTGGGGTTTTTTGGAGGGGAGGAGGGGAGGGTAGCAGCATTTCATACTTGGATCCAGTCAGCACAATGTCTTGGGCCGGCCCTGAATAAAGTCATACATAAAACTGTTACAAAAAGAAAGAAAGAAATAATTAAAAAAGTCACAAAAAACTAATCCTAAAGCAATCTTAAAATATGAAGTTGTCATGCACAAACCACAAGACTTGCTTGTTATGTATATAATGTTCCCAGGGCCAGAAGAATCTGTGGCCGCTAGATATCTGTGGCTTATGTGGCTTGGAAACCCCTAGCCCATTAATATTGTATTGCTACTGACTTCACAAGGGGTAGAGAGGCATTATTCAGGCCCTTATGTAGTTTATTATTCCCTTTACCAGCATTTCCCAAACTGTGTGCCGCCGCTACAGGGACACTGGGGTGCTGCGGAATATATCCCCAGTGCTATGGTTATAGCACCGGGGAAACATTACTGCTGAACAGAGGTCCCGATTGGGTGCCGCAGTCGTGCAGCCATTATGCAGGGAGGCAGCCACAGCATGAGGGGAAAGAAGCACGAAGCGCTTCAGACCTCTCACTCCCACCAGCAGCAGCAGCAGGACCAAGGTTCCAAGCCACCCCCTGGACACACAAGGTAAGCTAACAGGAGGATGGCTGGAGATATTAAAAATATCACGTGTATGTGTGTATCAGTGAGTGTGTGTATGAGTGAGTGTGTCAGGGTGCGTGTGTGTGTATGTGTTGGTGCGTTTCTATGTGTGTGTGTGTCGGTTTCTATAGGTATTTGTGTCTATGTATATCTGTGTAAGTATTTTATGTATGTATGTATGCATGTGGTAGTATATGTTCATACATACAAACACACTCCTGCAATCTAACAATACATACAATATATTGCATACATACATGTGCATTCAATCTCCAAAAGGTTATACAAACACACTCCTTCACTCAAACACAAATACTTCACACAAATGTACATGCGCATTTAAAAGTGAACATTACAGTAAATGCCAGTAAATGCCGCAGCGCTGTACAGATAAACAACCTAGAAATTTTGACTTGGAGTGCCTTGGAAAAATATTGAGTGCCTTGAACCTAAAAAGTTTGGATTCCACTTTTTTCCACTTTTTTTTTTCCTTTTAATTTATTTTTTACACTTTTTTTTTTTTTTTAAACTACCAAATATTGTACAACAATTAGGGTTTTGGAATCCTGTTTTTTTTTTTTTATATATATATATATATATATATTCTTTATTAGAATTTTCAGTTACAAATAATGAACAAGACAAGTGCATTGGAATCCTGTTTTGAATGCTTACATTTTCCATCTCTATTATTTTTTTGTTTAATTCTTTGACTATTTCTTACTCTTTTTAGATTTGTGAAAATGCATTGCCATCTGTTTTAGTATGTGTGATGCTGTTGCAGTTTCTATGGTTTCCAATGTAGTAGTTTTGCTGTTGTTTAAAGCTTTTATTTTAATATTTTTTTTCCTTGTTTGCGAACACAGTTCAGATAAGCTAGTAAATATAACTATGGTACAACATTACTACGGAAGCAGATATAATAGAATAGCAAGCTTTGTTTAGTCTACCTCACTCTGGATAGGCATCAGTGTATCCAAATCAAATATCCAGATATTGTAATGGATACGGTTGCTCATATGAACTTGTTGTAACAAGTGGTTCTTACCTACATCGATTACCAAAAGATACTTTATACGCAGCAAGTATTAGATCACGGGTGTCAAACCCGTGGCCCGGGACCGCTAGCAGTGCGGCCCGGATGCAGTACATACTGTGCTCCTCCTGGACAGTTCCCTTGTGCGCCCTGGAGTGAAACGGCCGCCGGAATATGACGTCATCCCGGCATCAGTATCACTACAGGGTGCACGAGGGAGCTGTGCGGGAAGAGCACAGAGATCACAGCCAAGCAGTTACCGCTAGCCACCAGGGACAGATGATCCATTCCAGCCCTCCAAGGGCAATGTAGGCTGGGTGGACCTTTTAAATACTGAATGCGAATGAATGTAATTTTTTTTGTATGTTTTATCAGTGATTATGTATGTGGAGGGTTTCTGTGTGTGTAGGTCTGTCATTAGGTGTGTGTGTATATCGGTGATTATATCTTTATAGGTATGTGATTGTGTGTGTGGGTCTGTGATTGTGTGTATAGATGTGCGATTTGTGTGGGTCTGTGATTGTATGTGTATGTATTTGATTTTATTAAGACACGGAGGCTCCTATTATGCTGCACTCTTTCTTTATTTTCCCTCAGCAGCAAAGAAAAAACGTAATCAAAGTTAACAATAAACAGTCTGAGAGGAGTATCCTAGCAACAGGAACAGCCAATCGGATTCCACTCTCCAGCATAATAGGCTCTGTGAACCAATCCAATTCCTCTTTCTTTGCTGCTCCCTCAGTTAAGTAACATCAGATCCCATGGTTTCTTAACTGTGGGATCGCTTTTTACATTTTATATTGCTGTTTATATTGCTATTTATTTACTTATTTATTTAAGATTACTTCTTTAAATTGTTTTACTATACTACTCCTTTAAATCGCTTGTTTTAATATTATGTGTCATTGCTCTTGATGGTTAAACTTTTGAGGGTTATTGAATTTTTCAACTAGTCCCCTCATAGTTTAGCGTTTTTCTGCCTGTCACTTGGCTGACTTCCTTAACCCTGAGCCGGTGAGTTTCACCGTGCTCGGGGGGTTTTCTATTTCCCAACCCCGTCCGACCGTTAATGAGGCGAGCGCGCGCGCTCCCCTCCCTGCGCCCATTCACCTCTGTCCTGCTGTTTAGATACCCGCGTTCGGGTATTTGATGCGAACGCACTCTAGGCATTGCGTTCGCACCACGAATCTACATTACCAGTTTTTCTCGCGGTCTATTCCGCGAACGCATTCCTCCATTGACACAGACGTTCGCCTATGCGAACGCTTCTGTCCCATCCCCGTTCGGGATTTTTTCACTATTTGCGGCGGCCATTTAGTGCTTTCCCGCGCTCTGTCACTAGCACTGCCCCCCACAGACCGGAACTCTGAGTAGGGAGCTAGTGCTAGTGGCGGTCGGACGGCTTTTTTCTCTCTCTACGGTACCTGTATTAATTCTATGAGTGAACACTTTATTATATTATATTATATTGTACTGTTTTTTCCTTTCATATATTCTGTCAAGTATTATAGATTCCCTCCTACAGGGTTACTCAACCCTCCCCTATAGCTTTTGTTGCCAACAGGTTATCATATTTCAGATTCATATATAATCCTGTCAGTCACTGTCATAACTATGCCTTCTGACAAGGATACTCCCTCTGGGTCTATTAACCCTGACAGGGCTGGTTTTCAGGCACCTTCAGGTGTATATGATGATATGGCGGTTCCACCCGCTGAGCTTGATACCCCTGCTGTTACGCAGACCTTGATTGATGACACCATGTCACAGGTTATGACTAAAGCCCTCATGTCGGCCATGGGACTAATGTCTGATTCCATATCCCAGACACTTACACATGCCCTAATCCAGGCGCAAAAATCAGCGCAACCGACTTCGGCCCAGATGGTGCCTGTCACAACTCCTTTACAACCTCAGACCGGCCACAAGGCCTTGGCAAAAATGAAACATTCCTCAATGCCACAGATGGACAGCCATGCACCTGTCACAGATGGCGCGTCTATACAACCGCGCAAAAGAGCCACTAGCCGGGCAAAATCGGCTAGATTGTGGAAAAGGGCAAGGGCCCAAGTTGATTCTGAGTCTGATCTCAGCGACATTGAGGAGGAGGCTTCTGTTGTTTCGGAAGATCCATCGGATCCCGACTCTCAGGACTACAGTCCGCTCCAGTCAGACATGCCTGTTGTAGACCACAAGGCACAAGGGGATGTAGATATGATTGTGGATCAACACGGTGAACCCCTGTTTGATCCCGACCTATTACGCCACCCACGGTCGGCGGAATGGTCCCCCCCAGAACATGTGGCCAAATATATAGCGTCTAGGGTACGCAAGCCTTTAGAAAAGGCGACACGGAATAAACTACGGGCAGAATGCCCGCGCCCCACAGTCCCAGATGATGCCTGCAGCACACCTGCAGTTGACCCAAGATTACCCAATTCTTGGGAAAGACAGGCTGGAAGCCCAACAAAGGCTTGGAGTTTGCCCTGCGCAATTGCCAAGACAAGGTCTTGGACATCCTGGGCCCAGCTACCAAAATATTCGAAGTGGTCCAAGATGACCAAGAGTTGGATCGGGCCGCCATAAATGGATGGATCCAACGGATTATTTGCCTGATTGGCAATGCCAACACGGCAATAGCCACGGAACGCCGCAAGGCGATACTATTGAAAATAGAACCAAAATTGGTTAATATGGCCCTGAACGAACCGGGCGCCCAAGCTAAGGGTCTCCTATTCGGAGACAATTTTGTCAAGGAATTGGGCTCCTTTGTCCATACATTTACTGCCCTAGATAAGGCGCAATCCAACATGCGCAAGGTGTTTCACCCCAAGGTTTTTGGTGGGGCCGGAAGAGCAAGGAGCCGTCTGTCCGGCCGTGTTAACAGAAGTTCTTTTAGACAGAACAGAGGCTCCTATACGGGACGAGCCAGTTTCACGGAACACCGCAACGCTCCGGCGTTCTTCCCACAGCGTGGGCGGCCATGGGTTGCCCGTGGACCACGGAATGCCCACTCCGGGCGACGACCTTACGGTAAGTCCTCTCCATTTACATTCTTCCCTATGGGCAGTGGGGGGCAGACTCCGACATTTTTCCCACATGTGGGCTCGCATATCGTCAGACTCTTGGGTGCTAAACACCATAAAAGGATATACAATAGATTTCCTGTCCCTACCCGTGCAATTCTCCCAACCACGAGAAATGTCTTTTTCCCTAGCAGACAAGACCCTGGTCACCCAGGAAGTTTCAGACTTACACCACAAAAAGGCCATTTCAGAAATCCCTATGGCCACGACAGGTTATGTCAGCAACCTATTCCTGGTTGCCAAGAAAGGCGGCGGGGTCCGCCCAGTGATCAATCTGAAACAACTCAACACTTACGTCTCTTACAACCATTTCAAAATGGAAGGAATACATTGTCTAAGAGATCTCCTCCAACCAGCAGATTGGATGGTGAAACTGGATCTCAAAGACGCTTATCTTACAGTGCCGATCGCCCGGCACCATCAGGATTTCCTGCAATTCATCTGGCAGGGCAAGAAGTGGAGGTTCACCTGTCTCCCTTTTGGGCTGTCATTGGCCCCGTGGTGCTTCACCAAACTCATGAAGCCCGTGACGGCCTTTCTTCGGAGCCGAGGAGTGCGTTTTATAATCTATCTGGATGACATCCTCATTATGGGCCAATCCGCCCAAATTGCACGGACCCATTTGAACTGGACTCAGACCCTATTACAGAACTTGGGTTTCCTCATCAATTGGGACAAATCCATCTTGACTCCCACTCGGCACATAGAGTTCTTGGGTCTCATCGTAGACTCCACGTCTCAGACCCTACATCTACCGATGTCGAAACTGAACAATATCAAAAAGGAAATCAAACGCTCCCTGGCAGCTCCTCAGCTGTCCCTCAAACAGTTGGCAAGGGTGATTGGCCTCCTGGCGGCCTCCATACAAGCCATCTTCCCGGGGCCGCTCCACTACCGGGCGTTACAACGCCTTCACGCTGCCAACCTGAGAGACAGGGTCGCCTACACAGATCTGATCACTCTGAAGCGAAGGACGAACTGACATGGTGGCTCTACCATATGGAAGCCTGGAATGGTCGAGCCATTTTTGGCACCGCACCAGATCTGGTAATAGAATCAGACGCGAGTTTACACGGCTGGGGTGCTCGCTGTGGAGACATCTCTACAGGTGGCAGGTGGTCCAACAGCGAAGCTACACTCCACATCAATTGCCTGGAACTCCTGGCAGGATCCTTTGCAATCCGCAGTTTTTCACCGACCCTGGTACAATGCTCTATCCTTCTGAAGATGGACAATATATCGGCAGTCCGATATATCAACCATCTGGGGGGCACGAAGTCAAAGGTCCTGGCGAACATGGCACGAGATTTTTGGCAGTTTTGCCTGACTCAAGGCATTTCTGTGACAGCGGAGTATATTCCCAGGCTCTGCAACACCACGGCAGATTGGTATTCACGACACCTCCGGGACGCCAGCGATTGGCAATTGGACCCCAGGGTATTCCGAACTATTCAATCAATATGGGGCCCCATGGACAAAGACCTGTTTGCCTCCCGCTTGAATGCGCAACTTCCCCGATTTTTCAGCTGGAGGCCGGACCCAGCAGCGCTAGCGACAGATGCGTTCACGCAGGATTGGTCGTCCACAAGGAATTATGCCTTTCCACCGTTTGCACTGATTCCTCGCTGCCTCCTACAGTTACGACGACAGTCGGGAACCCTGGTGCTTGTCGCACCGTTATGGCCCTCCCAACCTTGGTTCCCTCCCCTCCTGGAGATGGCGGTGGACGTGCCTCGAATTCTCCCACACTCCATTTATTTACTGCAGGACCCAGATGGGCCCCCCACCCCCTGGTGCAGCAGGATCTGCTACGGCTAACAGCGTGGCTAATTTCAGGGGACCTTGGGCAATCGAGGGAGTTTCGGAATCGACTCTCCGCCTTCTCGAGAACGCATGGGCACCCGGCACAAGACAGGCTTATAAGTCTTCATGGGGCAAATGGCGTGATTGGTGTCTGGAACGAGACTTGGATCCCATATCAGCTCCTGTGAGTGATATCCTCCACTTCCTCACGTCCCTGTTTGAGGATGGCAAGGCCTATCGTACAGTGAACCTATACCGCTCGGCCATTTCAGCGGCACACCAGGGGACTGCGGGTGTCCCGATTGGACGACACCCGTTGATATGTAAACTCCTACGTGGCATTAAATTCACCCGACCCCCGCTCCCACGATATTCGATGTTATGGGACGTCTCCGTCGTCCTAAAATTCATTGAATCATGGCCAGACAATGCACAACTGTCCCTGAAACAATTGTCGGCCAAGCTGGCTATACTTCTCTGCCTCATTTCTTGCAAAAGGGTATCCGATGTCAGAGCTCTGGACATTACCGCACGCTCCTACACCCCAGATGGGGTCACCTTCGATATCTCTCGCAGAACGAAGACGTCCTCGAAGTCGGTGTCATACCCAGCGTTCCCCGACAGACCGCTCTTATGCCCAGTCAAGTGCCTACAATCCTATGAGCTCCGCACCTCCACATTTCGGGACATGACAAAACAAGAGCTTTTCATATCCTTCCGGAAACCTCACCTACCGGTGTCTACCCCGACCCTGGCGCGATGGGTCAAATGGATGATGTCCATAGCAGGCATCGACACTTCACTATTCTTACCTCACTCAGTGCGAGGAGCGATGGCTTCCAGAGCCTCCATGATCGGTTGTCGACTGGAAGACATTTTGAAGGCAGCTGACTGGTCCTCAGAATCGACTTTCAGGGACTTTTACTTTAAACCCATTCAACACTTCGCAGGATCTATAATTTCCCAGCTTTAAACCAGCATAATAGGAGCCTCCGTGTCTTAATAAAATTCACAGATTTTACTATTAGCATGACGTAAAGTCATGATTTTATTAACGACACGGAGGCGAGTATTATCCCTCCCTCCCATCCCAAGGAAGGATGGAATATGGGTAAGTTGATTTCAAGGTAAGTCCTAGTAGTTTGAGACTGATACACGTTAGGCTTGCCGATACTCCACTTAACTGCTCAGACTTCTTAAACAAATGTCGTGACATTGGACATATTATGAGTTATTTGGACATCCAGTTTAATACAAAGATATTACCATATTTCTCCTTGTCTTACAGCTTAACCTTCTTCAGGTCATTGGAAGTTCCCTTGTTACACGGTTCTCTTGTCTGGACTGGATGATTACACTACTTCGGGATCGCAAATCAAGAGGAATTGGATTGGTTCACAGAGCCTATTATGCTGGAGAGTGGAATCCGATTGGCTGTTCCTGTTGCTAGGATACTCCTCTCAGACTGTTTATTGTTAACTTTGATTACGTTTTTTCTTTGCTGCTGAGGGAAAATAAAGAAAGAGTGCAGCATAATACTCGCCTCCGTGTCGTTAATAAAATCATGACTTTACGTCATGCTAATAGTAAAATCTGTGAATTGTGTGGGTCTGACTGCCCAATGGGCCCAATTTCCCTTCGATCGGGGAGAGAAGGCGGGAGGTTCCAGAAGAAGGGGGAGGGACCTGTAAGGCAGATTGCTCCTCCCGCGAGCAGGCTGTGTGGCGCGTTGCTGCGCATTACGATGGCAGCGCTCCACACAGCATTCTGCACGCGGGAGGACAGGAGACGGCCTGCAGACTGACAAGCTGCAGTCTGTACAGAACTCACCACCACTGGACCACCAGGGCTGTATGAAGGTGTTATTGGTGTATAGCATTATTAAAAAACAAACACATTTGCTACCTGCACCCCTCAAGCTCTGCAACACACACACAGACACACACCACCCCTCACACACACACACACACAGCACCCCTCAATGCAGTATGTGTGTGTATTCAGCAGTCTGTATGTATTCAGCGGACTGTGTGTGTGTGTATTCAGCGGACTGTGTGTATTCAGCGGACTGTGTGTACGCAGCAATCAGTCTGTGTGTACTCAGCACTCCGTGTGTATTTAACAGTCTGTGTGTGCTTGTGTATTCAGCGGACTGTTTGTATATATTCATCAGTCTGGGTATGTGTTTGTGTATTCAGCGGACTGTGTGCGTGCGTTTATTCCTGTGAGTTGTGTGTAGGCAGGGCCCCAGTGCACTGCTTTGCCCGGGGGCCCATAATGTTAGGTTTGGCACTGGCCCGCTGAGTCAGAGATCAATAACTGTTTGGAAGGAGGAGTTGGCAAAGAGGTCAATACCTGACCATAGGCAGAATTGCTGGTTTCACACAAAATATCCTGTGATTATTTACCAGATTAGCAAAAATTACATAATAAGACTCAAACCCTTTGGACACAGATGATTAAAGACTTGTTTATAAAAAAAAAAAAAGAACTATTGATTATATTTTTTTTAAATGCACACTAGACACAATATTAACATGGAGGATATTTTAAAGCACAAGAAAATGGGAAAAGAAAGCTAAAAATGTTAGTGCTTTGGGTCAATTGATCACCACTGGAGTACACAAAGCTATTTAGTTTGAAAAGCTATATATTTGAAAAACATGTTTTAATATATTTATGTATCAAGAAAATATGTGTTATGATAGATGCTATACCCACTGTAGGGAACATTTTTCAATGTTGATGTTCATGGCTGAGGTTAAAAGAAAATATGTATTTATAGGTTTAAGGTGGTACCCAGAATCGACACTGTGCGTTCTATATTTTAGGCAAGCCCTTGAAAAACTGTTGCTATATTACAAAAATGTTTGAATGTTTTTTTTGTTTTTTTTTCATTTTCTTTTTGTTAGTCTGTGAAAAGTTAATGGAACTTTATTGAAAGCACCAGAACCACTCCAGCTTAAAGGGACACTGTAGGCACTATATAACTATTTCATCTAATTAATGTGGTTATAGTGCCTGAAGTTCCATGCAATGTCCCTGCATTCAGTGTTAAAACATTTTTAAGCAGTCTGACAGTGAGTTCCTGGCCACCCACAGTCCTGCCTCTAGTTATAGGTAAGGCAGGATTACACACTTCCTTCTAGCCATATCAATTCATACCAGCAATATGAGCTATGAAAGGCTAAAAGCAGTCAGCTGATCAGGGATGGATTTGCCACGGCCTCGGTGTAGCAGGGCCGATGGGGGAAATCGAAGATCTCCATTCTCCTCCTATGTGACTGGTCTGAATGGAAAGGCTGCACTCCCTCTCCTCTAAAGCGTCAGAGTGTTGCTGCGGGTTACCATGGCAACACTGTTACATTACCTCAGGGCTGGCTGGAAGGAGCTTACTGCACCCATTGGGGGTGTATACCTGCTGTATCTCCCACCAGGGATCAGGATCCCCTCCTACATGGCCCAATATAAGCATCAAAGAGAGGGAAAGAAACATTACTCTAGTTTTTTATTTTTTATTTAATTAAACGTTTTTTTCCCCATAAGCACAGCACTAAATGTAGAACCTACCCCCTACTACAGACCCTACTCCTCACTACATACCCTAAAGGAGGTCCAGTGTGGTTACAGGGGCTGTAGTGGGATGACTCAACATTACAGCCTCTTTCACGTCACTACAGCCCCTACCCCTGCCACCCCACTATACTCACTGTCTACCCAATAGTCCCTAAACCCATGGGCGTCTGCAGGAATTTTTCCGTGGGGGGGGGGCATAATTGTAATGACATCCATGCTCGGTCCCTTTTTGACGGTGTCATGAAGGGGAGGAGCATAGTCATTATCACATAAAGCCAGGGTGAATAGCGTTTTCACGACTATGGTGTCAGGAATAGATGTTTGTATTCCTGACACTATAGTGTTCCTTTACACACCGGAGTGTCAGGAAGGGCAGATTGACGTCAGGCATGGGTGCTACAGTTCAGCTAGAGTGGTCAGTTGACGCTCTAAGCCAATCGCTAGTTCCCGGTTCATAAAAATGTTTTACTTTTTTATGAATGGGGAGCTACTGATTGGCTTAGAGTGCCAGCTGACCACTCTAGCCAATCGGCAATACCCCTCCCCAGTGGCACTCTGTGCTTCCTGACACTCTGTAAATAAAAGTGAACACATTAACACTGATATTTTTTTACCTGGGTAGATGAGAAGGTTCAAAGTTTCCCTTCCAGGCCCAGGTACCAAAGCCTTATGATGTAGTGTCCAGAATAAAGTGGAGGGTTCACTTCACTTGTCCTTCCTGCTCCAATCTCCTTTTCTTCTCCTTCATTTCCTTCTTTTTCTTCTCTCCTCCTTGGCTCCTTCTGCTCCGTTACCTTTCTGCTACTTTCTGCTTATTTTGCTCCCCCTTCTGCTCCTTTCACTTTCTGATCCTGATCCTTTCTACTCCTTCTCCTACTTTACATTTGTGCTCCTTGCTGTCCCTTTCTGCTCCTTGCTACCCTTTTCTGCTCCTTCTCCTACTTTACCTTTGTGCTTCTTCTGATTCTTTCTGCTCCTTTACCTTTGTCCTCCTTTTTTGTCCCTTTCTGCTCTACTCTTCTTGCTGCCCATTCCTGCTCCTTGCAGACCCTTCCTGCTCATTTCTGTTCCTTCTCCTACTTCACCTTTGTGCTCCTTCTGACCCTTCCTGCTCCTTGCTGCTATTTTCAGCTCCTTGCTGACCCTTTCTGCTCCTTCTACTTTACCTTTGTGCTGCTTTACCTTCCAGCTCCTTGCTGCCACTTCCTGCTCATTTCTGTTCCTTTGTGCTCCTTCTCCTACTTTACTTGTAGTGCTCCTTGCTGCTCATTTCTATTCCTTCTCCTTGTTGACCCTTCCTGTAGGCTCTCTCTCCCCCCATGCCTCACTTACCTGATCTGTAGGCTATCTCTGCCCCCCATGTGATCTGTAGGCTGCTCTGCCCCCCCATGCCTCACTTACCTGATCTGTAGGCTATCTCTGCCCCCCCATGCCTTACTTACCTGATCTGTAGGCTATCTCTGCTCTGCCCCCCCATGCCTCACTTCCCTGATCTGTAGGCTATCTCTGGCTGCATGTGTTGCTCCCCTGCGGATTCAGTCAGAGAGAAGCAGGGATAAGATGCAGCTTCCTATCCCTGTCTCTCTCCATATAGTATTATAGTATAGTAGGTATTGCACTGTATTTTCACTCACACACGAAAATTAGCAGAACCAGCTGAAAAATCCGGGGATGCCCATGCCTAAACCCCCACTATAGCAACACCCCACTATACCCACTATCCACCCTAGTTGTATAAATGCATCCAATCTAATACTCCAAACCGTGTGTGTGTGTGTGTGTGTGTATGTATGTATGTATGTGTGTGTGTGTATATATATATATATATATATATATATATATATATATATATATATATATATATATAAAAAAATTTTAAAATTATTATAGCAGGGACAGCAAGGAGAGTAAATCCGGCCCTGGAGCTGACACTCTCAATCAATCATTGCTGCTCAGGCTAAATTATGTTTACTAGTCCAATTTGTACAGAGGGGATTGGCTGCTGGTGACACTTGTTTAGCATGAAAACATTAAAAAAACGTTCACTGATGAATGGAATGATGGCACCTGAGGACTCCAGACACTATAACTGCTTACAGTAGTTATAACTACAGCTACAGTGGTTCAGGTGCAGTGTTTACATTTGTCTCCTACTGGCTGTCACATAGACAGACTCTTCCTGTTGCAGTCGTTTGGAGTCTTCACTTGCTGCATAAAGGTGCCCAGCGCTCTCCATAAAGATTCATTGAGTTAATAAACCTCCATGAGGAGTTACAGTTTGGCACGGCATATTGTTAGCCGCGCATGTGCATTAGCCTCCAATGTTCCATTTGGGAAGCACTGGATTGACTGAGATCATTGTCACCAATGATCTTAACCAAGTGCGCATCGGCAAGATAGATGTGCCATTGGAAGAAAGGAACTTAAATAAAATCACTGTGTATTGCTTCATTGAGCTAAAGTGGAATTGATGCCTATAGTGTCCCTTTAAGCAGATGCTTAAAGGGAAACTATAGTGCCAGGAAAGCAAACTAATTTTCCTCACACTGTAGCTTCCCCTTCTGTCAAGGCCCCCTCCCGCGGTGCTGAAGTGGTTAATAACCATTTCATTCACTTATCTGTGTCCTGTGCTGGTTAAGCTCCGCCCACGCTCCTCCCCCGCCACCAGCTGCTGGCGGGAGAGACCTAATGTGCATGCGCAGCAATGGCCGTGTGCGCGCGCATTAAACCTCCCCATAGGAAAGCATTATACAGTGCTTTCCTATGGGGATTCCGGCGACGCTTGGTGTCATCATGCAGAGTGTGGGGACGTCGAAATTCTTTTAAAACGCTCTAAGAACACAGAAGCACCATCTAGTGGCTGTCTGAGAGACAGC
Organism: Pelobates cultripes; assembly: GCA_933207985.1. Taxonomy (NCBI): domain Eukaryota; kingdom Metazoa; phylum Chordata; class Amphibia; order Anura; family Pelobatidae; genus Pelobates; species Pelobates cultripes. Next base: position 38,890,358 of record OW240915.1, read on the forward strand.
CACTAGAGGTTAGATTAGCCCTGTAATCAAAACATTGCGGTTTCTTCAAAACCGCAGTGTTTTGACTAACAGAGCTAAGGGGAGAGGGGCAAGGCACCCAGACCACTCTAATGGGCAGAAGTGGTCTGGGTGCCTACAGTGTCCCTTTAAAGATTTAATATATTTTTTCACATAATATTGGTATAATACCTATGAACATGGCTACTTTGGTTTGCTCCACAGATAATATTTCCCAGAAATGCTAGCAAGAAAAAGCATAGAGAAACAAAATACAACTTTTCCTCACAAAAGGTTTCGATAAAGAGCAGCTCATTCAATGCCAAACCTGAATGGAAGTACTTAAAGATACTCTGGGACCATCTGTATGTTTGAATGAATTAGAAATCCTTTAAATGGATATTGTGTTACGTGGCAAAAGGATGATGCACATCAATCTAAAGTGCTCAATGGAAACACGGATGAATTGAAAAATGAAAATCAAATTACATTTGCTACATTTGTAGAGGATAAGAAAATCAA